>VXAU01005689.1:287952-490232 GCA_013399695.1 Formicarius rufipectus
TTTTTTTTTGGTGGGATTGCTTTGATTTCTTCAGTAGACACCTCATTTGTCAGCAGTGGGAAAGAGTGGGAGTGTTTTCCCTTGACTGTCCTGAAAGGTGACTACTAAAAAACTGTGATTGCTCTTGCTCAAAGTGGGTTACCAGAAGGTCCTTGCAAGAGGATACATGCGAAAAGGAAAAAAAAGAAAAAAAAATCATCCCAGAAGCAAATTTAAAGAGTTCTGATAACCTTTTTCCTCTCTCAGGAAAGGCTGAATCAGTCTTGTTGTTCATATTCCCCATTGTACTTCTGATAGGCTGTTTTGCTTTTCTGGCATTTTGGCTCAGATGCATCTCACCTGATAGCAGGCAGAGCCACTGAAGTTAGGACTGTCATTATCTGGGCACCAGCTACAGTCACAGGGAAGAGAGAGGCACCTCAGGAGAGGGATTCACATCTGAGGAGGGTGAATCATTCTCTCAAGATGCCAGTATTTCTCCATTTCTCAAGATGCTGCTGGCACAAACAGCAGTAAGTCCGTACAATGAGGCTTCTAATTTTGGAGCCTTGGTGAAAAGCCTAAAGTTTGATGGGTGAATCTAGACTGTGGTGATTCTCCCTCTCATTGTATCTGCAGCCTGATGAAAAGAAAGATATCAAAGATATTCACCCCTTTACTGCACAGGAATATTGTGAAGGGAGGTGAGAGGAAAGAATTCACAAAGGAGAAGAGGAATAAAGAGAAGAGAAGAGAAATGTGGAGGTTTCCAAGGGGATGTGAGGAAATCTATCCTGCTTTTTCCTTCTGGCTTTGTGAGCTGAGTTACAAGGCTTCTTGTCTATGCCACCTCCACAGCCAGAAGGCTGCTCAAATGCAGGATTTGATTCTGGCCCAAAGCTCAGTCAGGAGCATAGCTGAGGATTTGCACATGGTTCCCATCTGCTTCCTAACTAGTCCTATCCAATAACTAATGTAGCTGAATTACTGTTGTCCTGGGAAGGACAGGGTTGGGATAGCCGGTGTCTTCAGCCCAAAGACTCAGGGGTTGAATATATCCACTGGAAGGGTAGAAGAACATCAACAAGCTCAGTGCAGTTTCAGCAAAGACTTTTCACTCCAGGAGGTTCTTTGGTGTGCAATATTTTCTTGTTCTTTAAGTACTATGTGCAAAGAGTTAACAGAAATTAAATGATTTTTAGCTCAAAATAGTGATAGGAAGTGGAAAAGCAGAGTCAAGTTAGGAGCCTAGCATTGAGCAGATCAGCAATGTGATCTCATCTGGAAACCCTAACTCCAGGATGTCCTGGCAGCATTCTTTCCATTAGTGTTCTTTTAGTCTAGAGAAGTCAACAGGGCAATGTGATCCCCCAGGAGTTCTATCCTCACTGGAAGGCATGTATAAAGGGTCTTTCGCAGAGGTCAGCTCTGCTCCTCTTTGAGGCCTCCTCTGGAGCACTGTCACTGCCATTTCCTCAGAGCTACCCCAGCACTGTCTACAAAGTGCTCCCTACTGTGCTGAGCCACACAGAAGGATCAGGGAGTTGCCACCAAAGAAGCACTTGGTAGAAATGCTCTCCTGATGGTTCAGGTTTCCCAACTCAGTCATTGTGGGATGTGGTGCTGTTCTCTCTATTCATTTCCTAAGGGGCACAGTGGCTTCCCAGCATCCTGAACTCAGAAGTTCATTTTGTCACATCCAGAATGCTCAGTTCTCTCCCACATTTGAATTGCAGGTAAGGGACGAACAACTCATGGTTCTCTTCTTTCTCACCCTTGTGAGTATCAGGATGACCCATTCAGGGTCTATCAGAGCCATGAAGCATCTGAGTGTGGCCTGGAGACAGTCACACCAGTTGCCTGCGTCCTCAAGGGAGAGGCATCCTCTGAGACCATTCAGCCCACTGAAGATACAAATCAGTGAAGATATAAATCACCTGTCCTTCATAAAGAAGCCCCAGAGCAACTTCATTATGGTGGCACACAAACAGGATGCAAGGAGGGTGCCGATGCCATGGTCACATAACATGGTTTGGGTCACACAGCAGGGCATGTGTTTAGTCCCAAGGGCCAAACCTTTATTTCCCATCTTCCCTCCTCAGTCACTTGCACATCAGAAAGTTCCAAAGCCATGGCTGGAAAAGGAAAATCCAGTGTCCAGACTGAGTGTGGGAGGCAGGAAAGCATCCTGAAGCCAAATATTCAGAATAGCAGGAATTGGAACTCCAGGAGTATAGTTACCCCAGGGAAGGCTCCCAAGTGTCTCGTTTCACATGTCTCAAACCTGAGGGTGACTATAATTATCAGTGTTCCTCCGTGGCAAGAAATCCAGGGAAACAAGCATTTACAGCGAGACTGTGCACCACCTACTCCCACTAGGGAGCATTCCCATGAGTAACTCCAGTGGAGCCATGTGTGAATAGCGTTGGATCTCCTGGAGAATGAGGTTCACAGCCTGGGCCCTGAGCATTATTTTAAGCCTCTGAAAGGTCCCCTGTAAATCAATCATTCCTCTGCTCACAGGCATGCACACAGCAAGTTCTGCCCTGCACCTAATGACTTCCCAGTTAATGCTTCCTGAATTAAAAATAATGTGCTCCGTGCACTGTGTCGTGTCCATGTACATGTGTGCAATAGGAGAGCAATACTGGCACCAAAATACACAGTTTGCTCAATAGACTGTAATAAGATCAGATAGTTCCAGTACCTTTTTGGTGGCCATTTTTCACCTGAGTGACATGCTTATCCGTTTTGGTATATAAACTTCTACAAGGTCATCTAGGATGCTGTGTTTTACCTTGATTGATAGCATGGAGCAAGGAAGTGTGACTGATCCATGCAATCGTGTCTCAAGCTGTTTTCCTCCAGATCTCCAAGGGTTGAAATCCCTCATTTAAAAAGGAAAAAAGTGCATCAAAACAAACAAAATAGAGATTCTATCCTGATCCAAAAGACTAGAGCAGTCAAAGCTGAAGTACCCATCCTATCTGTTAATAACTTTCAAAAGTTTTTACCGCAGGATTGAAACATGACAGTAAAACTCTGCAACATGCACACTGTGTGGGAGGAATGGAAATTACATTCAGAGTTTGAGTCTGGAAATTTGTGCCTGAACAGGGGAAAGCAAGGGATGTGTTTAATCAGCAGGCTCAAGCATCCCCATCTTGTAAGACAGAAAAAGACAGCACTTAAACTTGATAACTCCTTGGAAATAGCAAGCCAAGAACATAGATTGGATGTCAGCAATGCTCACTGGGGAGAAGAAACACAAAATGGAGTTAGAATTAACATGTCCTTTCCACACACGTGCACTGTGCATTGCAGAACAATTTGCTCTGCCCTCCCTGCCCTTCTGAGTGGGTTACCAATGTCCTATCCCTGTGCCCTGCAACGCACCCTTTTGTATTCCATGTCTCTGATTCACCAGTGAGGCTGGGAGATTCAGCAGTCAGTGGGGTCCCTCGGTGGGAGCACTTAGATGCTCCTCAAACTCTTAGCAATACAGCAGCATTGTAATGGGTAAGGGAAAGGAAACTGAATCACTGAAAAGGGGAAATTTTGGTTAAATATCCTTCAGCAAAAGTAGGAACTGCAGCCAGGTGTCTGCCCAGTGGCCCTGTGCCCTCAGGGGCAGAGATCTTTCAAACAAGGTTGGTCTTGTGCCCTGCCAGGGCAGTGCAACAAAAGCCATAGTGAAATGCACAACTGGGTTTGCTTTTAAATGCAAACAAAAAGGACTGGAACAAGAAACTTCTCTCCCTCCAAGGGGACCTCAGAGCAGGATTGAACTCTTTCCCAAGAGTAAATCCCTCCTCATTGACCACGAACCTCTTTCCACTTCAATGCTGGGGCTGTCCCTAGCCCTGGGGAGCAGCACCCAGACATTTTGCCTTATTTCCAGATGTAGCTGTGGTTTTATACAAGCAGCATAGCCACTCATCCTGCCGGTGCTCCCAGACTGTGCCAAGCACTTCCCTAAACTGATACCTGCCAATAGCAACACACTGACCAGAGGGTGTGGAGGGATGAAGACACCTCTCGAAGCAGGGCTTCTGGCCAAAAGTGTCAGCCCACCTTCATAACAGTCTTTGCCAGAGGAACATCAGAAAACCGGGTCAGTCAGAAAACTGAGGTTGACACTTCGTAAGCATTAATCTTCACCTGTGGACGTCTTCAGTGAGATACTGGAAATCTTCACACCTCATCCACATCAGACAAAGGTCTTGTCTGTCATCCCCTGCTGGCTTCAGTTCTCTGCATGGGGCTAGCAAAGGCTGGAGGGTTTGTGCAGCCTGAGCTCCTAGAAGCTGTAACAGGCAGAGCAACAGAAATGGTAACTTGTAGATAGCAGGTCTTTTCTTGTGCCACTGGAAGCATTATGATTCAAACAATGCTATGCATGGCATAAATGTGCTGGAAAGTGTTCCCAGCACAGGCAGAACTGGTAGACTTGGAGTTTAAAGGCCACAGGAATCAGTCTGAACACCGCATGCAGCTCCACTGTGACAGACCCAGAAACATGCCCCATGCTTGTTGCATCAAACACTCACACCTTGTTACTGAGCTAGAGCTCTTCTTCTCAAAAGACACACAAACCTTGATTAGTGTCGTTAATTAACTTCATTGCAAAAGGGACTGCTACCCTCTTTGACTGATCTTATGCTAACTGTTAATTTTAGGCTACGAATGGTTTCTGAACTTTCTCCTTGCACAAAGAGGGGTTTCCCAGGAAGGATGCCTTTCAACTAGGATACAGCGTGTTATCAAAGGAAGGAAGAATTTCCTCTCTCTCTCCAGGGAGAAATGAGGTTCTGACTACAGCAGTGTCACTCACTGAGATGACAGGTTAAAGATAAGTGTATATGATTGCAGACTACAAGCATATGCAAACCCCTTCCAAATGCCAAGATGTATATTACTGTCTTTTCATCTCAGGGAAATAAAATCTCCTTTTTTTCCTATGTAAAAAAAAAAAAAAAAAAAGAAAAGAAAAAGAAAAAAAGGTATTTACTTTGAGCATCATGTTCTCATCCCATTGCTTTGAAATTACTTCACTGTAGCTCTTACAGCTCTGGGCCAGCACTGGCAGAGCCCCTAACCCAGACCTTAGTTTATTAAACCATGACTTATTTTATTGTTTTGAACCCCTGAAATTTTGTGAAGTAGTGTCATGAGCACTTTGCATCTTCAAGTCAATGTGACTGTGCTTGCCCTCATAATCCTGTGTAAAGACAGAAGGTTAATTAAACATGTGTTGGATTTATAATCATTATTGTTTCTGGGGAGCAGAGTGCAACTCCAGCTAAAAGGCAATACTGTGTTTATTTCACTTCTTCACTGGTTGTTCCCAACTTGCAGTAGTTTATGGATATAAATAGTGTTTTAGAGTAGGGAATGGTTGTGGTGGAAGCTAAGCCCAATTTTTGAATAAGCCATGAAGAAAGAGTAACTTGAATCATGCAATGATTTCTAGGAAGCTGAAACAATTAATTCTTTCATGGGTAAAATGTAAGCCAGAAAATAAAACTTCAGTGTCCCATGGTGACAGCAAAATTTAAAAGTATGGTATTAAAAAAGGCAGAATTCCCCACTAGGATATGAAAACAATGTTTTCATTTAGGCCAGTGGAAATCTGGACTAGTTCCACTTGGATCACTGAGTTTGTTCTGGATTTACCCCAGGGTAAACGAGAACAGAAGATGATCCTCCCAGGTTTTCTATCAGGGCCAGACTCCAAGAAGCTGATATCCATACAGCTCCAAGGGATGACCTCTTCATCACCACTGGTGTCTGTGTGGATCTAAAAATTTGTGCTCCCTACTGTCTTCCACTTTTGAGAAGGCTCCTTTCTAAGAGCAACTTCCCTCCAGCTCAGCTCCAGTAATGTTACCAACTGCTTGAAAAACTTAGATCTACTCCTGAATTGCAAGTATTTGTCACAGGGGAAAGAATTAATATCTGAAAACATGTGCACCTAGGTTGTTGTGGGAGACTGCAATTCAGACAGCAAAACATCCTGAGTGAGGACAGTTATCAATCAAAAGACAACAATTTATTTACAAAAATAAAATAAAAAGACATGAAAACAGATGTAGTTTCACAACGCTGTACTCAAATTGTAATCACCAGTATTTCAGCTACTGTTAGTGACTCTGCTGCCTTCAGCTAGCCGTGAATCCATGAAAACAAAAGCTGTTTGCATGCCCCATGCCTGATGCAGGGAACTGAACCAGCCTGGAAGGTTTCTGGGTCAGGGACCATCCTTCCATACTGCACCAGAGGAGGATCAATCTCTAAGCCAAGATCCAAAGTGTTGACTAACACAGAATTGGAGGACAATTACACAGCATCTGCTACGTTTTGCTGTGGTGCTGGTGACATCTCTTGAGAGTTCCAGGAAATAATGGCAAGATCACAGAGATCAGGGCAGAGGGACATGTCCCAAAGATAACTACAATTTGTAATTTGGATTAATAATAGGAAGGTCATGAAGCTGTTTTCTGTTATTCTGAGTAGAGCTTTATTTTCTTTCTACCTAAACTATCCTCTCTCCCTTTATGCTCCTATTCAGCAGAACACTTGAGAGCTTAAATTTAAATATGAGCATGAGCCCAATCAACAGATCTCTTCTGGCTGCTAAGAGAAGCCCTGAGGCTGTTTAGAAAACCAGGCTGTACTCACAGAGAATTTGTGGTGTTGGCTCAGACACTGCCAGAGCATATTTTCTGAGGGGTGCAGTAAAGGCTTCGCTGTTGGCTTCGGATGGACTGAAGGAAGCGTTTTGTGCTGGGACCACTGGGACCCTGAGCAGAGCTAAGGGAGGAAGCCAGGTGAGTAAACTCAGACCTGGCTGGCACACTTTGCACCCACAAAGGGAACCTTGGTTAGATTCATGCTACAAAGCCAACCCAGCTGCTGCTCAAAATTCAGCCTAATGTTTGTTCTAGGTTCCCACAGGTAATATCCCCGTAGCAGTGGTTTACACTACTGCAAGTAAAGTATTTTAAACACTTTAATGGCCTTCTTTATACCCATCCTCTCCTTCAGTGGGTGCAAATAATTGCTGGGGCAATTTTGTACCCCCAGTTATTTGCAGTTATGGTGCATGTCACTGACGTGCCTAAGTAGCTGATAAGATACGTGGGTGCAATCAGATGCCTTAATTAGAAGTTTAAATGACACGAACTGCACCCACACATAACTGCAAGTGCAAAATTGTATCCATAACATCTTGGAAGCAACAAAGAGGGGAAGGACTTAGAAACTTGTCCCTGCAAATGTTAATTTGCATGGCAATAAGCTCAAGCCTATTTGGCAAATACACTTTCATTACACAAGATTTAAACCAATTGATTCTAAACAACCTGAGCGTGTTCAGACACTCAGCATTAGACACAGCATCTTAAAAATTATACTAGTCTGCTAAAATAGTGCAAGGAACTTTTCTCTTCAGTTAGGTAACACATAGTTCATGTCTGCCTTATTGCCTTTGCCATGGTTAGAGTAAGCAAAAGTCTTTGCTTGCAATGTCAGATTTTTATAATGATTTCCACACTGTAAGTGCATTTCGTATTTCATGATAAGCAAATGGTGTGCGACAAATAAGAAGGTTCTTGCTTTGGAGATTCTCTTGATATTGCAGTCATATAATATACAATTATATATTCCAGCCTAATACAAGGCAGAAATTTTAATCTGACACTCTGTTGCAGATATTATCCAAAGTTCCGGGAACATTAGGGGATTTTCAATGGTTTTACTGGGAAGATACAGATGCATTTTGAAGCTAAATCAGAATCATTGGTGTTTCTCTTGTTTCTCCCCTGCTTTAGCCCCAGAGCCCCATTTAACAGTTCCTGTGCACTGCAGTGTGTGCCACACAATTGGAAATATTTCCTTGGGCTGATTGTAATTTCACCTTCTCTTCTGGCCAAGGGAGAATAAGAGAAAAACTTAATCACGTAAGACTGAACAAGCCAAAATAAAAGCACAACAGAAGGGAGTATAGAGGGATAAAATGAAAATGATGAGCGATCACATCCTTTCATCTCTGCTTCAGTGTTTTGGCTCAGCACTGGAGCCTTTCCCCTTGCTGAGAGAGGGAAGTGTGAGGAGACCATGGCAGAGCAATGGAGCATGGGCTGCTTGCTGTGCCTTGGGGGGATTCACCTCCCTGGGCTTAGAAGTTGTGTTTGGCCTGCTGAGCTCAGGAAAGCAGTTTTCAGACAAGGAAAAGCATTTTAGCTCTTGGGAAGAGGTAAAATGCAGTGGTGTCTGCTCTGAACCCTCCCTACTGCCTCCAGAGTCTCACTGTCCTTTAGCCAACCTGTGCCTGCTTGTTCATTTGGGATATCCCCACTCCCAAGTGTCGCAAGAGTTTGAAATCTTTGGGAGATGCTCATCCTGAGTTTGGGAAGTTGTAGTTTCATCAGACCCCATGAAGTGTCATCTGCCTCAGCCTGGGAGCCAGCACCTCCTTTGTGTTCCAGAGTGGCACAGTCCATGGCAGCTTCCTGCTGCATCCCACATGGCTCCCTACCTCCTGTATCTACTTCAAATGCTTTGCAGCTGACCCTAAAAGAAACAAGCCAAAATCCCAGCTACCCCAGAAGCAGTCTCTGGAGAGCAGGGCTGTCTAATGGCAAACAGCTGCAGCTGTTAATGTTGTCTTGGGGGATCTGGGCTTTAACAGTGAAGGCCCCAGGTTCAGATCCTGCTGACAGACTGTAAGATTAATACTCATAATCTTGCCTAGGAAAATACAGGGGGAATCACCTTCTCTGAGGCCCCAGGTGCCTGGGAGCACTAACAGCAGGTGATGTCTGAGGCACCATGTTGTCCTCTTGGCTGAATAAACAGAAAGATGTTGTTGTGGCTTTAAATTTTTTCTCCCTCCTTTTTTCCCCTTTCTCTAACAGATTATTGTCCAATTATCACGCACTGTGGCTGTCCTTAGACTGACTGTTTCACACCATCTGAATTAAATATCTGCTCTCCATTAGGTGTGCAGAATTTCCATATTCTTTGGTTGTTTCTACTGCCATCTCTTCTCTTGAACCTGTGGAGATGTTGGCTGTATTTGCCAAACCATCCTACTCAGCTCCTCATACCTGCCAGTTAATAGACCAGAGGGATCCAAATAGGGATTACAAAATGGCAGATTTCTGGATCAGCCTGGGACCAGTGGGACGTGAGCAGCACTCAGCCATAGCCTTGCACTCCCAGGATGCAGAGTAAGGCAGAGTCTGCACTGCTGAGGGATAACTCAAAAATGGGGTGAAGTGATTTCACAAAAGCAAAGCTCTTAAGATGAAAACTATTAGATAATATCAGCTGACTTTACCAAATGAGCTGGAGAGGGCTCTTGGCCCAGCCTTCCGTGGACATCTGGCTACATGGTGTTGCCTCGATAATGCCAGTCTTCACCTCCATCCTCTGGGACATGGGAGAGGGCAGATGAGCCATCATCCACATATAAAGTTTGGCTGTGGTAATAAGGAGGCCACTGCAGCCATTAATAATCTGTTTTCCACAGTTTCCACAACCCATGTGGTGTGAAAAGCTGGACAAGGATTTGTAAATGAATTGAGCCCAAGAGTAATTACACGTTCCTGCAGATTACTTGGTGCCATAATTGCACTTAGTATTTACCATGTGACCTAAGCCAGAAATAATCATGTATTTACTTTATATTTATATTGTAACATGCCATGTACTGTAATTATACTGCCACTCCATGGTACTTAACACATCATCGAATGTTCCACAATTATCATGTTAGTAAATAGCACTTACCGAGATTTGTGACCTGTAATTTCAAGCATTACCTGCTAAGGATTTATTGTAACAATGTCGAAAAAATGTTTCTTGACAATGTCATTTCATATAAAAAATGTCAAGTCCTAGAAACAATAAGAATCCATTTTAATAATTTCAAAATTTGGAAATAAAAAGGGAAAACTAGATTTGAAATTAAGGGCTTTTCCAGTAAGGTAAAGATTAATTCCATGAAGAATTTTCCAAATTCTTCCACTTGAGATTTCAGAAGATTAAAAGTGAAAACTTTCAAACTTAGGTGATTAAAGGAAAGAATTAAATACACTTTGAGACTCTTAGAGAAAAATTGTTTTGGAAGAAGTTAATATCCACTTGACCTCTCATTTAATTCTGATTACATTTCTGAGTGGCTAAAAACAAACCTTGGATTCTCTGCTTATATATATATTTGGTCACAGAAGTGTTCCTTTCTATTTCAGTAGAGTTACATGATTGAAGTCAAGCAAGTGTTTTGTTGCTGCTTTGCAGGTCTAAAATCTTAGTATGAAAGTCTTAAGATGTTGGTCAAAGTAAAAAAGTTTCTTGTTTAAACAGGAAGCTTTAGAACATTCTCAGATTTTCATGGTTCCGCCTTCAATGTGCTTTTTCCATGCAGTGACATGGAAGGGTGTTTGGATATCATTTAACCCTTGCAAAAAAAACAAAAATAAAAATCAATCAAGACCCATGTCAATCACATCACAAAACTTTTAAAGAAACCACGCCAAGCTTCCCTTCCCTCCTTATGTTTTCTGTCTTGATTCCAAGCCCGTAGAATGGCATCTCATGTAGATATCCAAACCTGGAACAAGGAATAACTCTTCTTGCTTCTCTGATTCAAGAGCACAGACAGGCCATTATGTTCAAATGGAAGAATGAAATCCTGGCTCTCTGAAGCCCAAGTTATTTCCCCAAAACCTCATCTCTTACTGCAACCTTGATCTGCCCAATATGTACAAATGAGCTTAACTTTAAACACTGATAGTACCATTTACCTCATTAACTGGAGCTGGATGAATAATTCATAATGCATAATTTATCCAATGAATCTCACTTCTTTTTGTATTTGTGAATTGTCTGCAAATAGATGCTTGATTGGACTCTTCATCTGAAATTATTTGCAGGTTTTTTCAGTGAATCATAATCAGTCTGCAGATCATTTGTGAGTGGAACACGACGAGCAGTCACAGTTTGCAGTTCATGCTGTGTGGGTTCGCTGTAGGAACGTCAAGGTAACGCTCCTGTTCCCTCCCTGGAAAGCCTTATGTAACTCACCAACAGCAGGATGAGTTTCAAACTGCACATATGAGCGTAAAACTTGGAAATTCACACCCTTGCTGAGCGCTGTTGTCAAATTCAGAATCTCCCCTCAGCGAACCGTGCTACAGAAAAATAAATATCAAAGCTGCCCACGCACCTGTGGCAAATCTGAGGGCTTGGAAACATGAGCAAAGGTACTGGAGGGTGACAAATTTCAGCCTAACAGCTGATCCATGGTAGCTGCCCCTGTGAATGACCTCAGGCTGAGGAAACCGGGATTAACTGAGCCTCTCCTCACCGGAGGTTAAACTACCAGATTGCCTTGCACTTGCTGTGGGTTGAGTTCTTCTGTGGGTGTAAATTAGGTGACTTTTTCCCGTGTCTGAGACTGGAAGGGGTTTTTCCACCTAGCTATCCTTCTTGCTCTAGAAATGACCTCAACCTTGGCAAAGTATCTTCTGCAGGGTTAATGCAATTACTTGAAAAGTGCTCAGGTCTACTGTGTGCATGAAAGGTGGTGGGACAGTTTTGTCAAACTTTCATCATCAATACTGCACTGGCCTCCACAAGCAGAGACAAGAAGCCAAACTGGTTTTGATCACCATAGCTCCCACTGCTGCTTTTGCTGTACCTAAATGACCTGTCTGTGCTGTGAGAAGTAGCAGAGATTTCTTTTTCCACTCTGCCTACCCAGTTCAGCAGAGCTCCCCAAGAAAATCAGTCAAACCTTCTTGACCCTATGGAAACTTAAGCACTGTCTTGCCATAAACCACAAGCTTACATGCTCTGCTGAGTGAATTTGGTTTGCTAAATTAGGATTTGATTCTAGGTTGGGGGATTTTGTCTGATTAAATCAATCTTTACAAAAAACTACCATAATAATCCTTCAAAAACCAGAAGCATGCAAGCCTAAAACCGACGTGCTGTAGCCCAGGGGCTCGTTCAATATGTAAAGATTAATACAATTTGGAAAAAAACTCTCTGCTATCATAAATCAGTCCCCAAAGTGGTTAGATGTGGACCAGACTTTCAAATACATCATTTTGCAGTGAAAAGAGGCAGCGATGAATATGCAGAAGAGGATGGGAGCTGTCAGGCGCGTGTAGATGAAGCCATGTGATCAGTCGCCCCCTTGACCTGTGTATCAGATTTTGAAGGGAAAAGTCTAGTTTTAAGCACTGTCACAGAATACAAAGCAACTATGTCTACCACCACTTCATGTACTGCTGAGCAAAGATGTGGGTTTTGCAGGAGGAAGATCACAAATTCTGATAAGATCTCCCAGGCTCAACATTTGTTCAAATATGAGAAAAAAGATAAGTCAAAAACATTTTTAATGAGTAACAGTCTGCGTGTTGCTCCAAAGAGACCACGGGGGACCAGAATTTTATACTTTAAAAAGGAAGAGATGCTGTGGTTATCATCATCCAAGACAATGGATTCAGAGTCCCAGCTTTGCCATTCTTATCAGTTTTGGCACAATAGTTTGACATGAAAAGTGCAAATGGAAAACGATGGCAGTGAACAACTTTAGGGCAAGTGAGCTCCAGTGGTGAAGCAACGTATTTTCTCAATGCCTGAGGAAAGATTTGGTCTTGGCAGGTGACTCATTAACTGCATTACACAAGGCTGTAGGAAAAGGGAATTACAGGAGCAGCATGGGAACTTATTCCTGGCCTTCATCTGCCATCAGATTTTAAGAAACCTGTCTTGGAGTTAAACACAGTTAAACACTGAATGTCTTGAAAGAACACCTCTGGTACTCTGGTCCACGGTTGCATACACATATTTAAAAGACAAGGGTAGGTACCGTATTGCTGATTCCTATACTGGTAAACTACCTTGGATATTTGCTCCAGAGCTTGAAAACCTGCCTAAAAAGTTACTCTGTGATCCATAATATGGTCACAAACTAGACACATATGGTTTGTGGAATCAGCAGGCTGCATCGTACCCCTGAGACAAGGTGCTGAATACAGACTCTCAGTTTGTAGAGGGATTTAGTGCATAAAGAACTAGATTAACCCATTTCCTACAAATCCAGTGACATATTTAGAATAATCTCATTCACACTGCAAGTAATATGAGCAAACTTCAGGAGTCCTTTCTGTTTTCCAAGACTTCCTGAAAGCACCGCCATGTAAAGAGTCCTGAAACCAGGACCTGCAGTGCCAAAGGTATGACCCTGGCACTCACAGCCCTTCTTCCAGCCATTAACTGCAGGAAAAGACCGCCTACTGGAGGGAACAAATGTCATGGGGTACATGAGTCCCACAAACAAGTTTGTGTAATTCTGAGCCACTTGGTGTCACCCATAAATTCTTTCCTGCAGCACCACAGTCTGATGTAATGAACATTTTACATGAGCCATCAGCTTAGAGCTTTTGCTCTATGCATGTGCCATTGATTAGAGTGGTTGCAGATGGTTTTATTTTAGGTAATAAAGCTTGCTGAGCTTTGCCAGCGTCAGAACAAAGGCATAGTCTCCCCACTCACTAACGAAATTTGCAGCCAAGAGACTTGAATTGATATCAGTTCTGATGGATAGTGAGAAAGCAGGGAGAGGGGAGAGAGCAGCTTTCCCATATACCTTAAGCCAGGTGGCTCATACCTCTGCATACCACGTTTTACATCCACCTTAGAGGAATTCTATTCTCTCTTACTCCTAAAGAATGGTGAGGGGGAACACCTTTGTTAACAACTCCCATGCTGCCTTGATGCATCAACACAATATCCTGAGCTGCAGAAAACAAAGGAGGAGACAACAGCAGCCACAAAACCCCACAAAAACACTAAAACCTCTGGAGATGTAATTCCTCCTTTGAGATGTCCCCTCTGAAATCTCCAACCCAAAGTGCAGAGTGTTGCTTCACATGTCGTTCATCAGTGCTCCCCTGGCATTCCCACATAACCAGAAAATGTGGGAAGCAGGCAAGGGAAAAGAGAAAGCAATTATATGATGCTACAGAGTCATTCAAAGGAGACTGCTGATGCACAAAAGCTTCTAAAGCTCCCTGTTATTTAACCATTCATGTCAACCTCAAAAGAGCCCAGTTTATGGTATAGTTAATGAATTTCAGTCTCAGTGAAGCCACAAGAAGGGTGTGCAGTGGCATGAAAGTTCTGGTTGTTTGACCTTTGGGGCATCTCTAGGACATGCAAGGTGGTGGTGGGACTGGTGCAGCGGAAATGGCTTCTTTTTGCTCCTTCCCATAATCAAGGGGATGAATTGAAGCAATGGAAACATATATGGAACAAAATCATTGCATTGGCTTGCTAAGGTTATGCTGACTGAGGCAGTAGAAAGGACTGTGATCTTCCAAATGGTCACTCTGTGGTCTTTATTTAAAGCTGTGCATTTTGCCTATAGAACTAGGAAATTGAATGTAAAGAGGGATTGGAGGGGTGGGTAGAGAGAAATGGGGAGAAAGATTGTAAGAGAGAAATCAATAGAAAGCATTTAGCAGTTGGGGTGACATAGACAAAGTGAATTTAGAGCCACAAACACTTGTATTCAGGGATGTGGAGGGAAGAATGTTCTTTTATTTTGTGCTTTTTTCTTCATATTTTTCAGATTAACGGTTTGCAATTCTCTGCTGAGCTGTAAGGTCTCAAAGGCACTGCCTGCTGGAATGTTTTGATCAGTATAAGCCAGGGTATTTCCAACAGGCAGGTTTATTGACTGATTTACTGACCACATGCATCTTGTGTAGCTGAAACTATTTAGCTGGTCTCTTTCTTTTCCCTTTCTCCACACCTCCCCATTACTAATCATAGGGTCACAGAATCACAGAATCATAGAAACATTAAGGTCGGAAAAGAGCTCTAAACTCATCAAGTCCAATCATTGGCTCCATGTCACCAAGTCCACCGCTACACCATGCCTCTAAATAGCACATCTACATGTCTTTTAAATACCTTCAGGGATGGTTGGGAGCCTGTTCCAAAGACTGACAGGTCTTTTGATGGAGAATTCTTTTCCCTTCTATCCAATCTAAACCTCCTCTGGTGCAGTTTCTGGTGGTTCACACTTGTCCTATTGCATGTTCCTTGGGAGAAGAGACCAACACCCACCTGGCTGCAAGCTCCTTTCGCATAACTGTAGAGAGCAACAAGTTCCCCCCAAGCCTCCTTTTCTCCCCCAATAAACACCCCCAGCTCCCTTTACTGCTCCTCATCAGACTTGTGCTCCAGAGTTTTTCCAGCTCTATTACTCTTCTCTGAACCTGCTCCAGCACCTCAGTGACCTTCTTGTGAGGGGCCCAGAACTGCACACGGTGCTTGAGTTGACTTACCAGTGCTGAGTACAGGAGGACAATCACTGCCTTGGTCCTGCTGGCCACACTATTCCTGACACAGACCAGGATGCCATTGGCCTTCTTGTCCACCTGGGCACTCAGAGGCTCATGTTCAGCTGCTGTCAACCAGCACTTCCAGGTCCTTTCCCACTGACCTCTTTTCCCCGAGCCTGTAGCACTGCCTGGGCTTGTTGTGACTCAAGTGCAGGACCCGACAGTTGCCCTTGTTGAAATTCAAACAATTGTCTTTGGTCTCAAAGATCCAGCCTGTCAAATCCCTCTGCAGAGTCTTCCTACTCACAGCAGATCAACAACCCCACCCAAACAAGTGTTGTGGGAAAAAAAATCATTAGGGAAGATTTTTGTTTTTTTCATGGAAACAGACCCCAGACTCTGCTGCATCTCCTCCAGTCACACAGAACATGACAGGCTCTCTGACTTGCCAAATGTTTCCTTCTATGGTGAACTGTGATACAGGGCCCTTATATCATGGGGTTTGTCCCTTCCATGGAAGATGTTTTGAAAAGCAGTTGTAATGCTGTCAATAAAACTTTCTGAACCTACTGAGGGCAGTTGCTTATAATTGCTGCCATTTCAGAGAATTATTTCATTGCATCAAGTGACACAGACCCACCAAAAAGTGGCCTCTGTTAGGGCTAGAGCCTGAAATTTCCCTGGGGACTGTCTTCTATAGTCAAGAGAGGATTCACCCTCCACTTCAATGGCAATATATGCAAGGTACCACCTTATTTGACCACCACTTCTTTTTCACATGCAGAGTGAATATAGCATGTTATGTAAAGATTACTCAAACAAAACCTCTGCCTATGATATGGACTTAATTTGCCAGCTCAAGAGAAAAATGGTTTCTATAAAGTAAACTATTCAGGTTTAATGATGAATTTACTTATTTCTAGGACTTGCTTTATGTTCTTTGCACTGGAGCTCATTAAAAAGAGAAGATGAAGAAGAAAGGAAAGCTCTGAAAGAAACATTTTGAAGAAAACACTTTCAACTTTTGAGTGAAAAACTTCAAAAATTTGCATCTATTCTCCAGCAAGTCAAACTATTGATATTTTTCCCCTCTTGGTATTTTGGTTTTTTGGAACATTAGCATTTTCAAGTTTGGAACATTTCTTTTTCTCTTATTTTGTATTTCCTGTTGAAGTACAAAGTTTCTTTAGTACAAAACATGAAGAATTTAAAGGAACCTAAAGTGATGAACACATATATCCTCATTAGGTCCTGGTAATCATAGGAGATATTGCAGCTACGAAGTTTCACATGAAAATTAAAGGAAAGAAAAGCAAAGCCACTTCATCCCTTAAGGTACCACAGTGAGGATTTGTTGACTAAGCATCATCTATGATGCTTAGATGTCCTCTTTGTGCTTTAGCTCCTGAGTTATCCCTGCCTAGGGGCAGATGTACATACAGAACAGGCCCTACAGTGACACCCTTCCTTATAATTCACTCAATATCTCCACAAGTGTAACTGGTTTTCCCACAAATTTGACTTCTCTGGAGGCATTCTCTGATGTCTATGGAGAGCCATATTAGCACTGCAGCCTTTCTCTAGAGAAGTATTAAGAGTTTGTCTTCTGTACTGTCTATTTTAGTGAACCTTGTAGGAATGAAATATCTTGAGACCTCTGTCAAATTTGAATGGAATAGGCCAGGAGGCTTAGAAGGTAGCAAGGGGATATTTACACAGACACAGAAATCATGTAAGTCTTAGTTCTTGTGAAATTAGTTTTATTTCCCAAGGAAAAGAGGCTAGAAATATACTTCCTGTCTCACCTTTCACGCACACAGACACCTGTTGAAAGGTCAATGACCTTTAAATTCACATTTATATTTTTGTTTCCTTATGCAGAAACAAGTGTCCTATTCTCACATTGACATCCAGTGTCTTGGTGGTCTACCAGAAGAAAACTGTTGTCAAGGTATTTTGGCCTCTACTACAGGAAGAGAAATTGAGGCTGCTTACTAAAGGTCTCTTTTTGCAATACTGGCTGTCTAAGTTTGCAAACAGAGGCAATCTCTAAACACCAAACTGTAAGGAAACTGCTGGTTTTCATGGCACAACCAATTACCTTGTTGTGGAATTATTTTGCCCAAATCAGTTTATACATGTTTAGCTCTTGGCAGAGATCCTTCAAAAAAAAAGTGGACCTTACTAAATCAGGAGACAAAGACCTCTTTCAGAGGCTTGTTATAGTACGAGACCTGTATGTAAAGCGATATCCTCATTGTGACTGTGTAATGGGATCTCCTTCGCAGTCAAACAGAAACCACTTCCCTCTTTAAAGGGGCTTTCTCAGAAGTGGGAAAAGTCTTTTGCCGATTATTGAGCCATTCAAAACCAACTCAGAAGATCAGCCCTTGTCAGTACCTGACAGCTATCCAGTTACCTTCTTTGCAAATCCACCAAGAGAGGTTTTCAGCTGTGCCCCTGCTGGACAGACAATCCTATTAACACAACCTCCCACTCCAGATTTAAAGCCAGGGGTCTCCATCTGAACAACGGCATAACATAACAGGGCCATGAGGAGCAGCTTATTCACTCTTCCTTCCAGGTTGTTAAGCCGAGGACAGAGCTAACACACAGCAGCAGCCTGAGTTTGTGTTGCCTCTGTAAATGATGTACCTGAACTGTAGATAAAAAAGGAACTTCAATTTCTACTGCTGTCAATGCAGTGACTTTTAATCAGTAAATTCCCTTTCTAAGACAGGCAAGAAAAAAAAAGTCCTCATCTGAAAAAAATATCAAATGCATTTTCATCCAGAAGACATAAATATAACCAGAAAGCCATTTGGAAATGCTTTCATGTGACAACTGACATGCTTAGATCATCTGCAGCCCACCCTGTGCTTTTCTCGCTAGAGAAATTAAACACTAGGAGAACTGCTGCTGCTTTGAATACTCCCCTTAAATATTTTCTGGCACAGATTCTCCCAAAGGCAGCAGTGAAAATCTCTCTGCTCTGGACAGGCAAATGTTTCTCTCCCTTACATGAGACATAACGCAGTGGATACCCTGGGGCATGAGTAGAAACAGGCTAAGATTTAACAATCGTGGTTTTCTTGTGGAAACTTCCTACTTGAGAGGGTCTGGCATTGTTGTCCAGCATGGAGATCTTTGACCCTATCTCCCTTATACACCTGCCCTAATTCATTTCCAGTTAGGGACTGGATTTTTAATCCCCAATTATGCCCAAAATCCCACTTTTTGTGTATTTGGAAAACCTTTCCTTCCAGTGACATCTCTGTCCACATTTCCATGCCGCTCTGGACTCTGCATCCAAGCTCTAGTGTGCCTGTAAAGGCTGGGTCCTGCCCAACCACGTTGCAAGGCTCTTCATGGGGCCAGCACCTCAGGCTATGCACAGTTCCCCTGTGCCAAGGTCCACTTGTGTCCCCAGCAAAGGTCCATTTGGGTATCATAGAACAGAATCCTAAACAAACCCACCTTTGAAGTCTATGTAGAAACCCCCCCTCTCCATGGGAGTGACAGTAACCATAGAATAACATTCCTTTCAGAGGTTCTTGAGTCTGTCCTGGCTTCTTCTTCAAGGTGTAATTTAACATATTCAAACTAAAATGTAATTCTTTCATGAGGGGGTTCACCCAGTCACTTGTCACTTCAAGCCCCTGTATAAGGCATAAGAAGTTCTCAGAGACTTTCAGGAAAACCATGAGCAGTAAGCAGGCAGCTTTGGCTGAGGGGGGCTAAATCCCAAAATTCTCTTGTTTTCTTGGTTCACTAGAGGACAACTTAACAGCCAGGGCATGGTGCAATGTTGAGTCATACCTACACATGGCAGCTGACTGAGGCATATATACAGCTTTACTCCAAATCTCTGCAAATCCATGCAAAGTCCAAATCCATGCAAAGGTCTTGCTGTTGAGAGTTACTTGAAGCCTAGGTGTTCTTAGGCAGCTTGCAGTGCAGATCAGCCCCGAATTTTGCAGAACAGAAGGAGGACAGGTATTTTGGAGGCAGGTGCTTCCATGGCCCACTCCAGAGAGCAGAAAAACTTTTTCCCAACAGAAGCACCTGCTGTAGAAAGAGTCCTAACAAATAGGGCTGCAAATTAGCAATCCTCCATGAATACATCTTTCAGGATTGAAACATTTGTTGAAAGCTGGACCCCAGCCAGAGACAAGCATTTGGTGAGTGCCTAAATTAAGTTAACATTTGCCGCCATGATAGACTTGGTCTAAAACATCAGAACACAATCAGTCAGCTGAGCTGCAGCATCTTAAACTGGCAAGGTACCTAATTGCTTCTTCTTGTGAGTTAAGCACAGTAGTGGATGTCTCAGTGACAAAGGGTTAAAATAAACTGTAGGTCTCCTAATAGAAATAGGCAAAGAAAATACACAAGGATGGCTGTGGTGTCTCGGTTTTCAGGCAGGAACTAGATAAGCCTGCTACTACTTTTCATGTTTCTGTGTGCTATATCTGGTATATATTATGCAAATCCATGTGATCCTTTCATTTACAAGTAGTCACATTTCACTGGCATATGCCTCAGTGCAGATGGAGCTGCACAATTATAAAAATGTCCCTCCTTGATGCCAATGTAGATGGGTCATGACTCCACCACTCGATAAACCGAGTTCTAGGTTGTCTAATATTCCATCAAGGACACTGTGTCCAGAGAACACATGTGTAACTAATTGAAATACCACCATCACCTCAAGAATAAAACACAAAAACCCCAAAACTAAACTTATATTAAAATGTTTCTAAATGTATTCAAGGAAATTACCTAGTCCAGGAAGACTTTATGTCAGAAATGAGTTGTTTGCCCATATTCTTCTATCCAGGTCAGTATCTTCTTACTCTTGTGGTGGGTAGATTGGCAGATTTAACCATATTATTGCAGAAGCTTGGAATTCAAAATAAAGTGTAAATAAGCTGGCAAGGTGGCTGTGCCGAATGTAGTGCCTCAGCCTTGAACCAGCTCTTCACATCACAATCTTTGTGATCAGGCAATACATGAGAGTTGAACCAAACACCACCACCAGGAAACTCGGACCCATGGGTCACTAAAAACAGCCTTGCCTCAAATCTGAAGGTACTCAGAGTCCACCAGTTATACGCACAGTGCATCTGTGCAAACCAAGATTGCAGGACAATTTGGGCTTAACTGGAGTTAGGCAGAAGATAACCTCACATCACCACTCAACAGGAAAACTTGCTATCTTTCACCAGAGCTTTCTTGGTACACCATTCTGCTTTCTTTCATGGAGTTTTCCCCCTATTTCTGGAGTCTTTCTTCAAGATCATATGTCACTAAACAACCACAAAGAGGGGAGGAAATAAGCCTTGAAGACAAGTGCTGTCAGGTGTGTGTCTACAGTCTGGCCACAAACTTCTCCATAAGTACTTACTTTCTCCATACTTACTCCATGAGTAAGGTACCTCAGAATGCCAAACTTTATGGCTCTCAGAGATGACTGTGAGCCCTCTGGGGACAACTCAGGGTAGCTGTGAGCCACAGCAAGTGATGGAGTTACACCAGAGATGGTTCGTGTTGTGTGCTTTACATAAACACAAGGATTTGAAAAGTCACAAATGGACTGGGAGACTTGAGCAGTGAAGGCTGTGGTTCACACAATAGGGTTTCACAGCTCACGATGCCAGTTCAACTACAAAACCTCCTGGTGCTTAAATGGTGAAGTTCACACTCCCTCTCTGGAGGGGACAGAAGGTAATGGTACTCAGCTGTGACTATGACTATGCCAAATACCATTTGCTCATCTGAGATGAGCACAGATGGTCATATTTCCCTCTGTTTATTTTTGCTGAATGGCCTTTTCAGCCTGCCTAGTCTGTGACCTCCTAAAAATGGGTTGATATGGTTTTCTTGGGATACTGGGTTTCTACTTTCTTCAGGATGCAAAATAAAGGCTCTGCAGGTATCAGCTGAGAGGATGTGGATGGGCCACACAGTCTTTATACTTCTGGTTTCTTACCTGTAAAAACGCAATTGTAGGAGCAACAAAGGTGTCCAGGTACACATGTGAAGAGTGTCCAACCTGGTGCTTCTCAAATACAGGTTATACAGATTGTGAATTAGAGGATCCATGAGTTATTTCACTGTACTTTATATGTGGCACTTTTCATCTTCAAAGTAAAACTGCAGTCTAATATAAAAAGACACTTGAATCACTACATTTAAATAAAAAGTAGAGTAAATCATTAAACTGCATTTTAACATGTCAAAGGTAATAAAAAAGGAATTAATAATAATCAACCAGGACCTGCCATCTTGGCCACTGATGAAAAGGCAACCCTGGGGGATGTGAGGGCCCCCCCAAAGCATCCAGACCATAGGGAAGAGAACTGCTGGAGTCTGAGCATCATGAAAGCTCAGCACTGCCAATCCCACGGCACACTGCTTAGAGTTAAGTTCTCTCCCTTCAATTTTTATTTAATTTAATAAGAGCTGTTGGTTTTGGTATGACAAAGGCAGTATTAAAAAGCATTTCTGCTGTATTTGTTATCAAATGCTTTGAGGCATTTTGTGCTGGGTCACTCATATACACATACCAAGAGACAGCAGAGCAGTGTTCATGTATTGTACAAAGTAATAACTGTAATGAGCCTCACAAAGCCAACACCCTACACAGAAAACAGTAAAGCAGTATCACATTCATCTTGGAGAAGGAAAAAGTACAGTGGTTAGACCTCTGTGATCTCTGTGGGGCAAGAATTCCTTTCTTGACTGTTGTCCTTGTCCATGAACAGAGTAAACCCCAAAGAATTGCCTCAGCAGTCACTGAAGTTGCTCCCTGGAGCGGCATGCATCAATACTGGTGGACACGACTGGATGAACTGTCCATGCAGATAGCATGGAATTGCAAGGGGACCACTATTAAAAGCATGACTGTTAAGCCAAATCAGATGCTCAAGGGGAACACCAGAGGTCTGTAGAGGAGCCACAGAGTGAAACAAATCTCCCAGATCTCCAACATCCTTCAGAACTCCCCCACTTCAGTAAGAATTCAAAGAAAGTAAGGTCAGGTGGAGTCTGACCCCCCACATGGCAGGATATCCAGTTATACTTTGTATAACTTCAGTGGTTTCTGTTTCTTCTTAATGCCTGACTCCCTGCTTGGACGAAATAAGATGCTGTTTCCACACAAAACCTGAGTTCTGTGTAAACAATGGCAATGCCAATGGAGCAATTGATTACAGTCCACATGGTTTGGATGACAACCAGATGATGGTCTCCAGCCACACCACCTCACTCACTGCATCATGTACCTGGTTTACCCTGATAGGCAGGCTCAGATGATCCCTCCTAGTGGTGTGTGGGCAGCATAAAGTCCTATTGGCTCTGAGAGACAGTCTGAGAACTTCAGAAGGACAACCTTTCCTTTTGACAGGAGCCTGTGTTCTGTAGGACAAAGGTGTTCACATAAATGTCCTGGTGGGACCTGTGAAGAGTGTTTAAGCAAAGTCCCATAGTGATCCTGTCCATTTTTCAAGTGGCCATCAGATCATTGTAAGGGCACCCTGAAGCCAAGCTTATGCTAAATTATCTTGTTTGGACAGCGTGGAGCCTTACTGGCCATCTCTTTGAAGTCTGAAAACATCTCTTCAGCTCTACGGAGACATCAGTCACTGTCATAGCTACTTCCAGAGATGCCTGGAGCTCTGGATTCTCAGCTAACGCTGTAGAGTTAGATGTCAGGAAAGTCTAAAAGCTGATGAGCCACTCTAATTTTCTAACGCCAAACAGGTTCATTCCTAAGAAAACAACCACAGAAAGAAATCAATTATGAAACACAAGTATGCTCAGAGAACATTTACTCTCAATGCATTCTCACCATTTGCTGGAAGGACCTGGCCTGGATCTCTTGCCTGTCAGATTTTCTCAGGAGCTCAGCCGAGAAATTCATAGAATCATAGAACAGTTTGGGTTGGAATGGATCCTAAGGACCATCTATTTCTACCTCCCTGCCATGGGCAGGGACATCTTCTAGTAGACCAGGTTGCTCAAAGCCTCGTCCAACATGTCCTTGGGCACTTCCAGGACATCGCCCCCAGGTTCTCTGGGCAACCTGTTCCAGTGCCCCACCACTCACAGGAAGGAATGGAAAATTGCCACCCTTGCCTCAGAGAAGCTGAGTGCCCCTATAATCTCTCCCCTTTCTTGTCAAAAGTTCATGTCATGATATTTGGAATCCCACAGTACAGCGTCTGTGGCCCTCTAGATCCTCTTCAAAATATTTTTACACAAAACCCAGTCAAAGCCAACTGTCTTCAACAACAGATCAAATATTTAGCAGGAAAAAAATCCCTCAATGGGTCCTTCTCTCTGGTAGCTCACCAGAAGGTCTTCCACTCTCTGTAAATGTGCTTTATCCAGGATAGCTCTGGCTGGACACAGTGAGCCAAATATTTAATATTTTTCACTAAGAAGGAGGTTGGTGTTGATAATGAATATCGAAGCCAATACCCTGCAATACCAAACTACAAGCTGGTTTTATTTAGAATTTCATTTTAACATTGCCAGCATGTTATATTTAATTATTTTTTTTAAAAAACCATTGCATTTCAGAATCATGCAACACTCATTCAACCATCCAACACACACTTGTGGAGATATTCCCTCTACAAAGCAAACTTTGCTCTCTTGGGAGCACTCAGCTCACTGTGGCTGGCTGTGCGACCTCCATGTAAAACATCACATGAAGACTGGGTGCCAAAAGCTACCCGGGACCTCAGTAACTACAATGTCATTCTAGTAGCAAACACAGCTTACATTATTGCTTACTGATAATTAACTGATACTGCCAATTAACTGATAATTAACTATTAATTATTGCTTACTGATAATTAACAAACATGCCACTGTTACAGCATGGCAGTCATATATCTCTATGAAATGTGGTCCTCACTTGGTGCCCAGACCAAGCTGGAGAGGAGAGGCAATCAGGATGGATTAACTATTTGATGTGCAACTCTCTTTAGTGGAAAGGGAAAAGAAAAAGCATTTCTTAGTGGCAGTGGGTGGTGCAAGCAGCTTTCACACAAGCAGGTGAGTGATTTTATTTTAATGAGGAAGAAATTCTGATCTTTATGATTAGACACTCAAATTATTACCTAGGAAAATAAAAGCACAGCTCACTTCAGCCACTGGCCGCCTCTGAAAGACCCAGCTAGGAAGGATGGCAGCACTGGACAGAAAGATATCAGCCACTTTACCAACAAGCCTAACAAACATTAACCCTATATAAAAAAATAAGGCCTTGACTTCACAGAGACAGATCATTAGAAATAGAGACAAAATTGCTCATTCTACAAACCCTTGCTTAAAAAAAATACATGGGTAAGAGAAGAATTTAAAAAAGATTAATGGACGTTGTCACAACTTTCTCTAATGACAAACAACGCTGCCAGAGTGGGTCTCTGGCCCAGATCATTCACAGCATAGCCTGGGCTTGGGCTAGGAAAACAAATGCTCACCTGCCATGGTACTGCAGTACTTTCATTCGAGTCCTTATAAGTGCCACTGATTTAGGCACGGGGGGGATATTCTGAGCGGTTTTATCATCAGCCAACTGTGCTTCTCCCTCTCCTTCCAGCATGCTGCACAATCATCCCCCTTTCTATAACTTACTCCCTCCATGTCTCCTTCCTGCCAAGAGGATGAAATGCATGAAAGGGAATGTGTCCCTCTTACCCAGCCCTCTCAAAACCAAAGCAGCAGTGGGGACAGATCCAGTCTCGCACGGCTGGAACTGGGGCTGGGTCTACGCCAGAAGCCCATTAGATTAGCAAACATTCCCTTGCTCTCACTCCCTTGGCTCAGCAGGAAGGGAGTTAGCAGGCATCTACTTTCACAGCATGTTTCTAGTTTGGGGGAAAAAAACATCCACATGTCCCAAGCTATTACATCAAATGAAAATGGCATGAGGGCTTCTGCCATCTTGCTGAGCTCCTCAGATAGAGAGGGGAGAAACTGAGCAAGGACAATGAATGGCTGTAGTGACAGAAAAGAACAAAAATTTAAAAAAAAGGTCTATGATTTCCCAGAAGAAAAAAATAAATCATGATACTCCTCCAGGTTCCCCAGCTTGCTGTTGACTGTGCTATCACAGTGAGCACATCTTCATAGAAAAATCACAGAAAGTAGGACTGGAAGAGATCTTAGTCACTCCTTTTCCAAATACGGAGTCAGCTGCACTCTCTTTTTGTAGACAATTTAATAAGTTACTTAGTCCTTAATATCAAGATCAAAATGAGTGTCACAGTGTTGCAGCACTGCTGCCAGACTGAGGATTGACTTTGTTTCCCTGGAGCTACCTGTAGGCTGTCTTCAGACACAGCCAAGCATCACTGCACATTCATGTCTGGTTAAGAGCAACAGTGATAAGGACAAGATTATTTTTGTTTGTTTCAGGTGTAGAATTGAATTCTAGCATTTCAAAATACAGACAAAGGAAGGTCCAAGTTCACATAAACACATCTATGCAAGATTAAAGTACATGAGCAGGTTGGCACCTTTTGGGTTGTAACCCAGCTGGAATCCCTTACACTCAGGAACTCTTCCCAGCACACCTGCAGATGTTTCAAGACAGTGATCTGGAGGTCATGTCATCATCTTTTCCCTCTGTTACGTCCAACAAAGAGTTATTTGGGCACAGAGGGGAGCAAAGACAGTGCCACAAATTCCTGGAAGGGGTGTGACCTCATTCTGAGGACACTGTGGTAGGGACACAGCCAGACTTACCTCACACACACCTCTGTACGTACGTGTCAGGAGAGGGTCTGGTTTTGTTCCTGTAGATGCAGGACAACATATGGTTTATGATCATGCCATTGCATCCCCCTCTGGGAACCAGGCCTCTGGCACAGGCAGTCACAGCTGACAGATCAGGTTCAATGTCCCCTGAGTACCCAAATAATCCAAACCCACAGGACAATTCCCATGTGATTTGTTTGATACACACTGCCAAATTCCCCTACTGAGAGACAAGGAGCTCACTGGATACAGAGAAAACCTTTTACTATTCCATTTGCAAAAAATAGTACTTCTTAAAAATTGTTTCTATGCCACTATTGTGCCTGAATGAATTATATTAGGGGCTTGTGGTATGTACAAGAACAAATAGGCTTGGTTAAATGGAGCAATACTCATTAAATAATAATGCTTCAGTATGAGTCTCATTTTGTGACATATCTAGCTGTGTTAAGTATTCTCCTGAATGTATAATTGTCTTTCTTCATTCTGAAAATTTCAATAATTGAGTTTTATTTGCTCAGGAGTAAAATAATGCATCAGAACCTGTAACACATTGCCCTTCACTCATGCACTGGAATTTGCCACACCCAAACTACAAAATGTTGTCTGCAGGAACCCTCAAAGATGTTTGTGATCCCAAAGAGTTTTACCTCCCAAATAGGTCTGGTCTCCTTCCCAGAGATGTTCCTAGTCATCTCGTGCTCCAAAGTAAATTTGGAATTTTGTATTTAGCCTTTGTCTTTGCAGCAAGTAATGTATTTGTTATTTCTTCAGCTGCAAAGCAATAATAATGCACGTATTTCCCTCACAGCTCTCACTTGTCTTCAGTTTACCATAAGCAGTAAGCCCTTCCAGAAAGAGGCTGTTTGCAGCCTGGCTAAAGCCGGGAGACCATAAAATCCACCATGGCCTGCAGGTGTGAGCTTCACATGGTTTTACACTGCAGCATTTCTAAGCATTAAAACCAGTATCTTCTAGTTCCATCATTACCTGAAATATGAAAGAATCTGCTAAAATGGTGGACAACTTGATATGGAAATCTCTAGGTTCCTTTCAAGCCAGTCTAGTCTAATCATAGCCAGACTTCATATGCAGATAAACTCATCAAACAAAGACAACAAAAGAACACGGCTCATTTTACATTGCCTGATTTTGTTTATAGTCTAAGACAGAACTGATCATTTCATATATATAAACATGATTTCATTAATGCTTCTTAGTCCTGAATGATTCTTCTGTGCCTGGAGGAGCTATCAGTTACAGGGCTCAGTTTCAGATCAGACACCTGGAGACCATCATGCCACTAACTCATATTTTGGTGGTCTTTGAGAGCTGATGCATATTGGTGATCAGATAACCCAGTCCCCCTTTGGGGAATTTGAATTTCTAATGTCAGCAAGCAGAGTGGGTTTCTGTCCTTTGTGCCTATGCACCTCCTGAGGACAGGTAGCCTGAAGACAGTGTCTAAGCTGGAGGTCTTGTCATCACAGCTGCCTTCACTTCTGACTGCAAAGAGACCTGGTCATTTAACCTACATGTTGTCTTGAAGCCCAGACATAGACATGAAGTTTGGACATGAATGTGAAGCCGAAATGGCTTCTCTAGGACTGGCTTTCCAACTATAGTACATGAGAGATCCACTCATCTCAGTGGGCTGTGTGGAGCCAAGAGCTGCCAGCAGCAGGGAGCAAAAGAGAACACCAAGCTTGGGAATCCCAATCTCATGTGTCTCCAGATTACTGTGCCCACATTTTGGGCATCCTTTATACCAGCAAAAATGATGGAAGAGCAAGTTGGCCTCCTGAGGCACTGAGGTTAAGGTTTTCCTTTCCCACTGCACTCCAAGGGTGAAAATCAGGAAAGGAATAATCCTATATGGTCTCCTTCAGAGACTTACTCCAAAACATGGCTTCATGAGCAGGTGTCCCTCACCTTCAGATACAGCCAAGGTCAGCAGAATTCATCTTCAGAGGCCTGATTTTTGGAAGTGCTGAACACCACTGTCTCCCACAGGGAATGTAGCTATTCAGAAAGCAAGCTCCCAGATGACAACACACAAAACACAAGCAAAAAAGTCTCCAGTCACAGCATCAAACTGTTCTCCCCTGGGCCTGCCCTAGTGTCTACTGCCATTACTGCTCAAAGCTTTGCTCCAGCATTTATCTGACACAAAGAACCTGTTACCCCGAGGAAACAGTTTCCTCCCCTATTGACATTATCATCACTTAATTGAATTTTATATTAGATATGTTGAAATATTTACCAACAAGGTTAGATATTATTGTATTTTTTAACTAAACAATGGCAAAGGCACTGGTGGAAAGGGCCTGTGTTCAGACATGGCACCCAGTTGCAGTGCTGAGGGATGTATCCTGCTCTGCCTCTGCCCTCCTGGGTATTCCCAGGGCATGAAATTTAGCCTTTCCTGGACTGAACTGTCACTTTAATAACAGAATGGAAATGGAGGGGCTATTTTCCCTGTGTTTTGGTGTCCAGTGGTGATCTGGTTCATCTCTTCACCACCACCACCACCATCACAGTGGTAAGACAGAGAAGCAGAAAAGTGTTAGGGAAAATTCGGTTTAGCCGATAATGTTTTACAATAATACAATAACAGCCACTCATAAAACAGTCCCTGCCCCATAAAATTTACAGTGTAAAGCAGACATATAAATGGAGCAAAATGGGAATAATATAATGATGGAAACACATGGAGTAGGGAAGCTGTTGACTAAAGCTATCCAGCCATGAATGGTCAGAGGCAAGAACGGATCCCAGCCTGGGAATTTGCCATCCCTGCCTGGCATCCTGCAGAAAACCTGCCTCTCCAGCAGACATTTTCCAGGAGCAGTTGTCTATTGTCTGTGATGCTTCTGTATCCAACACAAGCTTCATCTAGCAGACAACTGCTATCAGCTGGAAAGGACTTGCTTTCTCCAGGAGATCCAAAGTCTATATCCATTGCAATTTCAGTCAACTAAGTGTAGACAATAGCCACACTTATCTGAACTGCTGCAACACTGGAAGCTAATGCACACTAAGTTAATCACTGGCATATTTGTAGACTGCCAACTATATAATAGCACGATAATGAATTTGTATGGCTGGGCCTATAAAAACTTTGCTTTTTATACTCAGGCATTTTAATTGACACAGAAATACATTTTAAAAGAGAAAGCAGGCTTGATGAGGTCAGCTTAAATTCCTTGGTATAATTACCAAGTCCATTGAACACAAATCTGAAATCATTTAGGTTAAGTTAATAACTTATGCCTTTAGTTTATAAGCACCACGTTACATTTCAGGCAGCTCAGATCTTGGCTTTGCTAAAGTGGTCTGGCCTTTAATAAATTCCTCTCCACGTTTTTCATGTTATAGTTCTTTTACAATCATGGTTTTCAAATGGCAGTGCAGGTACAGTGTGCTTAAATCACCATAAATTAGAATTTCTCTTTTCTGGCTATAGCACCTTTATTGCAAGTTGTCGACTTTTCTTTCAGCCATAAAGGTTATTACAGGCACAGATCGGAAATGAAAACTGCGCCATGTGCCGTCTGCGATTGTCCCATGACCAACCCCCTCTGGAGCAGAATCACTTTCTGAGTTTTCCAGGGCATATTAATCCAAATAAGGGGGTTTGGGGTATTTTTAAATCAGCTTGATTACAACAATCTTCATATTTAGCACCTCCTGTATTGGCTTTGCATGGTAAGGTTTTGGTAGTGGGGAATGTTACAGAGGTGGCTTCTTTGAAAAGCTGCCAGAAGCTTCCCCCATTTCTGATGGAGCCAAAAATGGGAGGGGAAATAATTGTCCATTACCCACAGTCCACGCTGGCATTAATCACATGGTCAAGCTTTTCTCAGGAGGTTGTTTACCATCATATGATGGGTAAATAACTCTCCTGCTGCTTGTGCTGCCTTTAATTTAAACTGGAATGACACAGGGGGTCCAAAGTGATCAAGCAATAGTGATTATGACTAAGAAGTTTTTTCACAGTCTTCACAGAATATTACAAGTTGGAAGGGACCCACAAGGATCATTAAGTCCTACTCTCAAGTAAATGCTCCATATGGGGGTTGCATCCATGACCTTGGTGTTATTAGCACCATGCTCTAACCAACTGAGCTCTTTGGAAACCCTGCAAGAGGAGAAAAGGCTCTGCTTCTTCTAAGCAGTCTGGGGAGAGGTTGTTGGAGGTGGTTTTTGGAAAGTTTGCCTAACCAAAGCACTTAGCGTACCTGGGGCTCTAGGTTTGTCCATGAATGGGACAAACTGTTGCTGGACTGATGGCATAGGAAAGCATCTCCACACCCCATGTTGAGATGTGAGACCTGCAAGAAGGTACTGGGGATGCTCAGAAAAACAGCTGTCTCCTTTCACCTCGTGTCCCTTCCCCCTGTGCCCTCCTTCCCAGCCTCCCTCTTCTTGTGCAAGTTCATCTTTCCCAAGGATGTCAGCAGATCCCTATGCACAGCATTAAGATAAGCAGCAAATAATGCTGGGAGGAATTTGCTGAGCCAGCTGGTCCTTTGCACCCTGTAGGATGCACAGACCAAAGAAGCGTCTGCCACACATGTCACACAGATGAAGCCAACTTTGCATTCAACAACTGCACCAAACAGAAGATAAAAGCAGTTTCAGCATAATGGATCATTCAAAGGGGCTCCAAATCCATGCTCCCTCCCTTCTCTTTGTACCCTCGCTACAGGTTGCTTAGCAAAAGCTGATTTTTATTTCCAATTAAAAGATTTCAGAGCAGCTTTTATTTATTATTTATTATTATTGTTGTGTGGCCACTGTGAATCGCACTGCTTCTTTCTAGTGCTTTAATCTAATAAAAAAACTGCAGCACACACAATTCCTTCCTGTGAAACGTTCCTGGGTTTTGTTTAATGTTTTGCATAGCTACACTCAGGTTTTTGGTGCATTTTTAGGTGGCTCCAGATTCATGCCTGACTCTCCACTTGTCCCACCAGCAAAGAGGGGCAGAAAAAGCAAGAAACTCCCCACTAGCCATATTCCTGGAACCCATTTTTGTGAGGAATATACTGAGGAGTCCACAGAACACTATGTTTAATGTGCACTGGCTGACACTAAAAGGTTTGAAATGCAAAGACACACAGGTACTGTAATTGTAGCATCTTGCAACACCACTCAAGGTGCCACCATTCCCCAGACTGCCAGCCCGGAGGAATTTCCCAGGAGGTGCACAGAGAAACCCTCTTCTCATGGTGCCAGGGAAAGTGACATTTCATTACTGAGCAGTAACAAAGAAAATTTGTTTACTTCTGTGCTGTGTGAGCATTCAAATTCCAGCTCAGGATTTGTGGTGTTTATATTAGTGATGGAATGAGCTCCAGCCTCTGGAATACTTTGGTAGTGTTAGGGAGATGCTGCTTCCAGAGAAGGGTGTTTTTCAGAAGATATCCATGGTGGAGCAACATCTAAGTCCTACCAAGTAACTCAGGGAAGTTTGGTTCTCCAATCTAACTGGAGCATTTGAAATTCCAGTGGTGCTCTGGTGTAGGCTATGTGTGAACTGACAGGTCTTGTTGTGCTTGAGGAGCTTCTCACTTGAGACTCAAGAAAACAGGCTGCAAAAATGAGTTAACTCAGCCCCACTGCCACACAGGTGGATGAAGTAACACCAAAAAAAAAAATCAGTGTTTTGAGTGGATTGGAGATCAAAGGACTCTCCTGCTGCCACAGGCAGAAGAGAACCAGCAAGGCAAGGTGATCTCTGCCCCCAGATCATCCCTCAGTGTGACCAACAAGAGTCAGCAGGAGGAAAGGGCGCGAGAGGGACTGGTGGACAGAGGGGATGTCCAGGAAGCTGGTAGAGGTCAGCATGAGGAGAGAGGATGTCTCATTGTTCATCCAGGATGGGATGAACAGGACAGACCTTTTGTCTGGCAAGAGGCACAGAGCTGCTTAATATTAAAAAAAAAAAAAAAATAAAAAAAGCAATGTCAGCAATAAAAAGTGTTAAGAATTAGTCCTGTGCCCTTACCAGGACCTTGCATGTTGTCACAGGTGATCCTGATCATTGGAAAGTGCCCTAGTGACTTGGGAGCATCAGTCTCACGATATTGTCCAGACACCCTACTTCACATGGAAGCAAAATTCCCACCAGGAGCTTCAGACAGCAGGACAGCTTGCCACACCTCTGTGCCCAGCTCTCAAACAAGGCCAAAGAACAGGCCTGCACTTTACTTGAGATTTTCCAAAAGCAGAACCTTACATGCCTCCCATTCCTCCAGTGGATTAAGAAAAGCATTCTGCATTCAATTGTTCAGATAGACTGTGACATTAATATTGAAGTGGTGTTCACTGGGGAAGGATTGAAGTGTGTGAGGTGCATGTTGGGTGCATGGATGGCATTTTGGGTATCTCAGAGGTTACAGCCACCTACATTCTATTTTAGGAGAGGGGCTTAGGTAGCTGAACTCAGATTTCAATGACAGTTAGACATGAAATAGTTCAGAAATATTTTCAGAAATATTTTGGGTGCCAAAATGCATGTTATGATTGCTAAATGCCACTAAAACTCCACAGCATAAGGCAGCCACACGACAGGTGTGCTTGTGCTTTCATCCCACAGCAAACCCAAAGCAATTTGGATGGGCTGAGTTATTGGGAAAAGAGATCTGGCACCACCTCCATCTGAGGGGAAAGTGGCCACAACTGCCAGGAGGGAAACGAAACCCTCTGGAACCAAGAAGTGAAATACAATATTTTTCACAGCTGGAGATACTTTTTGAGAGAAAAAAAGAATCAGCATTATCAACATTTTCTATTTCCATACTTTTCTCTCGCAATCCCTTCGTGATCAGGAGAGAGTGGGCTGAATACGTTGCAGCAGATTACGCTGCTGTTATTTTAGGACCCATCAGAAATACTGTAATTTTCCTGAAAAATCTTGTTATCAAAAAGTTGTTGCCTAATCTGGCATTCTCAGAGACTTCTGCAGGTCAGATAAGATTTCAGTAAACATATTAATCTTTGGCTACGTACCTGAGCTGCACTTTTCAAGCACAGTTAAAACAAAGTTCATGTTAGAAAGGAGGTTTCCCCCTGCCTTTCGAAACTCTTGTTCCAAATTCTGAAGAGCCCTCCCAATTCTAGTTAATGTATTTCTTTAGAAAAATATTTCCAGAGCTTCATTGACAGCAGTATAGAATTGTGAGGTGCAAAAGTACAACCACTTCTGTCGAGACTACATATAAGTTTTTGACTTTCTATTTTGTGTTTTTTAAAGGTTCTTAAAGTTCAAAGTGAAGTTTTGTAACAGTTCTTATTATGAGCAAATATTGTGTAAAATCTTCCAAGATGCTGAAAATCCACGTGCTAACACTTCTTTTTTATTGGGCAGTAGATCATTACAATGACCCTTTTGCTTGATCTCTTTCATAACCCAGGCCAGATGAACACTTCAGACTCCAACACCTCAAAGAAACATCCTCTTACTAAATTGTTCATTTATTCTGACACATATGGAGATGTTTCTTCACCAGCTGCCTGAAAACCTGCTAAGACAGGGGGACAAGAAGCAACAACACGATGGGGTAGCCAGTCCCTGGGCAAACTGTCCATGACCCAATGACTGGTTTAAACTCAGCATCACCAGGGCCTATGAAACTGTAATAGTTAAATTCTTTAAAGACAGCATCTTGAGCTGGGGTTTTTATAGTTCATTTTACAATTCTGTTTGTAACTTATATGACACAATCAACTGGAAAACTCAAGAGACAGCTAATGGTGACTTCCAGAGTGGTTTTCAAGGTGAGGCTGTCAGAAAAGGGGACATGCAAATACAACTTTTTCCCTATTTAGGTATTTTCTGTTGGTAGGCTTAAGTGAAGAGCAGTGGGTGATACTTCCTATTGAATTTTTCTGTGGTGAGCTCAAAACACTGCTCCACCCTGCCAGTCCATGGGTGATGAAGACCCCTCCACATGCTGCCTGTCCTTCCCTCTGCTGCTTTGGTTTGTAGATTATCCCAAACCCACTTTCCCCAGACAAGAGAGATACTCAGGTACGATGACATCTGAAATTGCAGCTACGGGGTTTTTCAGGGACCAACTGTCAGTGATCCCTGTTTCACAATGTCCCTTTTCTGCAGCTAAACTGTGTTGTCTCGACTTTACAGGGAGTAGGACAGATGACCACGCTGCACATCTTATACAGTCACTATCCCCTTGCTTCATTCATCATCTCATGACTGCAAGAGTAAAATAAAACTACCCCAAAATTGCTGCTGGAGATATGGTTCCCAAGGGGCTCAGCTCCCTTTGAAATCCATGTGAGAATAGATTATGAGCTACATGGGGCAAGGAATACAGTCTAGCAGAGATACTCACTTAGGTTAGAGTCCAAGCCAATAAATTTAAATAACAGCAATTTTAGAAAGATCCCATAAAACACCTTGGTTGCATCTGCATTAAACTGAGAAAGTTTTCTCAGATCTTCCTCAGTACAGATTACACTTCAATCTTTCTATTACGCGTTTTATATCTCAGAGAGGGAAATATTCAACAACCTAATGATCTAAGGCTTCATCCATAGTATAATGAAGGCATGCAGATATATTCCCTGATCTGATACAAGTCTGGTACCAGAAAAAGGCATATCAAATTCCCATCTTATAGAAATTATTATTTGCTTGCTTCATATCGAATGGGTCTGTGAGGAAAATTCTAGAAGGATGCAGGAAAACCCTCTTTTCTGCATGTTTAACACGTGTAAATATAGCCATTTAATTAAGAATGAGAAACAGTGTCATACTGTACTGAAGGAAAAAAAACAAATTATAATTTTTGAAGCTGATGGGTTACCTTGCCTGTCTTAGCAGACAATCCTTTAACAAAGCTGAGGAATTCCTAAAACCCACTGACACTTCAGGTGTGCTGCACATCAGAAGTCAGTTGTTTTCCTGTGAGACTCCATTCACACCCAAAACAAGAAATGGGTCTTGGTTGTTCTAGACAAGAGCATTTTAGGGAAATGTGGCTGCTTTGGCTATTCTGAAGTTGATAGAAACAGGTCAAAACCAAACCAGCAGGAAATACAACCAGAGGATATTTTGACAACTTTTACAATTTTTGTTTTGGTTTGGTTTCTTTTAAGTAATTGACCAGGGAGTTCAGATTGCAATGCCATAAATCAGGAGTCAAACCTTCAAAGTCAGTGCCGTTTCACCAGCAGCCAGACTCAGCTCAGTAAGGAGAACTCATGGTTACTCCAGTTCTGTACACCATTTCCAAGGACTAACAGCCTGCGAATGGTGCCAGTCAAAAACATGGTCACAAAAAAGAGGGTAAAAGCATGGTGACATCTTCTCAGTTAGTCGGTGTAAGCAAACAAACAAAAATACAAAGGGAGGAAAACAGCCTTGGCACAGATGGGCTCTTTTGCATGTTGCTTTCCACACATAGAGCAATTTAATCTTGAGTCAGCACGAGTTAGCAAAGGAATGACAGGTTGTTACAATTACAAGCTGCTTTGGAAAGTATTACTATCAGTGCTGCCGCTATTTATGTTTAGTATTGTTATTGATGCTATTAATACTACTTGTACAAGCGTTTAATGTTACTGTACTGATGTAAATAACATCTGGATTAACAGTTGAGAGAACAACATGATGCGAAACAGATTGATGGCAGAAGACGCCGCATTTATTGGGTCACATTTCTGGGTTACATTCCTGTGGGTGTTGTGCATTCCTGCTATGAGAGTCAACAGGAGGCTTTTCTAAATAAGCACCCCAGGACTTGGGTTGTGAAAGAGGACATGATGCTGTGATTTTATTTTTTTTCTGCCTCTGCAAGGACAGATTTGTTTACAAGATCACAGTGGCAGAACTGACCACAGAACCTCTAAGTCCTTCTAAATTACCCACAAGGAAGCATTATTCAAGAATTCAAACCAGACCTCACTTCGCTTCTTGTTTGTGTTATTTGTGGCCTCTGATTTAACACCACAAACCACCCTGTGCCCCAAAATCCTTTAATCACAATCATAACAAGGACTCAGCAAAGGCCTGAACCTCACAGGGCTGAACACACAGAAAAAGCTGATACATTCTCCACAAACTGTGTATAGTCTAAATAGATGACAGGAAAGAGAAAACTGCAATCTAACTTCTCTTCATACCAGCCCCCAAGGGACTTGTATAAATGTTCGCTGTAGCAAGATTCTCATTGCAACAAACTTTTACGAAGTTACTGCCTCAGATGTGTGAAGAACATCCTATTTGAATTAAATACCATGACAGCACACTGTTAGGAGCCCCCTCCAAATCTCTGGATCTCTCCCCACGGCTGTCTCCCAATCCACCTGCCTGCAGCAGCCTGATCCAGCTCCCACAGGATGTGACAGAGCAAGCAGAAATGTGGCATGGTCCTCTCTGGGTGACCAGGAGCTGCAAGGGGACACTGGCCACAGAGGAGAGTGTTCAGCTGCTTCAATACAGGCACCTGAAGTCATTTGAGATGCTGCAGTCTGGCCTTCTGCTCCTAGCCCACTTCTTCCCAAAGTCCTTCATTGTAGCTATATTTAGGCATTTGAATTTCACTCTCAGGGAAGGACCCAGAACTCTAGGTTTAAGGATCACTGCATCCTCCATCAAGGTGCCTGGGAGTACATCAACATCAGTGTTTTATTCTGGAGCAGATGTGCACTTTGGAAGTGAACCCTCTTATGGTCCTTGCTTACCTTGCTTTCACTGGCATCATGGTGCAGGCACAACGCACTGGAAGGGGATTCCTTCTCAAATAAAGCGCCCTGGAAGATGCTCTTTGGAAGAAAACCTAGTAAAGTCCTACCATTAATAGATATTTAGGAACAATCCTGGAGTAAAATCCAAAGCCACGGTGAGTATTATTTGCCCTCTTCCTCAAATGCTTTCTTTCACAGCTCTGCTCCTCTGGAACAGCACTACATCAGGAGAGTTTATGCTGCCTGTAATGGCTGCTGAAGTCACAGGTAATGGAAAGTAAAGAAAACAGCACTGATTTGAGCTGTTTCTAAGTGAGTACACTCCTAGGCCAGGGTCAAAAGGCTGTCCCACTCCCCAGTCTGCTGACAGGACATAAATATGTCCCTAATACATATCCCCAAGAGGATGCCACTATCTCAATTTAATTAGAGTTTATTCAAGGTCAGATGCCCCCAGGACATCGTGTTCCTCATTTGCAGACATCTCACCAGGGCTGCACTCCCCTGCCCCAAGCCACCAAAGTCCCCCTCACTCCTAACAAAGCCCACAGGATCTGAACCTGCTCATCAAAATCCAAAGGTCTCTTTTTTAAAGGTAAAGCTCTCCTTCCTGTCTGGGAATTGCAGACTTTAGGGAAAAGCCTTTCCACATGCTGACTCTTGCATTAATGTGCTTTATATTAATATGTAGATGAGGTTCATCTCTGACCCATCACTGTGACCAGGTGTGACAGAAGTTCACTGGTTTTGAGCTGTGGTGTGGTTTTGGCTGCTGGCTTCCCTTGGTTTCTATGAAGGACCAGTGGAGACAGAAATGACCTAATTTAGTCAATATTTAAATTACCATTTTAAAATAAATTAGTAAAATGCTAAAAAGCCTGCAAGTTAAATACAGAATGCATTGAGAAAAATTAGGTAAAATATGGCTGCTGTATCCAGGTCGCTCTTCAAGCAGATTTCCTCTGATAGTAAGAGAAAAAAAATGGGTTTTTTGCTGCTGAGATTGTAGTAAACAAGGGCTTGTAAAAGTGCATTAAAGCTGCTTTGTTCCTTTGGTTTATAAATGGGAAGCACAGCCCCAGGTAACTGCTCTCAGTCACAGGAAGCCTGTGGGAGCTTGCAAGTGAAGCCAGCTATTTGGAGTTGAAATGCAGTACCTGAAACCCAGGGCCATCTCTCACGTCTCTTCTGATCACTTCAAGTTCCACTAAGTGTCCCCTCCTTTATTTATGGAACATTTATCCTGGCCATGTTTCCAAGGAACGGAAAACTCCCCTGGAGAGGCTTTTTCAAGCAATCACATTAAAAGTTAAGTATCTTAACTTCGTACAGTGGAGTAGTCCCCATGATCTAAATGCACATGCTAAACCCTTTTATTCTCTGTTGCACATTGATTATATTCACTTCAGTGGCAAAAGGTAAAAAACATAATTTCCTGCCGCAGTTGCCCAACTTTTATGATACTTCATGTCTATCAGTGAAATACACAGAATGACCCATTCAATTTTGCATTACAGGCATTACAATAGCTATCATCACCAGGTTGTGTGATCACCTCATAAGAATTAGCCATTAGAGAGAGGGAAACTTGCTTCTTAAAACGTGAAGCCTGCAGGCAGCACAGAAAGCAACCTTACCTATTTGAAAAAGGCCAATTTTTAACTTCTCTGGTTTTTAAACCTGGCAGATTTCACTGACATCAGGGAATAGTACATTCTTGGCCTAAAAAGCAATGGGAGATGAACTGTACGGTTTTGAATAGACACAAAGCGGGCATTGAAGCATCCCAGCTAAATACCTCGTCTAACGTATGGTCCCCCACAGCAGCTGCTTTGGAGAAAAGCAATCAATCCAAGATACCCGACTGATGTGTGTGAGACTAGTTCAGCCTGTACGAGCTGGGCCTTACCAGCATCCCAGCAACAGAAAGCCCTCTGCATGGACACCTCTACCCATCCAGAAGCAATCTGAGTAAGTTTATTTAATACCAGATATCTCACTTGTATATAAAGGTGACCTTCTTGGTTCGCTGTGGTTTCACTGTAGTTTTCCTGCTTGCAAAGCATTTCATCTTATTTGAGTTGCTTCTTCTGGTGAAGTATTTGGAGACTGTTCAGATATGACTGCATGCCAACAAATTACCCTGTAGAGCATCTGGCATTGGCATCAACTAGAGGAATGAGCTGATGCCAGACCAGACCTATTACCTGGCATCTACATGAGTCTCTTAACCTTTACATGAAACAGCCGCTACCCACAGGATAAATTTATGTGTCAGGCTGCTGTGAAATGTGCTGCATGTGCTCCAGAGTCAGGAGTACAAAGACAGGAAAGACATTTACCCTTGACAGCACAGAGAAGGGAGCTTCGGAAGGAATTTGGGAAGGTCGGTTTGCTCAGACTACTGAGTTAAGAGGATGTTAACCACTGAATTTCATAGGGAAATACTCAGAGAAGAGGAACAAGTAAAGTCAGACCCAGATGATGGTTTTCCTGTGAAAAAAAAAAGGACTTGTTAAAAATACGATAATCCTTTTACAACAGAGTAGTTCTTAGCAGCGGTTTTGTTTTATGGCATCCAATGAAAGAGCTCCTAATTTCAGTGCTGTTGTGATGTGCCACTACAGGTACAACTGGTTTACCCATCCTAAGAAGAAATGGCATGAATCCCATCTATTATGCATAATATGTCCCATTTGTGGAACTTGCTCATAGATTAATTTTACTCATTTTTTTATCTATTACTTCTGAGGTTTCTTGAAAATCCTACATCTATGACAGCAGAATACTCTGGAAATTCGAGTGGAGTGGGTCAAGTTTGCTTTCTGAAATATGAGTGGTTCATGTTCCAGGTGATGCACACATGGCTATTTAAACAACTGCATTAACAGATATCAATTGTTTTCACTTCTTCATCTGTTTCTTTTTTTTTTCTTTTAAAAAAAAAAACACCCATGGGCAAGGACAATGAAGGAAGTGAGAAGGCTATTCCAAATCCTCTGTTCCACTGATGTCTAGATCTTTTGACATAGCATATTTCAGTGTCCTTTGTTTAACCTCCCCACTTTGAAAGATCTGAACACAGAGCCTTTGTTTTCTGGTGCTTTGTAGGCTAACCTACAGGTTATGCTTTGATAAATGTCCAATGAACTAAGGAAACATCAAGGCTTTTCCTCAAGATGCATAGTTGCTGTTTTGTCTGACATCTTCTATTCTTGTTACACATTATCGTAAGTATTTAGGGAGACTGTTTGCTGTCAGCATAACACGCTAAAGTACCTGTGTTGGTATTTTATCCATTTTGGCCACTTAGGATTTTACTGGGTCCTTTAAAATTCACACTTCTAACTCACTCTCCGGAGAGCAGGCAGCAAGTTTCATCTTTACAAAACAATCACATCCCCGGGGCTTGACACACGCTTTAAAGCAAAAGCAGAAACCCAATAGGTGTTACTGGAGGTGCTCTGGAAGCAGGAAGCTGGTAACAAATTACTATCCTGGCATAACATGAATGCACTCATGGCAAAGTTCCTAGTGCAGCCATGCATATGGCCGTGAATATTATTCCTGATACACAGCAAAATCACAGAATCACAGAATATGCTGAGCTGGAAGGGACTCAAAAGGGTCATCAAGTCCAAGTCTTAGACCCGCAGAGGACCACCCCAGGGTCTGTTGACACCTAATGCGATGCACATATTTCAAAGGGGGAAAAGAGTTCTAGCACAGGAGCCAGCAGGGGCTTGTTGACAGAGTTTTAAACTGTCTTGGAAGGGGGAAAAGAACAAAAATCAGGCTCACCAGTCATGAGCAATGGGATGGTGTGCCAAAACTTAAGGAAACAAACACTAATGGGATCCCTCAATCTGCTTCACAAGGTATTGGCTATAATGTACCACATCTGAAATGTTTCTACACCAACTCAGGCAGCATGAGGAACTGACAAGAGGAGCTTGGAGGTTTGGCCCAGTCCCACAGATTTGACATCACAGGCATAAGTGAAACCTGATGGGATGAGATCCGTGACTGGAATGTCCTGTTGGATGGTTACAGGCCCTTCAGGAGGGATAGGCAAGGTAGAAGAGGTGGAGAGGTGTCACTGCATGTTACAGAAAGGTGAGAATGTCTGGAGCTCATAGTTGGCAATGGCAAAGTTGAGAGCCTCAGGGTAAAAATCAAGGAGCCAGACAAATAATGCTGTTGTCATTGTGCAAGTCTGCTATAGAACTCCCAGCCAGAACAATGGTGCTGATGAATTATTCTTTGAGGAACTAAGAGACACCTCCAAGTCAACTGCCCTTGTCCTTATGGGGGCCTTCAACTTGCCAGAAATTAACTCGGACTATCACACAGCTGGTGCCACCCACGCCAGAAGATTCCTAAAAAACCTGAGTGACAACTTTATGGAACAGGTGCTAAGGGAGTTGACTCAGAAAGATGCCCTCCTTCATCTGTCTCTTGTCAACAAAGTGGATCTCTTGAGCAAAGTGGAGATTAGTGGCCCTCTGGGCCACAATGAGCATGAGGCAATCGAGTTTAAAATCTCTATTGACAGGAAGAAAAGTGCCAGCAAAATCCCATTCTAGACAGGAGGACATCAGACTTAAGGCTACTCAGGGAATTAGTAAGCAAGATCCCCTGTGAAAATGTTTTTGCATATGCTGGAGTCCATCAGTGTTGGTCAAAACGTATATGTTCCTCCAGATTTAGGCTCAGAAATACCAAGCTGGTGAATTTATCAGCAGTTACAGACCTCATATTCCAAAGTCAGGACAGTATTGACACAGAGTGCTACTAATGGTGCCTCCTAGGGCAGGTGTGCCTTAGTGTGGGTCTGAAAAGCAAAGCCATTCATGTTATCAGTAGTGACATACAAAAGATTCTGGAATAGAAATTGGTGGGATAAACCTGTGTGGTAACGCAGGAGGAGAGGAAATGTTGCTGTAAATGCCTCTTGCTGTGTGCACTGTACTTTGCTTCAGACCTTCACCAGTCTGAAATACTGACTGCACTTCTATTCCAGATTTTTAAGTGCCCTAAATGCTTTTCCTCTCCAAAGCCTTCCCCTTGAGTAACCTTTCCTTTCTGAGACTGGCTTCACTACTGCGTGATGTCAACTGAGTTTGGATTTTTTCAGTGCAATTTCGGGTGAGACTCAGGACAACATAGTGACCCAAGTGACCAGGACAAAGACTTTTGTAAACAGTTATACCTGACCCCTTTCTCCATGGGTATAAGCATGCCATGCCTTACCTACTGTAGAAATCAGAAGACAGTGTCAACATATCTCAGGAGAGAGACGAGAGAACCATCTTCCAGTAAGAATTGAGGGGCAAATGATGTGCCTCCAAAAAAAAACATGGTCCATTCCTGGGAGGAATTTGCATTCTCTGCTGAATATTTGATGAGCTAAACATGTTCTTAGTCGCCCATGAGAATCTAGATGTTTAGATTTGCCATCTTGTCCTTTGGTTCTCATCAAAGTTGGTCATCTCAAGTACCCCAGGCTGCTTAGATAGTCGACATTAAAATTCCCCATATTTTCCATGACCAATCTTGGTCAATATTTGAACATACTAAGGGCTATCAAAGGTCCAGAGACTGTTGCAGGTCCAAGGAGATGGTTTGATAGTCAGCATGAGCCCATTAAGGGACTGCATTGCTGCCACAAACACCACCACCCACAGTCCCCTTCCCTCCTTGCCCAACCATCCACTTCCTCAGCTCCACCAACTGCAGCCATGAGGTTCACTTCTGCATCTTCAGCCAGACCTGGCAGTGGGGCTAATACTCACCTGGCAGTGCAATTACAGTTGCCAGGGGAAAGGAGGCAAAATAACATGACCCAGGATGGTGAAAGGGTGAAGATGCCTCCCTCAGCTGGTAGCACAATCTTCAACTCAAGATGCTCAGGAAACTGGGCCTTTAAAAATGCTGCACTCTGACAGGGGCTTTCTTTCACATGAGATGTGAAAACAGAAGCCCTGACCCCTTGTGGTCATTAAACACTACAAAACCAGTAAACTGCAATTTTCCTGTTACCTTAATCTTCTCTCTGAGCACTTTCTACCATAAATGGTCACACTCCAAAGGTTGGGTGTGTTGGATTAGCACAAGTCACATCTCGTTGGGATGACACAAACCATAATTATTAATATTTTCCCATGTCCTCCGGAAACCTTGTCTGAAATATAGTTCTATCCAACCCACAGTCAAAGCAAACTTCTCTCTGCAAGCATTACAAAGCTGCTGGGGCCACAACATCATTTACAATTTCAGGATTGTTTTACAGACAGACAGCAAACCATCTAAGTAATTCATGGCACGTTTGGGACAAGTTAAAGATGAACTTATGCTTAAAAGATTCATACCTGCTTGAGATGCCTGGGGCTGGAACCAAATAAAACACAGTGTCCTGGTTTATTGTACATAGTGAATGATGAATAGTTGTTTTAATGGTAAGGGGCTCATTGGGACAGAAAGCAAACCAGCAGAGCCAGAGTGTGAGTTTAATACATATCAAGAAGCTGTTGTGTTCCCTGAGGGCAGAAAAATGTTTAAACTGGAAGGTTGCTCCACCTGGGCAGGTGCAGATTGCAGACAGAAGGCAAAGGGAAGCCTACAAGCACCTGTACCACTCCAAGCAGGCATAGCCAAAGATTTCCTGATGGTTTAAATGCACAAGGTTTTTCCCCCTTCGTATACGCTGATTCCCTTGGTGCAAGAATTGCTCAGCTAAAATAGCACAGAGCAACATTTGGGGCATCTTGCTGGGTCTCCTTGCAGCCAGAGCAGCTTCCTCAGGGCGAGCTCCCTTCACAGGCTATTGCCAAGATAATTATTATTTGTGACAAAGAGGAAAACTGTACTCTGTCCCTTCAGGGAGGTAGAATAAGCTGTAATGGGGAAAGTGAACATGTGCTGCATACACGGGAGCACTCTGTGAAAATGCAGCGCACACACACACTGCCCCTCCTCCTCACCCTGTGGCAATGGAGGGTCTGAAACCCCAGAGTGTAACAGGGCCAAAATGGGAATTAACTTTACACACCTGGCCTCACCCATCCTTCAGCCATTCTGGTTGGTGATTGTGCATTGCCACAAAGGGACCTGAGCAAGGATGAGACCTTGTGCTCCAAGAGTGGCAGAAAAAATGCTAAAAAACACAAAACACAGTTACTTTAATCCTGCAAACACTGTAAAGAGCCCTCATGATGTTACATTTCGTTATAAAGCCATTAGATAACATACACACATTTTGGAATCATCTAATTTTGTATGTTCCTCATTAAAAGTATTTCCTTCCACGTGGTTTTTTCTCCTAAGGAACACCAGAGTGCATTTATAACTAAATCTCATTTCAGCTGTTTACCCTGAGAATAACAAAACGTGCGGTTACTCGGCACGTTGTGATGCTTCCCCCCCACCAAGCACACCGGGTGGAGGAGCAGGATGCAGCTCTGCACGCCCTCAGCTGCTCATCTTTCCTCTGCACAAACACCCTCTGCTTGTGCACCATCCAGGCTCAGGCAGGACTGTGCCACACCCACAGAAATACACACAGGTATGGCCTCTTCAAAGCACTTGTGTTCCTCAGCTGGTTGTTTTGAACCATGCACAAAGCTCACTTTCTTCATAAGAAAAAAAAAAAAGAAAAGAAAAAGAGTGTGAAAGAAAGAGCTTCCAGAGCCTCCAGAGCCAGGGCAGTGGTCTTGTCTATTAACACTCAATTCCCATCTGGTTTTTCTTTGTGCTGTAACTCTTGAGAAGTTCCATCATTTTAGGTCTGGGGAAACTGAGGCACAGAGGTGGGAAAGGGTGGAGCCACTGTCCTATAGATGGGGCTACACCGAGTTCTTCCACTCACACAGCTACATTGTTGAAACCAGATTGTCTTTAAGGACACTTCCAACCCAAATTATTCTACGTTTCTATGCTGGCAAACCTCCAATATAGGTGCAGGTAACCATATTAAAAATGCAAAAGGAGGGAGAAAGAACAGACGAGCAGCACAAACCTCACCCTGAAAAATTCAAGCAAAGTCCTTTTCCTGGGGGCAGTTCTGTCCTCTGCCCTGCTGTGCGGGGAGAACTGGGGCTGGGGCTATGGACAAGCAGTATGCACAGCATGGGAGAGATGCTCCCACGCATCAAAACCTACTCAACCATTCACTGCCACGTTTTCCCATCGACAGAAGGACAAGGCACGAGCATTTCAGCTTCTGCTCCCTCTTTCTGAAACATATGATGCACTAATGACGCCACCCAGGGTTGACAAGGAGCTTAAGAGCTGGCTCTACACTCTGGACACCTGGCACACTAAACCATGTAGCAAGTGGCATGTGCTGGCTTGGGAAAAAGCCATTACCACTCTGGGCAGCCACCGGGCCAGACTGTTAATCCCATGCCTTCATCTCCTCTATTGCTGTTAATACAATAATATAACTAATATAAGAAGAAAAAGGAAAAAAAGCCCAGAAGGAGAAATCAACTCAATCACTGAAGTAGTTGTTATACTACTGACTCAAACCTCAGATGATGAGCCATTGCAGGATAGAGTAAAATAGCAGTGAATTAAACCAGAGAAAGCCCATGCAATGTCTGATCATTATAGAATAATCATATCCATCTCTAAATCAGCTCAGATTTTATTTTCTGGCACTTAAGGATCAAAAACTGCCATAATGTGCAGGAAAATATGTTGTTTCTCCCAGGTAACAAGTGATAGGACAAGAGTAAAATACCTTCAGATTGCCCCAGGGCAGGTTTATATTGGATATTAGGGAAAGTTTCTTCACTGAAAGGGTGGTCAAGCATTGGAATAAGATGCTCAGGAACTTGTGGAATCACTGTACCTGGAGATATTTTTTAAAAAATCATGTAGATGTGGTGCTTAGCAAAATGGCTTAGTCTTGGGTCAATGATCGGACTAGATGATCTTAGAGGTCTTTTCCAACCTTGAGGATTCTATGATTCTAGGTAAAGCCCAACACACAGCATCCAAACTTGGGCTCTGTTGCTGTGGAGCTGCTGCAGCAGGTCAGCACTAGGTCTGACAGCCCAAGCACTGCCAGGGCAGAAGTACTCAGCTACATTAGTCTGTCCCCAGGACACTTCCATCAGAGCTGGAACTGCGTTTCCTCCTCACACATGAAGGTTTATGTCCTTGTCATTGCCCTTATTTTCACGGCCTTAATTTAGTGTTCAACTTGGTATTGTTACAAAAGACTTCCAGGAGAGCACAAAATGTAGATGAGGGTCAAGAAGAGCTGTTCGAAAGTCCTTCCTTTGACAGAGTCACAGATTTAGACACTGAATTTTCTTGTTTCTCTAGGGAGAGTGGCTAAATCCTGTGTTATTCCTAAAGGAAACCAACACCTCAGCATTGTACCACTTCACCTGCAGAGAGAATTGGCTCCTGCAGAACTTCAGGACTGGAGAAAAGATGGTGAGGAAAAGTCACCAGACCTGACCAGGCAGAGAAAGGACTAGAAGGGTGAGGAAGGATATTTCTTACACTGTTTCCTGCATGGAACAGAGGTGCAGGGCCCTGGAACACCTCGTTTCCTTCAGCATACAGCCATCCCTCCTCCTCTTCAGAAAAGCTCTGGGGCTGGCATTCAGTGTGTTTCTGTAGAGCCACTCAGAGACACCACACACTGAAGTGATAAAGAGCAAAGGCAGCATATTCACCAGAGGTGGCCTTCAAGCTGAGAGTTTAATTATAAGACCATCAATGTTTGTATTTAGGTCCTACCTGTGCACAGAGAGCACAGGTAAATGCTCCATGCAGATAGTTAGATCAGCCACAAAGCAAGTCCTCTAATGTCACCAAAGATAACCAGGCCTGTGCAGCTCTCCACAGAAGAAGTGTCAACACCTGACCCCAAGCACAAGAGGAACATGTCCTGCAGTCCCCAGAACACAGACAAACCACGAGCTATCAGTAATCTAAAATAAAATTTTACCATACACCAAGTAAAAACAAATAAAACAAAGCCCTTTTCTAATTAAATAGATGATGAAAGGGAAAGCTAAGAAGTGGTGCAGCTGGGAATCCGTTGAAATAATTAGATCTACCTACTTGGTTCTAAAGTTCTTTTACTATCAGGAACATCAAGAAGAGTGTCAGCAAGAGATCTTCTCATTTCTTAGGTGAACAGCACTGAGGGATTTGAAATCTATTGAGAGAAGCCTTGATTCTTTAAGTTCACTGAAGCCAAAATAATTTGCCCTGAATACAGACCCCAAAGGTGACTGTGGAGCTTAGAATAAGGATGTCAACACGGTGCTTTCATCGCTTGCTAGTAGAGCTGGTACTGCACATGGAGCTTGCCTTGACCATTTAATTAATAAAGGGACCCACGCAGCTGGAATTAACATGAACTTTCAAAGCATCAAAAAGTCCCATGAAGGATCAAGCTGATATTTTCATTTATATATATATTAGCTTATTCTGGGCCATTGTTGTGCTCCTCATTCATATGATACAGCAGCCTCTTACTCACACACACTCCCTTACATATTTCCTTTCATTTTACCTCCGCAGTTCTTCTCTGTGATGGGGACTGTCACCAATTAACACTGACAATGGGAGCTGGAAGGGAATTTTAGTGGGCTCAGCAGGGTTTTCTTCCTCCCCAAAATCTTTGAGGAAAGGGATTATTTTCCCCCTACCCTCCTCCCCCTAAAAATAAATGGTGATCTCTATGCCAAAGTTTTTCTCTGATCTTTTTTTCTATTCTTGATTTTACTCTGTCTCTTTTCCTTTTTCTTTCATTTACCATCAAACAATAGCAAGCACAATCCTTCAGAAATATTTTCATTGTAGTGTATTGAACAGAACTGGCTTCAACCCTGCCAGGTCAACATGATCATTCCACTCCTCAGCACTCCAGAGGGGCCAATAAATTAGCTTGTGAGAATCCAACATCTATGCTTCCTCCAGCCTATGTAAATACTGCCTTTCCTCTTCTTCCTGTGCCAAGGGCCAAAGGTTTCAATCAATATTAACACAAAATAATATTTGGTAGTGATTTGGTCTATTTATAGACTCATCAGTTGCTATTTCAGTCCTGTAATGCTCAAGTAAAATGGGACTTCTGGTTAAATCAGCCTGCAAAGAGGGATGATAAGGATTTTTGAGTCGATGCAGATGGTCTAATCAAGCATGAGATGTTGGGCTCAGTGAAGACATCACTGGATGACTTTTTCTAAGTTGTGTGTTTCTCAGAACAAAACATAATGATCTAATTGTCACTTCCAGCCTTGTATCCTACTGATCTTTGGTACCATGAGTTCATCAGCTATCCTGGCTTCATGGTTAAGCTCTGTAGATTATCATCATCGAAGCCACAGTGGATCACTATTCCAGATGCTGAGAAAGCATGAGCTTTAATCATTCGTTAATCTTTTGGTTAGGTGGCAAAGGAAATAGAAATGGCTTCATATAAGCCCCTTTTTCGAGGGAATGTTACCTCTTTAAAATTGGTATCTTCTCCTGTTTTCAATTAAACAACCACTGAGGCCATCACAAAGATTCTTTGTGATGGACTCAGTGGGTATTTGATGCAACTTTACGAGCAAGAAACTGGTTCCTGAGCAATGTTTTGTCAAGTCCTGTCCTTTGGATGAGAAATAAAGCTGAGACTGAGCAATTGTGAGCACAGGAGAACACACACAGTTTCTTGAGAGCAGAACACCTTTAGTGTCCTCACCAATTTACTGGTGTGGAGTTCCTCTTGGCTTTTCAGGTGGAGTGTCATTCCTAATGTTCCAAAGCCATTAGCCAAATCCCTAGCTCAGGGATGTGCCACACCATTGCTTCAGTCTGTGTGTTCACCAGAGTTGCTGTGCTCCAGTACAGCGTAGCATAGTCATAGTTACTCACTTGTGCAGTAGACTCATTTCAGGAATCATCCTAAACATTAGGATAGTGGGGGAGTTAGGGAAGAATCCATTTATTGACAAGTAGTTGACACCAAGAACTCCAGCATGCGTTCTGGGGGAGTTAGAAAAATGTGATGTCTGCAGAATGGGAGTAGCAACTGTCTGTGAGAGACAGAGGGAGAGACTGTCAGGATAACTCCCAGTGATGTCTTTCTAAAGTGGAAACTCAAGGAAGTTTCTGGATAAAACACTGCTCAGTGTTGAATGCTGCTGCAGTATCTTTTAGTAGCAACCAGTGTCTCTCTGAAAGTCTCAGTTAAATATTTTGGTAGCTCCTGTAGTTGTCCCTCTCCACAGCCTGACAAACATTTCACACTGGTTGCACAGCTTTTGGTTGGAAGAAATCCCAGCTTTCTTGACACTGACTTTAGTCAGCTTCAGAGGGCCTCAGCTGTGCTTTGGGGCTTGTCAACACGCTGGACTGAGACACGCTGCCAGCAGGCAGCTCTCTCTAGAAAACATTATCCGAATCCAAATTGTCTTTCAGGCATTTTTTTTAAAACTTCATATTGTGTGAGTTACATGTTTGTCAGATGAAAAATCTGGGTTAGTCCCTCACTGTTCACATTTACAGAAGGTCATCCCCCTGTTCTTGCCCTACAAACCTCAAAAATACCACATCCCGATTATTCAAATGGCGTCCACATGGCAATGTACAAACAAACCTAACTTTTGGTCAGGTGTTGCTGAACAATAACCATATGCAGAGGCAGACAATCACAAAAGCACTTTGAGATTATTTATACTTGGGGGGAAAAGTTCATAATAGATAATTTTTAACTTCTCTTACCTGTATGGCCAAATGCCATTATTACCTTCTGCATGTGGAAAGCTTACACTCCCCTTTCTGCCCATGGTCTCCAGTAGCCAAAAAAACAGCTCTACTTTGACATGGATATTGGTACATTTAGTTGTGTTCAATCAATGCACTCTTGGGGTTCATAGAATCATGAAGTGTTTTGTGTTCAATCAACCCATTCCAACCCCAAATGCCATGGGCCCAGACACCTTCCACTTGACCAGATTGCTCACAGCCCTGTCCAACCTGGCCTTGAATACTTCCAGGTATAGGACTTCACAGCTTCTTTGGTCAACCTGTGCCAGGGGCTTGCCATCCTCATAGTGAGTAATTTCTTTGTAACCTCTACTCTCTTTCAGTTTAAAATCATTACTACTTGTCCTATCCCAATGGTCTCTGCTAAAAAGTCCCTCTTCATCTTTCTCGAGCATCTCATCAACCAACACCCCTAAGTCCTTCTCCCCAGAGCTGCTCTCAATCCATTCTTCACCCAGCCTGTACTTGTGCTTGGGATTGCTATGACCCAGGCACAGGGCCTTGCAACTTGGTCTTATTGAACTTCATGAAGTTCACATGGACCCAACTCTCCAGCCTGTCCAGGTCCCACTGGATGGCATCCCTTCCCTCCAGCACATTGACCACAACTTGGTTCTCAAGTCAGATGTCTTTAAAAGAACTCCACCACTTGCAAAACAACATAAGCCCACAAGAAGCAGCCCTTGTATATCTTTCAGATATTTTTCACTTTATTCAAAGGAGAGAGTAGGAAAATAGCATCAAAGAGAGAACTTTTTTAGTGACTCAGTAAGTGTAAGATCAAAGACTAGTTTTATTACAAGCCCTGTTTTACTAGAAGGTATTTATGAAGACCTAACTGAAGATGATCTAGTTTATAGAAATGATAATTATTTTCTTGTATTTAAAAAGAACCTGGAAACCTTAAGAAGGCTAAAACTCTACCAACAAGACTTTGTGCCAACAGTTGAAGACATTTTTGAAGAGGTTTTACTCCAAACAGTCCAGACACAAGATAGGTGAGAAGTTATTCAGAGAAGAAACATCTTATCCAAGAGCTTAGAGGAGTCAATAACAGATTACTCTTCCTTCCACCGCACGTGGTACACTCATGTGGTGGATAACTACCAAGGAAATCTTCATCTTTGCTCAACGGTTTAAATTTACTTTCTGATTCAGCTCATTCAGCCTCAAATTTTAACTAAGAGGTTCTAAGTGCAACTGGGATGGAGAACAGCCTGCTGGTACAAAATGCCCACCAAACTCCAACACATGAAAGGTCCATCCTATCACTGATAGAGGCCAAAGAAGGAGGAAGATCACACAAAACAGACTGCAACCTGGTTTATCCTTCCACCTTCTATCAGCTGGCGCTTCCTGAGCTGGAAATTGGGTGTGAACCACCATGTCTATTAGAGTAATGATATCCTTCATTACTGTTTAACTTTTTTTAAGTACACTTAAACATTTGGTCTCTGAAGAGGTGGGTCTTGCGTTTTGAGAAAATGTGATTAATTGTTCGCTCTTTTCTTCCTCCTTTCCATTCCTGATTCTGGTGCTTTCTAATTTTTTCCCTGACTGCCATCTGCTTCCCAAACTCAAAAGACCCATCTTGGCCTGTCTCACCCACTCTTCCTTGTGATGGAGAACAATTTGTCATCTCCATCCATGATCCAGAACCACTTCACCAGCAGCTTCAACCAATGGCTTTAGTTCTGAGCCCAGTCAAGGAGGATGCAGGTCATGAAGGTAAACGACAACCAGGTTGGGGCAGCAGGGCAAGCAGAATTATAAAGAATGCAGAACTTTGAATATTTGGTCTACTTCAGATACAAAAGCCCTTCAAGCTATTAAATGAGGAAAAAAGTAATTAAAAAAAAGTAAATATTGCTCACTTTTATCATAGGAAACCAAAGCTCCAAGGTTTTTGTCCAACATGAATGAACAAAATGGGACTGCAGTTTGCAGAGTGTTTTGAAATTTTCTAATTACTTTTCATTAAAAAAGGTCTGGGATAAACTTCTGCAGATTTTTCCCCACACTTCAGCTTCCCTTATGTCGGCTTCGTTTTTGTCTCCCTTTTTCCCAACCATTTCAAAAATATCTGAAGATCAAGTAACTGAAATTGAAAATGAAAAGGAGAGGATGAAAGTGAGAAGAAGCAAAAAGAGAAAAGAAGGGGGGAAAAAAGCTTGAAAAGAATTTGTGCAGAATGTAGATGATGGGTATTTTCAGTGCTCATTGGAAAGGTCCCCATGGTTGTGCTCAGGGAGTTCTTCCCTTTTTCCCTTTGTTTGCAGCTCATCAGACTCAAAGCACCATATGGAAATGACTCACATTGCTCTGACTGCAGATCTGGGCCACAACCACACTTCTCCAAGCCTCACTGGAGACCAGGAAAAAACTTTCTGTGAGCGCCAGCAGGTCCCTACCTACAAAGCAAACAGCAGATGCTACAACCATGGGCAAATGTCCAAGTACATAAGACAATCCTAATTAAAAGACTTTTTCTCATGGAAAACCGGAGATTATTAAAAAAAGAAATGCTTAGCTGGGAAAAACCCTCCATGCTGCTATGCTGAGTGTACTGTACTACACCATTAACACTAGCAGAAGTACTTTTAAGTTGCCTGATGGCAAGGTTACAGCATAATCTGTGATTACCTTACCTCACGTTGTCAGAGGTTATCAGTCACTTCAGAAAGAATCTGATTTCTGCCTCTTGCCCTGTGTCTGGCAAAGATTCATGTCAGGAAGCTGTTCCCATTCCAAACAGCTGTCAGATTTCCAGTTTCTTTAAGCAGGACTGTGGGACTCTGGATCTAGGCTGTCCAAAGACAGCACTTACCTGGTTCTTCACAGTCCATGGACTTTTCTGCAAGGAAAAAACATAGTTTAAAATGCACAATTTGTTATTTCCTCATGGAAGACAGCTCCCCCAGCTCTCAGAGATCTCTGCTGAAATGGATTTTTTGCTCCAGTGGACTCCATTATCTTTTTTCCATGATTTCGCTCACCTCTGCCAATGGACATGGTTTTTCACCGTAATTATTCAGTATGCAGGGTGTGCTGATGAGTGCTTTCTGTCTCAGGATATTTCCTTCCTAATTTGGAGTCAGTCAGGGGCTGAAGATGTCAATAAAAGTCTGGGGACAGAAGCCAACGTATTTGAAAATTTAATGCAAGGAAAACTGCTGGGTATGATGACATAATGTTGCAAAAATCTCCATCAGCACTATCACCTGGTCATGAAGGAACAGCGAGTGAGCTAAATGTGCCCAGGCCAGCCACTGCTCAGAAGAGCCCACTTTTAACATCAGAACTGCACTGACACTGAGAGTACTTTTTAAAAGTAAGTATTTTTCACAGGATAAGAAACAAAGCCCTTGAAATACAAAATGCTTTTTACAAGCTTCAGGCTGGTATTGTACAGACATAGGCAAGTTATCCTCTGGTGTGATTCAGTGATCAGAGGAGAGGACTGAGAGTCAAGACTTCCCATTTGTTCTTCTATTTACCTTTAAACAAATCCACAGTGGGATTTCTGCTTTCCACAGACATCAAACACCCACAGCTCCTCAGACTTCAATTCAAAGCACACTTGTTCAGCATCTCCACAGTATGGACCTTCTGCCTCTCTGGACATTAGATCAGCCAGTGTCAAAATAGGGTTAATACTACTGACCCTCTCTGGTAGATTTTACACCTTTGTTTGCAGAGCAATTTGAGACCTTAAAACTGACTGCTCCAGAGGTGAAAAAATATTGCAGTGATCCTCCCAAACTAACCCTGTGATCGTTATTATGCAGAGAGCAGAGCTGAAAGAGCAAAGGTATCCGCAGCTGTGGCGTCAGACAGCCTGGGAGGAGAGTTTGTAACACAATCAGAAATGCTTTTCTTGCAGTGTTTTATCCCAAAATCAGCAATGGAATTCATTTTAAATGATGGCTGGAGAAGTTCAGTTCTTTGTTCTGTCTCTGTGCCAGTGGAGGCAGAGCCTGTACTCTCATAAGAAGGCGACAGGAGAACACAGATTTGGGCAACAAAATTTCAACTCTTATGGATTCTAAAACCAACAGCAAAAGTGTTCTGGTGTTTCCTGTGGGGCACAAAGAGTGGGAAAAACCCTCAGCAAGTCAAGTGCAGCAATGATGCATTGAAAGGGCTAGAAGGTATCTAGAGAAAAGGGATGTGGATGGAGAGGGAGGGGGGACAGACAACAAGAAGTTTTAGACAAATACATTTCATTGGCCTAGCTAGAAATAAAAACAAATTGGCCAAGATCCTGCCAATTGCTCTTGGACAATCAATCAGAGATAACAGAATTAGGCAGAGGCACTAAGTAAGTGACAGGATGTTAATTCAAACTACACTTTTAACAGCCCTGGGTGAGTAACTCTCAACAAAGTATTTCCCTGCGAAAATCTATGCACTTTTTTTTCCCCCATCTCTCCTTGCCACCTGGTCAAATGGAGAATACTTGGGACTCCTGCTCTGGATTTGTTCTGTCGTGTTTTCAGGATAAGAAATATCGCAGCAAGGAGATTTCACAGAATAGAATCACAGAATAGAATATCCTGAATTGGAAGGGACCCACAAGGATCACCAAAGACCAAATTCTGGCCTCACACGGTACAGCCCCAAGAATCCCACCACGTGCCTGACAGTGTCCAAACACTTCTTGAGCTCTGTCAGGCTTGCTGCTGTGACCACTGCCCTGGGAAGCCTGTTTAGTGCCCGACCACCCTCTGGATGAAAAACCTTTTTCCTAATATCCAACCTGAACCTACCCTGACATAACTTCATGCTATTCCCTTAGGTCCTATCACTGGTCACCAGGGAGAAACCAGAACTTGCCCAATTTCTTTAGTCCAGAGCCCCTAAAAATCAACAAAGCTACTCTGGCAGTGAGGTTCAGTGTGGCTGGACGAAGCTGGGAGCTCTGCAGAAAGGGCAATGCAAGCAGAGCATCTCCTCATAAATAGTTCTACATTCAAATATCCAGCTCCTAGAGGGGATCCCAGTGTTCATCCCTGCTTCAAACCTATTCCTATAGACCCTGGTGGATATAGTGTGACAGCAGGATCCTTTTTCCGTGGAGCCTATGCAATGCAGGCAGTGGATTGACCACACTAGCCAATCACACACCCTCTCACACAGGGATTTTCCCCAAGCCTCACTCTGTGTGTGCTCACTCAACAGCATCCTGTTCCTGGCAGGTTTCTAGCAGCACTCCTGTGATATTACAGCACTGGGGTGCTCATGCTAACATTTCTTCCTTGCAGACAGAGAAAGTCTGATCTTAAAATTAGGTTTCTGCTGGGAATAAAAATAGTCACTCTGAATATTCAGTGTTTGTTTATATCGCACTGCTTCCACTAACATTCCTGCAGCTTAATTTGTTTGGAACACTATTCAGAGGAAACTAATAAGTGGTGTGAAGACAGAAAGAGCTATAAAACACTGAAATCTGAGCACACATTCAGTGATGTTACCCACATTATTTGCCTGGCTCTCTTTTTTAAAGTTCAAGGCAAGGGGGAAGTTTTGTTTTTAAAACAAAGACTTGCACATGTATGGGCTGCATCTCTTTTCCTCGGAAGCTCTGCTTGGATCAGTCGGGTTCAGCAATCTGCATAAAAATGAAAAGCAGCAATATTGCACTTGCAATTAGGCAGATTTAGCCCTGATGCAAGCACAGACAGCACAATTCTGTGGCTTCAATGGAAGTTGTAGTTGCTTATTCCAGGCTTGTAGATGCTTGTAACTTTGCTAGCCTGTAAGTGTTATCAACTTCCTTCTTTTTTTTCTCTCAGTAGCTGCTTTTGGAAACACTGATTTGCATTTGAGGTTTCCAGATTCTGAGATTTTAGGCAGGCAGCATTTTCAAATACAAAATCAGTGCTTTAGTCTGAAACAGAACAAATTAAAATCAAGCCTTGACTTAAGTCAAATGTAAAAACTTAATCAGAAATACCAGGAAAGAAAAATTATTCCACAATGCTTGCATATTCTGTGTATAATGCAGAATATTGCAATTAAATTTACTACCCTGAGTGGGATATGGTGGTTTCTGTGCATTATTGGCAACATAAAAAGACACAACATTAATATTACATGACCTTTCTTCTAAGAGAATAAACAAACAGAGCATCTGAGCTACAAGTATGTGTTATTTCTGATTCAATTGTTATAAAAATTCCTTTTTAAAACTGAAATAGTCAAATCAAAGTAATTTTGCTGTGAAGAATGTGTGTGCGTTTAAAAAAATTTAAATAGATTCCCTGCATAGTGTATACATAAATACAAGAGATTTTTGGCTCACCTTCTGGTCTCAACTTTTGTATCTATACAGTAGTTGCTCAGAAGGGGCACTCTATTGTGTGTATTAACTGGAGTGGTTAAGGCAGGCCTGGGGCTGATAATTAGAATTTGGTCCCCTGGATGATTGAGAAGCCTTGCAGAGGACCGTGCAGTGCAACTTTAACAGCCCTTCCTGATGCCTAACTAGAAAATCTGTTTCAAAGGGGCTCCGTGAATTGTAGGGTACAGTCAATTAACTTGAATATTAATTATCTATAATGAATGTACCCTTCTTCGGGGCTTGAAAAGAAGCAAATTACTTGGAGAGGGACTAATTAAGATGATGTAATCTTGACCATGAAGAATAATTCCTTCCTCGTGACAGAAATGATCTAATTGAAGTATCTCATTAATTAATGTCTCATGAAATTGACTGATAAAATGCCTCTATGAATGCCTCCTGAACTTGGGGCCAGCAGAGCATTGTCACACATACACTCCCGCTCCGGACCCTATCACTGACAATATAATTAGACCTTGGAAGCACGCTGGGCCCAGAAGGATTTATAATTCTGCAGTGTGGATAATCTACAAATGCAAAGTTAAGACAATGCAGCTTGCCTCTGTGAGATTGCTGAAGTCAGTGAGCAAAACCATAGATCAGGTATAATCCAATGGATGGTAAGTGAATTCCCACTCCTGCCAGCTCTGCCAGCCTGCACCAAGACCAGTCCTACGATGTGCCCATAACCCTGGCACCTCCCAAAGGCTTCCTAAGGGCACCTCGTCCAAGCACTCCCTGATAGTTCCCAGATAAGTAAAGTCAGATTAAAGGCATCTTATTTTCCCATTTTCACTAGATTAGCATGTGCCTGTGGATATTAGATAACAATGCTGTAAGTCCCCAGAAGTGAGGGGCAGGGGAAAAACTCTTCCCCTACTACACAGAAGGTCTGGCTGAGGAGATCTCTATGTGTGATCAGCAAAGTTTTATCAAGAAGAAAGACATTGAGGTGCTAGAGTGTGTCCAGAGAAGACCAATGAAGCTGGTGAAGGGTCTGGAGCATAAGTCGTACAAGGAGCAGCTGGGACTGGGAGTGTTTAGTCCAGAGAAAAGGAGTCTCAAGGAGGACCTTCTCATCCTGTACAACTACCTGAAAGGACATTGTAGCCAGGAGGGGGTTGTTCTCTTTTTCCTGGTAAAAAGCAATAGGGCAAAAGGAAATTACCTCAAGTTGCACCAGGGGTGGTTTAGATGGGATATTAGGAAAACTTTCTTCATGGCAAGGGTTGCCAAGCATTGAAACGGGCTGCCCAGGGTGGTGGTGGAATCACCATCCCTGGAAGTGTTCAAAAAACATCTCAATGTGGTGGCTGGGGACATTGTTTTAGCAGTGAACATGGCACTGCTGGGTTAGTGGGTGGACTCAATGATCTCGAAGGTTTTTTTCCACTCTAAACAATTCTATTACTCTATGATTTTGGGTTATTTGTTTTGGCCATAAAACTTGAATGAAAACACAATTTGGTTCAACCCAAATGGCATATATTTTCTTTTAATTGTCAAACTGCATCCCTTCAAAGCTTTGGTAATAGTATTTTTCCAATTTTATCTCTTCTGCACTTCTTAAATTCTTGAGCAAGGTCCTCTAAAACTGCCAGAGGTTCCTAAGTTCCAGTGAAATATGATAAGTGGTAATAAATGGACTTTGGATGGTATAAAGGGAAATTTGAATCTCAGAACTAACAATGATCAATTTACTACAAACCTGCAGGGGCTAAAAATCACGTAGGGAAACCGTAGAAACACAGCAGCCAGGCAGGGAAACAAAATGAAACTAGGCCACTCCAAGGATGCAATATTGTTATTTGTTTACGGCTTTTCTGTTAAAGTGAATTAAATGCCCTCAGCTGATAAAAGGTTCATCTACTAGTGCAGAAGCTTCTGAGTATCTCATGCTATTCCAGCACTAATTACATTTCATAAAGCGACCAAATATACCATAACTAACATTTATTGGCCAATGAAATGTTGCTGTAAGTTAATAATTACAGATATATGTAGACAATAAAAAGTGAAGCATCAGCTTGGAAGCAGGAGGAGAGATTAAATGCTTCTGCTTTTACTGAGTGGTGTTGACTGTCCAAATTTAAGACCAGAGGTGACAGTACCCTAGGAAAGCCTGAAGGGATAGAGGAAAAACCCACGGCGAGGGAATTATGCAGGAGAGGGATATTTACTGCACCCATCTGGAACATGCCCAGTGCTGTGAGACTGTGAATCCTTTTTTGTCTCTCTGAAAGAAGAGCTCAGATTGAGAGACTGGAACTTCTGCCTCCAGCTGGTTACAGCTACAGAGAAACTTCTACAACTCCAGTGAGTGCTGCAGGGACATAATACCAAACTCTTTTCGGAGTACTCAGGTCTATAGAGCATTTGAGAACAGTACATCTTTCCTGTATTTCCAGTGCTTCCTCTCCACCTCTGCTAGTTACATGGAGATGGATGAACTCCTGTTCCAGGACAGGTTGGGAATGGGAAGGAGCCTAGCCTGGCAAAGCCACCATTCCTCCTGTGAACAGAAAGTAAATGTTAGACTTGCTGCAAATTTTGTCAGGACCAAACCAGACTTCAGCAGTCCCCTATGGCAACAGAAATCAGGAGGATACCTCCTCTCTGGTGTTTCACCACGAGAAGGATGACTCTGCTTTGCAAACCTCATTCAGGAAACAGATCAAGAGTCAGTGTCTGATTTTTCTCTTAGTTCTCCTCACCCGGATGAATTGGAAAAAGTCTGGTTAAACCAAAAGAGAAGCAGAGGGAAGAATCAGTCTCATTCTAAGTATTTTTGCCACTTGGCTACAGGATCACATCTTCACTCCCATTGATTGCCATGTAACCAGTAACCAGATACTGGGGGTTTTTTAACCCTGCAGTGCTTAGGGCTTTGTCTGAGCTGGCCTGCTTGGGTACAGATTCTCCCTCTAAGTCTCTTACTCTCTTATGTAATGAGATTAAAGCAGACTTAAAAGAGCAGTAAGGAGATGAGGAAGGTCAAAAATGCCATTAATTATAAATAAATGCTCTGTCACTTTGAAGGCACAGCACCATCATGTTTTGGGCAAACTTTCACCTGGCTGAAGGTGTAATGTTGAGCAGCTGCCACTCCTTTCAGACATGTCTCCATGGCTTGGAGAAGAGGGGAGATCTATAGTTTGCAAAGAGTGTATGATGATGCTTTCCTGCTCTCATGACCTTCTGCAAATAAAGAGAGGATGTCTGAGGAGCAGACCAGGCTTGATTATTACCCCTGTGGTCTTTCAGGCTTTGAATAGAGAAGATGTATGTTCTTGCCACCAACTTCCACTAGAGCACTAACAAATTCCAGCCAAAGGCAATTCGGATGGTCTATGCCATGAAAATATACACTAGTGCAAAGCACCATGACAATGCAGACTCAAAACTTACGGGAGTTTTCAGGCTTAAAGGGTCACACCCATGAGCCTAGTGACCCAACTGAGTTTGCCAGGGAGAAAAATGAACTCAGGAGGACACAAAAAAGGTAGATTCAAAAATGTTCAGGGATCATCACGAGAGAATTACAAGGTCCCATGCTATTTTCACCAATTTTGTCCACATTAAAAAAGCAGGTTTTCCACACCTCCATCTAGAGCTCTAGTAAGGATGTTAAAAGGACACAAGGACACAAAGCGGGTTCTACCTTAAAAAAAAAAAAGAACCATTGTACAGTTATAATTGAACATGCACGTGTGCTAGTTGGGAGACATAATGGGTATATCTACATCATCACCCTGACTGAGTCTGGGCCAAGGCTTGCTCTGCCACCTGCTCTGTGGGACAAGCTCTCTCTAGGACAAGATGCAAGGCTCCATCGTGTATGTGTCTCTCCCTGGTCTATGGGACAGGGACATACTCCAGACTGAAGACAAAATGAAAACCATATGTAGGCACTCTGGGGCATAAATAAGTCCCAACTGTGCAGTTATGGTAAGTCCTCCTCTTACACTGTCTCTCAGGGTTTGCAGACAGCAGCCTTCTCCTCAGCTGCATCTCATTTTTTCACACCGTGGTCATGAGCATTGCTTTGTTTCTGACCAACTGCTCTTCCATAGTCAATGAAACTACAAGACCTCAACATTCCTGAAGAAAAGAAAGACATTGGCCACTGATGCATATTTTTCTTGCTTATAACATAGATATATCTATACCTGCTCTATGGGGCAGCTCTATTATCCACAGCCCATGTCCCCTTCTCCAAGGAGGAGGGAACACAGAAATGCCAGAAGTCTCACCATGATGCACCATGAATAGGGTCTCATCCTTTTCATATCCTACTCCACTACTGCTGAGGCAGGTGAAGTCCCTTCAGAGGCTTCCAGCTTTGTACACATTTGAATTCCCCAAGTGACAAGATTAGAGACTGTTCCATGGGCTGAGAAATGTGACAGTATAAAGCCTGACCTAATACTCAAAGTAAACTCCTCCACCCACTCAGTTTTATCCCATTACTCCTAATTAATCCCCTTTGCAGCAGTTGCTCTTCTTCCCTGGCATATACGAGTGCTGATTGTTGCCATAGGGTTAACTCCCTTTCAGGTAAGGGTGGCATCAATCTATTCCATAGGGGTGTCAAAGCCTTTGGGAGGTTAAGCCTTGTCTTATTTCAATTCCATGAAGAAAACATTGTAAAGCTATCTAGAAGCTGTCCAGGACAGAAATGTCCTGGGCCAGGCAACATTGCCTGGTAAGGGAGGGGATCCCCAGTCCACACATAGTCATGGCACCTGTCCCTTGTATTGGCATTCATGGCAATCACTACATCACCTACAATTTTCAGGTCATTTCAGTATTATAAATGATGAAACAAGATGCTATGCATTGGGGAATAGCCTCCTGTGGATGTAAGCACATAACTCCCATTAATGTGAACGGGAGTTATGCACGTGCATTGAGCTGAGAATGTACTCTCTGGTCTGCAGAGCACACTCGGCAAGTCTGAGTAATCTGTGGTTGATCTTAAGTTTTCTCCCCAGAGCTCCTGATGAAGGGGGATGCCTGAGAAAGCTGGTGTACAAGGCATTAGCATCAAGGCACAAGTGAAAGAGTGCTCAATGGGATTATTAGTGCTTACACAGCACTGTAATGGATGGTGTCCTCTAGGAATACTTCACATTCAGGAGCCATGAGCCCAGCCCTTATTTTCAGTGTAAATGAGGAAGGATGGCTAAAGCAAAGGAGCAAAAAGCTAAAAGCTTTTTTTTCTTTTTCCTTTTTATGGTCAGGAGAGGCCTTTTCTTGCTCCCTTCTTCATATAACCATTGGTTGAGATCTGCCTGCATGCTCTGCACACGTGTATCCTTTTCTGTTGACAAAACCCCTCTTCTCCCTTGTTGCCAATCCATCAGTGCTCCAACAGGATCTGGTCATCCCCTGCATGGAGAAACAAGAGGCCCGTGTAGCAGAGGGAGAGAACCACTGCAGATGAATCCTCATCTGTGTGGGATGAGCTGTCACAGCAGAGGATGATTGATGTATTGAGCCTACACTGGAACACTCAGGAAAATTAATTCATTTTCCGTTCACACTTTAAATTAATTTGGATTATTTAATCCACATTAGGCTCCTTTATATACACTCTCATTCAGAACTAAAATGTTGCTAATTCAGTTTACAAAGTAAATTAATCTCAGCCAAATTAATGTTATGTTAAACTTGAATGAGGGTCTATGAAGAGCTTTAATGTGGTTTAATTATCCACTTTACATATCAAAAAATGCATAAAATACCACAGTAAATGACAAAAAAAACAGTTCCTGGAGCAGAACGGAACAGAAGCTGAAGCTCCTCCTCCAAGAAAAGGCCACTGGATGACTATCAAACACCTTCTCCTTGGCTTGGGGTATGTCCTAATTGAACAGGAGGAATGGGATCCTTTTAGCAGCTGGAATAGAGAAGGTCAACTACTTTTCTCTGACCCTTGTCATGACTGTGAGATAACTCTCCAGAGACATGGTGGATCAAAGTCTCCTGGCTTCTGAGAAGTGCTCCAGCCATTAGCTGAGAGCAGACACCTCTCCTTAGGGTACAGACACTGAAGAGCTGTTCTCTGCATCTCCCAAGGATTTGCACAGCAGAAGTGCATCCAGCAACTCAGTGCTGAAGGACTGAAACGAAATGAGCAAGAAACCACAGCTTTTCAGAAGTAGACTAGAAGACCTCAGAGCCTTTGGCAGTGCTCCTCTGGATCTCCTGAATTGCAGCGGTTACAGGGAACAGGAAAACAACCAATGTAGGAAGAAGGGAAAGAGAGAGTGGAAAAACCATGTAACTTAATTCCTATAAAAACACAAGTACAAGAGATGAAGCTGTTTCTAAATATGTAAGAAACACCCAGGAACAGAGAGCAACACTCATGTTTGGATTACTTCGGGGGTTTAGATCAAATAATTTCTATACCAATCTGATGCACTTTGGCAGAGTAAATGGAAGAAGAGCAGTAGAGATCATATTTCAACTTCAGCAGCTTATATCTTTTCATAATAAGCTACAGAAATATGGTCTCTGTGAAACTGCTATTGGTGTATGCACAACTATCCAGGAAAAATTATGAATTAGTATAGTAGTAATCAGCAGCTCACTTGCAAGAAGGAGGTGTATAGCAAGGAAAATTCTTCAAGGTTCTGACCAGGATGTCACACTATGCAATATTTTCCTTAACAGCATAACCTTTATGTTTACATATTCACACACAATACCACAGAGGGAGGGGCTACCAGCACAGAAGAAAACACGGGGCTAGAGTTCAAAATCAGCCTGGCAAATGATAGAGGGGGACTGAAAAAATAGGATGCAAATGAGCTTTTGTTCTTAACAAACATCAAGGTCAGAGAGGAGCAACAACTGCACGACTACCAGGCAGGAACAACAGGGTGGGAGCTCTGCAGAGAAGGACTGGAAGTTAGAGTGAATTGGCAGATAGATGTGAATCAACAGGGTTATGCTGAAAACAGCAAACACCATGCTGAGGCATGCAAAGAGCACCATCATGTTTGAGATGTGTGAAGAAAGCCTTCTGCTCTGTTTGCTGCTGGTAAAGACTTTACTGGAGAACTTTTTCATGTTTTGACCGCTGTATGTCAGGAGAAGTTGGGTTAATGGGAGAGGGAGAAGAGGACATACAAATTTTAAACAAAAAAAAAATAAAAATCTATTACCAGAAAGCCAGAAAACATGATTTGTGAAGAACAAGAACAGGGGAGACCAGAGACAAGAATATGTAAATGTGGCACCATGGTAGCATTTAAAGTGATCATCACTGGAGAGTTTAAAAATAAGATACAAAAGTTTTTGTTTGAACTGCGGGGAGATAGGAATCGAGGAACAGATTAGGTCATTGGCTGGGGTCCCTCAAAGTCTTTTTACACCAGGAGTTTTTAGGTTTTCTCAGTTTTTGGTGGGACAGTGAATTTGGCCAGATCACTACATTCCTCTACTTATCAATGTTCCTATATATTCTGTAAATATACAGAAACAAAATTATCATGTTTCCAAGGCAATCAAAAAGTAATGCACCTAGAAAATCTGTTTGATCATAGATCTTCTGGGATGGTACTGACTTCCAAAAACAGGAGCTGATCTATGTATAGTTATAATACAGATCAGGGTCCTCCAACTCATTTTGCTTATCTGCAGTAACAATAAAAGAAAGGCGTTGCAGCCTAAACAATTGCCTGGGTTTAGCCTTAAAGACTCATTTCCTCAGAGAAAATGATTGAACAAATAGAGTTGCTGTAAAAATTCCACCCATTTGCAGCAAAGCAAGAATGATTTCAAGACCAAAGGAGTGTACAGCAGTCACCAAGGGTAGGCATCACTTTAATACTAAATCTGCACCCGACTTCTTCTTGCTCAAAGGACAGACAAGAAATGAGTGCAAACACAATGAAAGGAGGATTGTTTATGTGCCACCCTCATACTAGCAACCATGAACTCTGGCTGATTTTGCTTATCATCCATTAAGGGAAACTGCTATAGGTCATCTCTGTGATTACCTAACAGTCAGGAAAAGCAATAAAGCTCAGCTGGAGGTTTCACACTGCAGCAAAAAGTAAAGCCAGTCCAACTCTCATTTTTGTTTTTCACTACATTACTTCAGTTAACATAGTGCACTGTTAACATTAACTCCTGGCCATATATTGCTTTATAGATAGACAATCAATACTGCAACTGAAATATGATTTTGTTAAAACATCTAGGGGGCTGTATGCATTTAGCTTTCACACTATTTTCAGAAAATGAACATCAATATAAAAATAATGAGCCTCATAAAATAAAGCCTCATTCATGTGGCTGAGTTGGCTTTTAAGGAAAGGGGCAGAGATTTATACTAAAGGCATCACAAAAGAAACAGCTTAGAACAACATTCAGTATCTCTATCAACCCATCGAAGGACATTCAAGGCCAGCACTGAAACAGTTTGCCTTTGCTCACTAGGGTATGCACTGGGATGGCAACACTTGGAAGGAGCACTTGGAAACACCAAGAAGGGAAAATGGCAGCAGAGCCTTGGACAGGAATACGAAATCATCTCTTTTTTGCAGATCACCTTAGTAAGTCACATGCCTCATGTTTATAGTCGAGCTGCATTTGCTTACAAAGGAAGAATTGAAGAAGTTCAGAAGAACCCAGTCTGGTCACTGCAGGGGCAGCAAAGAGGACAGGGCAGTCTGTGGGACTGGTGCTGGTACTAGTGAGGGAAGAAGAGCCCTGATCTCCCTAAATGGACCAGATCCTGGGACAGTGGTAAGCACTGTTGTCTTATCACCTGCTGTTTCTATTTGATTTTCCCTGGGACGAAAATTCCAGAGGTAGGGTTGGGGTTGAAACAAGACAAAAAGCAGCATTTCATCTCTTTGACAGCCACATTATGTAACATGAATCTTCACATGCTGCACCTCAAAAAATAGGGATTGTGGTCATTAAAAGGTGAGTGCCACATGCACAAGACAGTCTATGCTAAATCTGTAAGACATGAGCTATACATCAAAGCCAAGAGGAATTAGGACATGTACATTGAAAATGACACCCTCTTCTTTCCATCCCTGTATTTGTCAGGTTTTCATACTACTACTTTTTTTTAAACCTTTCTGAAACATTTGTAGTGAATGAAGAAGTGACAGCGTTCCAGAAAGTAATGTTGAAAGAGAAACCTGTAAAACAGCTGAATGACAGCAACCTGAATCAAATCAGATGGGGGACAGGTCCCTTTAGGATCAGAGCCTTTTTAATTTATCTAAAGCAAGTCTTCTTCCATTCCCTCAAGCTTTTTTCACAGGATGTCTTAATTCAGAAATGAAGGTACCAAAACACTTTCCTAAGACATGAATAGTCATTTGTTCATGGCTTTCCCTTTCCACTCAGGGGGGCGACACATCTTGGGATGTCTCTAAGCAAAAGATGATCAAACATGGAGTTCAGTTGTGACATTTGCAAGTAACACCTCCACCACAGCTAACTGTGACCAGCAGGAAGTACAACAAGAAGCTCTGCTCAAAATCAGATCTAACTGGGTATTAGCCCCTCAGCAGCAAAACAGAGGTTAAATATGGACACGTACCAAGAATGACCTGAAGGTACTTTAGATCAGAAGAGACTGAAGTAAACTCATTATATCTCATAAATTGTAGATGTTCACCTGAGCTTGGTTTTGGTGTTTTTTTCTGTGTGGATGGGTGGCTGATAAAAATTTATGGAAGTTTTCATTTGTTTCAAAAACACTAAAACATGCTGTACTATTTTAAAAAAACAATTAATCATTTTGATTTTTCAATTAAGGATGTGCATGGACGGAACAACTTGCCACACCAACAAGGGAGAAGAAGATGATTTAAACCCTCCTTTTTTTCAGGTGTTGTACACTACCAGCTGGTTTCTTCTTGCCTCAGGGAAAGTCCTTTCATCTATGACATGTTGTGTTATGGGTGGATTATGTCATATCAAATCCAATTACCTCATGTTATGTCAGCTCCTGATAAAATGCAAGAGAACGTACTTGGGAGGTGCAGCTCAAAGCAGCTGAGATGCATCTGTAATGCTTAACAGACACAGCTTTCCCTTCTCCTCAAGGCTGGCTTTGGGCAACAAATCACCTCTCAGCACTCTCTTGCTTGAGTGTCCTTTTCAGCACACTCACTGCCCAACCTCTGCAAGGACTCCAAAGCTATTCTAAATAATCAAACTTCCTCTCCAAGTCCATTTGAAGAGAAACTCTTAACAGCGGAAGTCCCACTCCAAAGTTTTCAATTCATTGCAGGGCTCAGGCACAAGGAGAAGCAGGGATGGGTGCAGAGATGAGGATGGAGGGACGCTGCAGAATGGTTAACACAAACAGAAGCAAACACAGAAACACAGGCACACAAACCTCCTTCAGAAGGCAAGCCAAGCAACAGCCTGGAGCCTGAGGAAATCTGGGAGACGGCTCGGTCTGTTTAATATTTGTTTACATGTTTCCTTTCCTTGTTTCATTTGCCCCAGAAAGGCAAGTTCCCAGGGAAGGAATTTAATCACTATCTTATTTAAGATCATGTTGAAAAAGAAACTCCTAAGAAGATGACAAAGCTACTATAGTTTCCTGCTGTGAGCACAAGGAATGGACTCCTTCTCATCTTCAGTCCTGCAATGTGTTCTCCACTGGGAACTGTAAATGTAAATCTCAGCCTCTTTCTCATTCTAGATGTTTACCAGCTCAAAAATTACTGTTTATTCAAGTCCAAATCACACAAGTCTTTCCCCCCTTCCCTCAAATGATGTTAATTTAGCAGGACTAAGCAGGACTGCACAGACCTTTACCTGGTTCCAGTAAGATTGGACTCACCACATACCTCCCACTTTTCCCTTCAGCTCCCAGAGCTGGGTCCAAGGTGCAAACTGCTGCCTCTTTCCTAGCTGGGAGGAGTCACTAGATCCTGGGACTGCATGTAGATGTGGGCATCACCAGATTTTGTGGGACATGTGTGATCTTCATGCAAAGACCTAAGGGATCAGCTCTTAGCTCAGCTGAGTGTGCAATGGTAGGAGGATAATACTCAAGGCAGGAGTAGGCTAGATAAAGGCATGCATCATTTTGGAGTAATCATAGAGTACTTTACCCTTCATTCCTTTGGTATTTTCATTAAATGGTCTTTAAGATGTATTATCCAATAGAATCCTTCCATTTTGGTCCAGAACCAGAGCTGTCTCCTTCTCATTTCCCCACTCAAATTCCCGTAAAATAACTTTTATTCTCTTAAAAGCTACTCAGAAATTTCTTAAGCTTGTTCTGCTGGTGTAGGGAGCAGAGGGGCAAGTCCAGAGGTGAGTAAATGTCATGGCAGAGAGGTTCTCCCAAGCCATCAACCTACGTCATACCTTACACGCCCTACACATCTTATAAATTCCCTTGGGCAGGAGATGTGATTTTATTTGTTTGTGCAACATATAACACAATGTGGCCCAATTGTTCCTAACTTATTCTGCAACATAAATATTAAGTAGTAATGTTATGACCTTTTGTTGATAACAACACCAAGGTGATGAGGATTTTGGCACAGGATGAACTATGTGTCCTGGGAGATCTTCATTATATCCCTGATATTTCAATCACTCTACAGATGGCCAGCTGAAGAACTCTGATCATACCGAAGAACTCTGATCATACCAAAGATGTTGACTTCTACCAAAAAGAGATTGAGTCTCCTTCCTCTGTCACACACACCTTAGACACTCATGTCCATTCTGTCTGTTTTGCAGCCACCACTAGCACAGCTCCAGAGAGGGAACTTAAGCCCCCCAGCAAATCTGATCAGGTAGAAGCTGGGTTATGCTGAGAACAGAAGGGACAAGAGAATAATGGTCCATCTTGCTTAGTAAGTGATGTTACTGTGCAAAGGTTAATAACAAAGCTTCTCCTCAGAGGCAGAACAAAGACAAGTAAAGTTTCTGCCATTTGCAGTGCCTTGATGTGTATGTGAGATCTTATATATGACGCAAGGCAGATTTATACAGATGTTCAAGAACAAGGTCCTGAGGAGGAACAAGTATGGTGAGGTTTGCACCAAACTATACCTGAATTAATTAGTAAAGACACAGGTAATGGGCTTCTCAATCCTTCAACATACCTGACTTCCAGTGTTGTCTACACAGGGACATGAGGAAACAGTCTGAATGCAGAGATTCACAAGACTTATCATCCCATACATCACATCCCCCGTGGCATACTTCAGATTATTGCAATTTGGGTACCTTTGGCCAGCAAGCTCACAAAATGGGTGACTTTAGAGGAGAAGAACATGATGTGGAACACTCAAGAGGAGGATACAGGTTGCAGCAGGTCTTGGGATAATGGTGAGAATATAGCAAGCTCCGATGATTTACAGATTTGGCCTGATATCCCAAACTCATCTGACCTTGATAATCTGCATTTCCACTATCACTTATGATAAAGAGGACCATGAATTAGATGGAATAGTTTTACACACCTTTCAGTAGCAAAAGGTTTTGTAATTTACAGAGTCTTTTCTTTCTAGTGGAACAGTAGGCAGCAAGACTATGGGGTTTTGGCAGGTTCCATATAACATTAAAGCAAACAGTGAGATAACAGAAACCACATTTGACTGCCAATGAAGAAGAGAAAAGCCCAGCAGTTCTTATCTCAGCTTTATTGGCCCCTGTGCAATGCTGTTAGCTTTTACTGTTGTTGATACACCAAATGTCCATTCTCATAATTTGTGCTGCATTCCTTATCACCCAAATGAGAACATGAGAGGAATCTAGGTGCACCTGAAACACAGAAATTAAAGAAATTAGAGAGCGAACATCACTGCATCAAGTTCCTGCAGTGTGTTAGAGCTGGAGAAAAACAGAGTGACACTGAAAGTAAAATCCATTTCACTTGACTTTGCACAGAAATCTGATCCATATGTGTGCTCTCCTTTCAGTGAACAACAAAACTGTTATAATTTTGTCAAAGAGCCTCCAAATACTCACATGTACACCAAGTTCCCAGCCTATCAAAATCATAGAGTTACATCTCAATGTCCTTTCCAAGAAAAAAAGTCTCTAAGGACCTGTCTTCAACAGGAAAAAGGACATATATCAAAAATCCTCTGGTGGTCTCTGAATGAGCAACCTCAGGGTCAGAACCATAGCTGGACCATCATGAGTGTGTGAAATAGTCCTGCTGAGAAGTGAGGTTAGATTGGGCACAGCATCTCTCTAACATGCCCTTGGATGCCAATCAGATCCCAAATGTGGTCCAATTATTGAATCAGCCTGCATATCTCAGGTCACAGTGTACTAGTCAAAGGAAAAACTAAACCTGGTAGATAGGACAGGCAAAAGGAAAAGGACTGTTATGGCAAGACAGTATAGCTCTCTTTCCTGCAGGGTCACAAGTACCACAAAGGCAACTGAAATAAATTTGGAGCTCTCACATAACAAAACCAATCAAACTCACCACATCAGTGAGATCAGCGGGATATTTAGAATAAAGACAGTCCTGCTCATCTGAGATAGGACTAACACATCTCCACAAGGCCTTTTTTAACCTCTGTGGCAACTGGCTTAGTTCAAACAATAATCTTGCTGATGGTCTCCTGAGGAGTCCCAGCTGATGGACTCATTTCCATTTAGATGCCAAAGCAGCAAAGCATCTATGGACTTCATAATCTTGATCATCTTCAGCCCAGGGAGCCAGAGACAATTGTTTCCATTCAAGCAAGAAAAACACTTGAAACATCAATGGGCAGAAAACACTTAACTCTTTAAACTCCCAGACAATGCCCAATGGCAGCTGCCATGTTTTGCACACTCTGTTTTGAGAAAATGGGTTGAAACGTACTTTTTTAGAGTAGCAACAATGGGAAGCGCTGAAGCACTGAATCAAAAAACCTTTATTTTCATGCATACAGGACACAGAAGGAAAAGCAAACACTCTACCTGTTCACTTGGCAGCCCTGGTCACACCTCCCATGGCACAGGTGTCTTTCCCATCCCCATCTCTCTCCAAACCACGTGTCCAGCTGTGTCGTGGGGTGGGGGATAACTTTAGTTCCTACAGAAAAGTCATGTGGAACCAAGCCATGGTTTGTAGTCCATGCTGTGGGATACAAAACAAGGCATGGAACAGCAGACATTAATAATGGAGTGACTGAAGGTACTGGACTGGAAGATAAATTAAACCCATACTTGGAATGCAGAGGATTCTGACTTACCAGGAACCCTTCTACTCACAGCCCTCAGCTAAACAGTTCCACTAATATCTCTTTTTCACATAAAAATGAGATCTAGAGCAACTGTATGACCAGGCCCAAAAGTGCTGCCTGGGGCCAGGATTAGAACCCAAGCCATGCTCGTTTACCATGGGACTTCCCTTTCTGCCTGGTTCTCCCCCACTCACAGTCACTTTAACCCAATTAGTTCTGACAGCTTTTAAGACATTATGTTCCACAGCAGCATTTGGCTCAAGGACTCAGTTTTCTGGATTAACAGAGAGCTGAGTGTGGGTCACCATACACATGAGACAGTACAGACCCAGAGTGTCATCACAGGATATTTCTCCGGATACAGTTGTCAGACAAACTGGTATAAACCTAGAGAGTCATTCTGGGCAGCACCTACCTGTACATTTTTTGTATCTAATAAAAGGTCTGACAGGAAAGGGGCTGAGCAGCCTCCGGTCCTTTTAATGTTCAAGGCTTTGAAAACACTAGGGACTGCAGGGGCTCTTGAATGGCTGATTTTTGTCTCCAAGTTTACAGTCTTGAGTGCTTAAATTTAGAAGTTGAATTCATCCACATAAGGCAGGTTTTTAATATCTTAGCATCTCTTTACTCTGCCCCTCCACCTGTGCCACTGTGCAGCTCGTCATTTAGAGCTGTGCCAAGGCATTTTGAACAATTACCTCCAGGTTAGCAGGACTGTACCAGCTCCACATTGATCATTTGTCAAATATCATGCACATGGATCTGCAGCTGGTTAAGAAGCATTTCCTCTAAAAGTCAATATTTATTCATTAACAACCTTTTAGCTGGTTAATTGAAAGTGACAGGATGTATTTTGCTTAACAGATTGCATTTTACTGAGTAATTTCTAATTTACAGTAAATATGATTGGAAATAAAAGTTCATTTCTGGTATCAGTTTAAAAATGGTTTGTGCTTCCAACAATTGTACCATGGGGAATGGTTTGGCACCGATTTATTTGTGTGTGCGTGCAAATTTTTTGAATTGCAGCAACTTAGTTGAGTTTGTCTCTTAATTTTGGGTATGAGAGCAAAGGGACCTTGTGGTGAAGGTGACAGTAAATTGTGTTAAAGAGTGATTAATCTGCTATTTCACCTTCTGGCCCTTTTTTAAGCAGGATTAGGTATTTTCTTTTTCCCCTCTTCCTCCCTGTGGCATCTCTTATACATTTAAAAACCTAAGCACCTAGGGTTTAATACACTCCAGATAACAGTACAACAGAGATATTAAAAAAACAAAAGTCAGATGCAGCGAACTCTGAATGCTACTTGTACTGTGGAAACACTTATAAATAGGCACAGGAAGGAATAGTAGGTGCAAAGAGTTTTTATTCCCTCAGTAACAAAGGCAATGCAGCTTGTAAATAAGCTGAGCTCCTGCCTTCCCCTTGGCTACTCTCATTCTTGCAGGTGAAGAGCATGATCCCTTTTGCTTGAAGTGTGTGCTATAGAGCAGAAGAGAGATTGAAACCTCCCAGACTATTCCCAGCTCAGCCAGACTGCTGTGGGGTGTGGGAGCTCCTCTGAAGGCTGGCTTTGCAAAAGTATTCCCATGAACTCTGCTTGTTGTCTTCCAATAAGGTTATACAAAATGTGCTCCCTTTCCTAATAAATAGGAAAGAGGGTCTCCCCTCTGCCTGCCATCCACCTTGTAAACTCATTCTCAGTTTTGGATGTCCTGTGCCTCACAAATCGAGGCACAAGGTCAGGTTGGATGAGGCTCTGAGCAACCTCGTCTAATGGAAGTTGTCCCTGCATATAGCAGGGGGACTGGAATGAGATGATTTTTAAGGTCCCTTCCAACTCAGACCATTCTATGATTCTAAGAACAAGAATACATCCAGAGCCTGAGCTCAGGAAACAAAGCCTAGAGCTCACTCACTCTCCAGATGGGGGCAGGGGAGTCCCATGGCCCAACTGACGTGATGGAACACAGCAGGGTGCAGCCCATCTACCCTAATTTAAGTATCCAAATGTCTAACTAAGACATATTCACCCTTGGCCTCATTTACAGCCAACAGAAAGAGAGGAAGTGATCTCATCCTAAAATAAGCATCTAAGAGAGGTCAGAAGAACGGTCCTCTAGAAAGGGTCATTTTTCTCCACCGAGAAAACGTAAAAGGATCCTGGAGTGATTTTTCCATCGAATATAAAAGACAGTCACAATCGCCAACTTTAAACTTAAGCACCTCTAAACTTTGCCTTCAAAAGCGTATCTAAAGCTGATTAAATGAGCCCTGCTTTTAATTGATCAGTTATCCCACTGCACTCCTTTTGAACCCGAGCATAAATCCATCAGGCAGCTCCCGTGCAATGCTGAGCTGAAGAGACAGAAGCTTTCCCCAGCTAGAGAGTGGGCAGATGAACCTCTGATGACAGGTTCTTAGCAGATCAGCACAACAGAAAGACTACATTTTTTAACAGAGATAGTCCTCAGAGTCAGAGCCATGCTTTTTTATCTCCATAGGAATGGATAATGAACCACAGAGATAATGCATCCACAACATTTAAATACCAGGCAGAATTTGTATTCAAAATAATTACTCACTTTGTGGGGTGGGAGGGAAGACATAATATTACTGCAGCAGCCTTGCATTTCAGTGGAGATTGCTTAAGAATCACCTTTTGACAATCTTACCCATGCTAGGACAGCAAGCATGGAGGTGTCAGGGAACCTGAGGGAGGTTGTCCATTACAGGACATCTTGTCACCTGTTTTCTGGACAAGTTTCTAGGAGTTCCCTGCCTTCCAAAGGAGAGAACCAAATAAAGAAGGCTGTGTCAACAACTCCTAGGAGCATTTTACCCTAATATATCCCCATCACATGACCACTAATATCAGGAGTGTACATAACAAGTACTTTCCATGTATCAGTCTCAAAACACAGTAAAATTTATCAAGCAGTTTCTTCTTTCTTTATCCAGGTCCTATTCAGTTTCACCATAAATGGCTCTGATTGTCGGAACTGTTAATAAGGGACATTATAAAAGCCAAGATACTTTTTTATATTTCTTTCTTTTCTTTTGACCAATGTTTGATTTCCTCAATGATTTTTTTTTTAAAACAATCATAGAATCTCAAGCTGAAAGAAATCCGTAAGAATCATCCAACTTCCCACTCCTAGCAGGACTATCTAAAACTAAACCATGTAACTAAGAGTGCTGTACAAATGCTCCTTGAAATATGACAGGCAATGGTTTAATTAATTGTGATATCAAAAGAAAAATATCTCATTGCCATTTACTCCAAGGTATTTCCTTCTATTTAAGTCACTCACAGCAGCAGAAAAGAAAAATCAAGTCTCTGTCTGGGTGCAGCACATGTGCAGCCACAGATAACATTTTCTACAATGTAGGAAACACTGATGTGTTTAGCATTCATCTAAGAGCCAAGCATCTATCAAGATGGAGGAAAAGTTAGCTGCTCCTTTCTTGGCATTTCAGGGCCTTACAGAGGAAGAGGAAGATGAAGCACTGGCACTCCTAACCTTCAGTACAGCACTCTCAGGACTTTCAACAAAAGATAGGAATTTATCAGTGTTGTTCATCCACTTTTTTTTTTTTTTTTTTTTTTTTTGGTGACTATTACTAGAGCAGACTGTCTGGTTATCTGCTCTTCCAGAGGCACTCAAACTATATCTTCTGCCATTGCACTAGCTCAACCCATGTAAAGCCAATGCCCAGAGCTGTCTCTCCAAGCAGTGACAGATATGTGTCAGTTTTTGTGGTTGAAAATGCTTGCCTTGGAATTTTTTCCTCTGTGCAAATCCTCGAGGTGGACAAGGAAATCTTTCCCCATCCTGGACATCCAACCCTCTCAATTCACCTCTTAACTTATGACCTTACCTAACATGCTAGTGAGACAGTAACAGGGATAAATATATCAGCTCTATAACCGATTTATCAGCAGTTTTCAATGGCTTTTGCTTCCATAATGGTAGGTTTTATTTCAGCATTTTGCTTCCTGAATATCTCCCCTGAAATCCTGGTAATGAGAACAGTACAAGGCTCCACATGGACTAATAACCTCATTCAAGGACACTGGTAGCTTGGATAGCTCATCCAGTACCTTCCAGTACCTTTTACAGATTGGGAGACCAGAAATGCCACTCATCCAGTGTGACATTACAGAGGGGGGAGCAGTATGCTAAAACAGCACGTTGGAATCAGTGGAGAGTAGTGTTGCTGCCAAGTACCACGGCTCAGCCTGGAGACAGACTGCTTTTGTTTTAAATCTCTCTGGCTACACTTCCGTCGGGATGATGCAATCCTCAAAGCAAATTAGTGTACACAGGAATCTCCACTGCACTGGAATATATCATTAGAAATAGCTGTTTTTAATGATGTTTTATCAAGGCTATGACAGAGTCAGCAAGTCATCTGAATACAGAGATGTTGCTCCTCTGCAGTAGCTCAAGCTGTGCCAAAAATCCAGACCCTGTGACCAGGTTTTGAGTCTTTGTTGTTCTTTAAACATCCTCAGTATGGAAAGGGAAAAAGAAAGCAGGGTAGCAGGGAGAGGCTGTTCTCATGGCAGACCAACCTGAGCTGAAGGTTACAATTATTTTTGCCCTGCCCATATTGGTCCTGTTGCATAAAAAGATGCAGCTCCACAGTCTTTAAAGAGATTCAAAGAAGAGAGAGGTTTATTTTCCTGGAAATCTCTCTCTCTCTTCTCTCCAATTCCTGCAGAAAAGTCTGATGATAAACCTCTATTTAGGGCACTAGCTTGGAACTAGGGAGAGCAGAATTTAGTTGTTACTTACACAGTTATGCTGGGTGACCCATGGCAATTTACTGAGGCCGGTTCTTTAAGGCTGATTTCAGCAGGAGGATATGACTGTAGACCTGAGCGTCAGCTCATGTCTCAGCTGGTCATCTCCAAATGCCTTCTACTTTGTCTAGCTGCAAAAAGCATAATTACATCATAGTGCCAAAAAAAAAGGAAAAAAAAAATCCTATGATGGTCCTCCACAGGAATCTCAGCAGTCAGGTTAGAAGCAACCCCAGTAGAGACGCTAATAGCTCACACAGACTTTGAAAGAATCAGCACAAGGAAAAACAGTAGACATGTAAGTTGTCAGCTTATGAGACCTCATAATTCACTCTGGTTTGTGTCTCATGGACCCTCTCTAAAGTTTCCTTAAACAAGACAAACTGTTTCCTCTGCAAGCAGCCAAAAAGGCTGGTTTTCCTCCTGATATTGATTAGTCTCTCTAGAGCTAGGAGAGGCATCATCATATCCAGAGGAAATTAGAGGGAGGTGGGAATGTGTTGTCAACAGAGCTGTAAGAAATTAGGGAAAAATGCCTAGGGAAACAAGCTGACTTGTATTTCTTCTTTGAAAGGTCATCAAGATTAGGAATCTTGGGAAAGCTTCACTAAAGTCCATAGGAAAAAAAAACTAAAAGTTGGGAAATTAATTTGGGAGGCAAGAAATTAAACACACATGGAAAGAAACTTTGAAGTCAGTCAAAAAGGCTCCAAGAGGTAGATTCTGCTACTGTTAACCCGTTTGTAGGGGTGTGAGAAGCCAGAAAGGTCTATGTTGTGTGGAATAATGAGGCTCCTGGTGCAGAACCTCTCACCCAGCAGACACACAGATTGCTGAGGCACTTGGAAATGAACTTGCAGGTCAGGAACCAGGGAAGGCAACACTGCCCCACAGTTTGGACCAGGTGTGCATTGTTTTATGGACAGGAATCAAGGCCAGTTGCAAACAGTATCTCCAGCAGTACCTGTGGAGGATAAGTCTCTTCTGGAGTGGGGCTACACGTGATTGCTTGGAAGCAGAGCTGCAGAAAGTTGGTCTTGCCAAGTGCAACTCACTGATGAGCAGACACAGCAAAGGCCACATACTCAGGCTGGTGAAAATTGAAACACAACTTAGGAACTAACTGTCTGCACTGAATGAGGAAGCAGGGGGTTGTTTAAAAGTCAGACAGACCAAATTGATGCTGACTGACTTGCTCAGCTTCATCAAACTAGTGAAACAGCCAGAGGTTAGCATACTGGGCTAGTGACACCTCACAACTCAGTACAGGGTCTTGAATGTAACCCATGCACCACTAAGCCAAATGTTTGACAGGTATTGTTTCTTAGTTGGCAGAAGTCACTATCCAGATTTCCCTTTCTTATTTTCTATCATCCTTACCTTGAGAAACTCACCCTTCAAAAGTCTCACTGAAACATATTTGTTTCTGGGAACAATTGGCTTTTGAAAGATGGGTGTTTCCTGGGTGGTAATTTCTTTAGAAGATTCTCATTACAACCAAATCATAACAAAAGTGGAGAAGAAACTGCATTTTCAAAGCACAGATCCACTGTGTGCCTTCAAAGAGAACCCCGGAAGACGCAAATTTCTCCTGGGTTTTCACTGCACAAAGTGAGCCAGGACAGAACCCTTGGACCACTGCATCACTGCATGTTCCAAAGGGCCCATTTCAGCCGGATTTCAGCTTTGTTTCCTAAGGCTATGACAGCTTCATTACTGCAGGTGAAGCATAAAGTAGCAAAAAATTGTAAGAATAGAAAATGACCTTAGGCTGTTCCTGAACATTTTCTCAGGGGATTATCAGTTATAAATAGACCATCCCTACAACAAAATACCAAAGAGGCCTCTTCTCCCCAAGAAAGGCAGAAGCAGAAGACTTTGTGCTCATCCCAGGGCAGTTCCAGGTTGGTACAGGGTGACTGACACCACTGGAAGTGGCTTTTACCAGCTTGTGAGCCACAACCATGTGATGCTCCAAGAAAAGGCACAGGTCAGACGTCTCCCTTCTTTTCATCTTTCTGATTCCTAGCACTACCTAAAAAAGAATTTGACACCCAGGAGGTGTGAGACAGCATGTCAGAAGAGAGGTTAATTTAGGACAATTTGGGGCTGTTTTCTGCATATTCAGAAAAAAAAAAAAGAAAAATAAGAGGTTGAACCTGGCCTGTTACAGGCTGCAGGTAGCTTTGTTCTGGTAGGGACTGTAAATCAACCAGCACCCAAAGCAGGGCATGGAAAGCTCTGGCACCTCAACACCATCTCCAGCATTCAGCAGGATCAAAGAACCGTGTGCTCTGTCACCTTCCATTTCCAGATCCACATACCCAGAAATTAATGGGGCAAGCTTGGCAGAATAAACTAGAGGTCTCAATATGCACCACAGACTTGATGGCTTCTTCTGAAGAGGTGCCAACTCTTTTCTTGGGTAACTCGAGTTACCTTCCCAAATGCTTTTTGTGCAACATTGCCACCCATATGCACAGGAGATGCTGCCTATGAGCACGCACAGTCAGGAGCAGACACAAAGCCTTTCCCTTCAGGGCTCAGGTATTGCCTCATTTCTGTGGCCTGACTCCTACCTGCCCTGCACTCTCTGGCCAGCTCTTACCCCTGTGTACGTGCAGGAAAGCTGCCAGGCAGCTTCTCTATGTTCATAGCAACTTGCAGGTCTAATCCAGGGGTTCTACAAGGGACAGGGAGCTCTGCCCTCTGTTTTGCAGGACACTGAGAAACCCACACACAGAGAGCTGGGTGACATGGTTTCTTGCCAGTTCCTCCTTGCAAGGCTGTTTTGTGTTACAGAGCGATTAAGGAGACAAAAGTACAGGTACTTTTGTTTAAAAAAGAGAATAAATAAGCAAAATTGCTTGCAAAAGCTACTTTTGTCATGAAGGAGGAATATAATTAATGCCCCTTTTATTTGGCACTAAATACGGTGAGTAAATGAGCACCCTTTGATCTCCAATCTTTTGTGTTTATTTCCCTGTTTTGCTATTGCTGGGGGACAAGAGTTGCTTTTCCCAACAAGCAGGGCCTCTCACAATAGCAGGCAATTAGTCAAGGGGCCTGAAGGAATCGAATCTTGTCAAGGGAAACCCATTTATACAGTCAGGTGATTAAGGCACATGATTGTGGCAGAACACTGCAGTGGCCTATTGAGATACAAGTGCACGCTTGTCACAAGCAATTGGTGGCGTTGGGAAATCACTGTTTTCCCACAGACATCCCCTTTCCTCTGCAAGAATCTGGAAACTGCAGAAAATCAGTTTGAGGGTGCCAAGTTTGGGGTGGGATGGGGAGCCTGGTCCTCACCTGCTGCAGGGGAGTGATATTACATGGTCTGACCAGGAAGGGGAAAGGATTTGGGCAGCAATACTCCCTGTAATGGCTCTCAGAGTAATCACCATAATGTGCTTCACTTTAAGAGACCTTTTCCTGGGGAGTTGTGCGTCTGTTTATAAATGTTACCTATAAATAAGCCATGCTACCCCACGTGAGCTGCCCATGAGCTATAATTAGGGCCGTGATGAATCTACATCGTTATGGACGCGTCTGACACCAAAATATCAGGCCTTAAATTTCCCTAAGTGCCTAATGCAAGCATGGCAAAGCAGACATCTTATCCCACTTGTTGAAAATAAATTTCTTATTTACGTTGCCCTCGTTGTAATCTCAATCCCCAGGTCACTATTATTGACTACCACAAGTTTTCTTGCTGAGCTGCATTGGACAGCCAAGCAGGAGACAAAGATCTTGAGGAAAACAGGAATGTCACGGGAGAGGCAGGATTAGGAGCACGATTTTCTGAGAGAATTATTTTCAAATCCTGTGGATATTTAGGCCTTTATTATCTCCCTAAGGGTAGCACAGTTCCTCTTTGCCTCTAGACACCAAGGTATGACCAGCAGCTTTTGTGGCATTAATTCCCTGTACACAAAAAGCCCAGGCAGTTTTTATGTGATCAGATAGAGACAACATTCTGAATGTTATATCGTGACCGATAGAACTCTGTTCTTCCTGTGCTGGTCAATCCTCACCACCTCTGAGCCCACCTTCCATCCAGGTTGTCCCAGCACCAATCTGGTTTCGATGCAGTCCTGCACCTCTGCTCTGCTCCAGAGGGCTCTGCAGGGGAAGAACATGGACCCAAAACCCCATCCATGCAGGCTGGACTAAGGAAATCCAAGTTCAGCTCACCCTAAGAACTGTGGAGGTGTTGAACTTAAGCCACCTTCCACTGTTGATATGGACTGAAGTTGGAAGAGCCCGGAGTATTGTCACAGCTTGTACCTGCCCATGAGTCCAAGCATTGCCTCACAAAGCAGACACCAGCCATGAGCTTTGCCCTGGGGCAGAAGTGAAAGTAATTTCAAGCATTTTCTAAGAGCCACCCTGAGCTTTTACCTGCTGACATTGGGAGCTGAAGTTGCAGTATCAAATGGGGAGTGAGAAATCATGCTGAAGGCACCATCCCATCAAGTGCCGAAGAGAGCTTCCTCTGGGGTAATTTAAAACACAAGGCTTATTATTCATTGCTTTGGGAACCATCCCAATTAAAATAGTCTATCTGAGAGTAAGCTATGAGCTTAAAGCTCTGCTATCAGGGGACATGGCAGGAGCTCTTCCTCACAAACACAGGTCCCAGGGAAGCATTCCTGGCCAGGGGAGAGTACTGCTAAGTACAGTGGGAAAGACGGATAAATCCAGGGTTTGAACTTGCCTTCGCCTCTGTGTCTGCAAAATGTCTAGCTGTATGCAAAAGCACCCTGTTTGCACAGGCAAATGTGGATTTAACATGCACAGCCAGGCACAATGAAGTAATTTTACAGTCAGCATGTACGTTTCAACCTCTGAAAATCTGTCCTCAAACATCCTTTAGATTCCAGAGTTTATCTGTCCAGGAGTCAAAACAACTTCTGTATTTGCACTTGTCATGAAGGATCTCCTCAGCAGAAATGATGCAAAGCCATTTTTTGTCTTTTCCTTTCTATTTGGATGGATTTGGAAAAGCTTAGAGCTGGAAACACTGGCTACCTGGGACCTCTGAGCAGCCCTCCAGCACTGGGATGCAATGCTGCTCTAACACACACACACAGATGACAGCAGAGTAGCTTTGAGAAGCTAACTTAAAACCTGCTTCACCAGCCCAGGGCTCTCTTTGCTGCTGGAGGTATGCAGGTATTCCCGCGGGACGTGCAGAAATGTAGGGTATCACCAGCCATGAGGGTTGGGGGTGGCAGGTCAGGCTGAGGGCACAGGGAAGGCTTTCTCCATAGCTCATTTTTTAAATCCCTTGTCATGCACAACCACCCTACAGTTGTCATAATAAGTCCCCAGAGGTCATGAGAGGCCAGAGTGTTTAGGTTAAACATATATGGCATGGTTTCATACAGTCTGTTCTTCTGTCTGTTCTCCTCTTTCCTTCCCATACCTTTCCTCTTGCTCTCATCATTCTCCATCCTACTGGTCTCACTGGAGAGGTTCAGGAGACTATAGGATGTATTTCCTCAGCTTACCTCCTACTTTCCCAACTGCCTCAAAGAGTCAAAGATGAAGAATCCCAAATTCAGCTCAAGCAGCCCTTGAAGTAACACTGCTGAGCCAAAGGCAACAGTCTCATGATGGAGGCTGTCAGGCAATCAAAGCCCCGCTCTGAGGACCAGGGGTCCAGCTCATGGTTCCTCACTTACTTCAGTGGAAGTCTTCAACTTCTGTGCATGGTCTCCAATGTAAAGGTTGCACAATCATGTGTGTATTCTCCCATGCTAAAAAAGATGAGAAGGAAGAGACAGCAGATCTCATATTGATGACCAGTTATTGACCCTGAGACACTGACATCATCAGAGCATGTTATTTAGGATATTTGAGCTTCAGATAACTAGCAAAAGGGATGGTAATAGCCCATTCCGAATTGATACAGTCTGTCCAGTCAATGCTAACTTACAGCCAAATTCAATAAAGCTGCTTTCTTCAGCATGACTAAAGCTTACATCAGGCAAGGGACTAAACACTGAGAAGTAAAACACCCAGGGTACAAAGGATAAATAAATTTGACTGGCCTGTTTCATTACATTGAGAGACTGGGTATGCTGCTCTGGATGTGGCATGGCTTCAGGTCCTAGCTGGAGATCACAGCCAAGGGGACAGAGTCAGGAAGCCCAGGGAAGTCCTCAAGCCACTTAAGTCAGTGGCACATGCACTATTAACACTGGTGGAGACAGACTTTCACCCCTCTCCTGAGCTACTTATTTACAAGCAGCTCATGTAGATCTATCTTTTCAACTGTTGGAGTCAGGGCAATCCAGCCTGATGCATCTAGAGATGTTCTGATCTCCAGAAAGCGCAAAACACCTCTCCAGGGACAGAGCCTCTAACAGGCCATCCTAAAATTAATACCATCCCAAAATTACTAACCCCTGTGGACTGCATTTTCCATAACTCTTCTCAGATCAACAGCCCAATTTGCAGCAAACGGTCCGACTCTAGAGGAAACCAGCAGATTTTTCTCCTTCCCTTGAGGATCACACAGTCCGTGTTCAAACTGCGGCTGGTGGGAGTTTTCGCGTTTAAAAATACCCGTCCCCATCCTCTCTCACACACATGCACGGCCCGCGCGTGATGATCATTTATTAAAGCTCCTCGCTTGGAGGCGAGCGGCTGTTCCAGGCGAATTGTCGCGGGAGAGCCGCTGACGGAGGAGGTGACTGCGTCCCCACGCCATCGTCAGAGGTGTCTGCAGAGCTGTGCGTGGTGGGGGGGCTTCCTCTCCCTCCCAGGCTCCTCTTTCTTGGAGCAGCAGCAGGAGGAAACTCACTGGGATCCTGTGACTCTCCTTACATCCTTCCTCCCAGTTGCTGTCTTGTTTGCTCATGTTATTCTGCCTCTTAGTTAATGATCAGCCCTGACGTGGTTAAACACTGACACAGACAGTGCCACTGACTACAGTGACATATTTTTATTATTTCTTTTGTACGGTGCTCCATTTACAGTGGTTCATATTATCCCAGGAATCAGTTTTAAACACACTCCGGGGTATCTTCTTCCTATTCAGTGCATCCCATTAATGAATCCTGAAAGGGACTCTCACGTGCACACACTTGCTGTGGCTACTATCTTTTCCCCTTTCTTCCCTTTACCAATCTGCATCTCTCAGTCCTGCCAGAGGATTAGGGCCATTGTTGCTATTTAAAACAGCTTCACTTTGGTCTCTGCTCTGAAGGCTAGATGCTGGCCTGTCATTTTCCCACCTGCTTGGATAGTCTCTGCTTGGGCCTGAAATCCCTCATTATGTCCTTCACTTCAATTACACGGATCTGCCAGGGAATCAGGGCCATAAATAATAGGCATCACGTGTTGTCCTGCCTCTGTAAGTACCAAATCAGTGAGGTTTTTGAACAGATCCAGTTGGTCCACTGTAACTGAGAAATTATGACTTCATGTTTGCCGTTGCACAGAGGGTGGGCTTGGTTTCACCTCTATCTTACAGCATCAGTCCTGACCCACGCAGACACAAACAGGTGCAACTCCATTGTTTGAGCCACACCTTCCAGCTGTGCTCACCCCGCTGCAAGATCTTGGGGTGGGAGTTCAGAGGTTGAGTGTTAAGCAAACAGCAATCAAGGGAAAAGTTTAAGCCTTCTTCAGTATCTATATATCATATAGATGAGGCTTGGGGAGGAAACCAGCTTCTGTGAAAGTTCAGCAGGACTAACCCTCACCAGCTGTGACTCCTCTCACAATCAGCTCCCTCCGGTCTGCACACAGAGGAGATTCAAATAGAGACTGCCTCATCTTTATGCCACCTGAACATTAAGATGACAAGGCAATTTCTGATTGCAAGACTAAAGCAGCTCTCCATCCTTTCAGTGTTGTTGGAGCAGTTTAAGAGACAGAACTAGGTGCTTGGGTCCAGCCCATTATGTTCAATGGGGCTGCATCCGTTTGCAGCTGAGCTGCATTTGACTCTTGTAAAACACATAGACACAGGGAATGAATACGTTTCTATAGGTCTCAGAGTTGTACACAAATGCACAATGATCTCGGATCCATCTGCTCCCCAGGGCCTGAAAGTGAAATCTGCATCCAATCTTATGTTTTATGCTTATTGCTGTCATGCTGTTTATATCCCTGAATCCTGCACATTCTCGTTTTGTTTAACATAAACAACAACTATGCACCGTCTGCTGAAACTTCATCAACTGCCTCTTCCTTCTGTCTGGATAATGAAAAGACACAATCTAACAAATGCATCTTATTCTAACTGTTTGCTTCCAGACATAATACATCAAGCCTGAGCATAAGAAGCAGGGGGGGAAAATTAGATGGATGTGGTTTCAGTAGATGTAATTCAGCTTAGCTTCATGGAAGTCAGTAGAACAACACTAAGTGAGCACCAACCAACAACCTAAACCAGTGTTGCACCCTTTCTAATCCCGTCCCTGAGCTTGCCAATATGCCAAGACAGACTAAAGAACAACCAGGTTTATGCCTCACCTACAGACGTTGGATTCACTGGGAAAATCTTCACTTTTGAGAAGCTAAAGCAAGACCTACATGTGAGACAACCTACCCACATCTCCAGTGTTAGACTTTACCCTTATATATCCCGTTGTCCAAGGTAGAAATATAGGATACCATGAACATTTGGCTATGGGATGTTTGAAAATTTCAATGCACATAGCTTTTCACCCCATGGTACATCCAGTCTACACATCTGCAGTGGCCAACACCTCTGGGGAAGCTGAAGTTATTATTTTACAGAGTCTCCATTACATTGGCATGTGCCATGAGAGGCATTCTGCTCTGCCTAATTAGACTTAGCTCTGGTAATTCCTCTCTGAAAGTTAACTTTCTTCTAAATGAATGCTCTTGTGAGTATGGCCAGGACTTGAGAAATGGTGTGCAGAAAAAAAAAAAATCCTGTCTGATCGTCATTTTCTCCGGGCCATCCAAACTGCAAGAATGTCAGTTCCATCCAAACAAAATGTCATTGCTGTTCCCTCAACAAAATGACAGCCAGTTCCTCAGCTGAGGCTGCAGAACTTTTCCATGAAGAGCAAGAGCAAATATAGAGAACAAGAAAAGAGAGAAAAGAGAAGAGACATTGATAAACTGATTTTAAACTCACAATATGTGCTACTGTTATAAAACATATGTATGATCTTAGCTTCTGTCATCCTAACTGTGCCAAATTCAGGGGGAAAAAAATCCACTAAAAAGCTCAGCAAAGCCCCATCCAAAAATATAGTGCCTGAAAACTTTTGATTTGGCTTTTTTTCCCCTTTCATAACTTAGCTGTGTAGCTGAAACAAAACCAGTTGCCTGAAATGATTTCCACCTTGCATTTCCATAGCTCCTAATGGCTGAAATTGCAAAAGGACATGGATTTATGCATGTCCCTTCCTTTATTTACCGCACCTTCTTTCATGCAGGATTTTCTCTGAAGTTGCCCTCTCTTGTCAATGGCCAACCCTTAGGGCTGTTTCCCCTGCTAGAGCCTGCCAATCATGCTATACTGTACTCCTGAGTCCTACAGCATCCCTAGCCCAAAAACCAGAGCATCCCTGTGACCAGATATTCCCTTAAAGGACATAAGGATGCTCCCTGGTAGCTAATCACCAGTCAAATGCACACTTCCACAGAGGCAGGATAAGAGCAAGCAGCATTCCCTGTCCCACCTCTGTGCACGGATCCAGATTCCTGCTCTGCCAGTGCAACGCACAAACTACTGTCTTTGGCTTACCACAGCCTCTAGGCAGATTGCAGCAGAATTTAACATCCTCAAAGGGTGGGAAACAAACAGCAATGAGCTATCAAAATGTTTCACAAACATACAAAGACTGAGGAGTGATGGGGAAAGTAACAGCAGAAAGAGGAATGGTAATAATAATTACTGCTATTGATATCTACTAAATAATCAGTAAAACATGAAGCATTACACATAGCTCTTGTCTCAGCTGTTTGATCATTTCATTTCCATTTTTGAATAAAGAAAAGCTTGTTTTGCTATTTCAGCTCCTAAACCAATCCAAAACATATGCAGGGATGTCACACACACAAAATAAAACACGCACATACATCCTCCACCAGAGACAACCCGACATTTTCAAATCTAAAAAAACCATCAAAACCATGAGTTTATCCTGAATGTGGGTGAGTTCTCATTTCACTAAGACAACTTTCTGGTGAAGATGGCTACATTGACAGATAGAAACCTAAGGAAAAAAGTCACTAAAAATCAGCTTACTGATTTTTGCCCTGAATTTAACATGATACATAATTTTCCTGTGTATTTCACTGCATTAGTGCATCACTACAAGCCACATGTTCAAGGCAGAGTTGGATATTTTAATAATAAGAATATTTTAGGTGAAGATGTCCCTGCTCATTGCAGAGGAGTTGGTCTAGATGACCTTTGAAAGTCCGTTCTAATCCAAACTCTTCTCTGATTCTATGAACCACAGGAGCAATAAAAACAAGGAGTTAAAAAAGCCATAGCAGGTCACCAGGGATATAAAACTCCTTGCTTGGAGGAGCAGAAGAATGAGAAGAAAGCAAAACAAGGATTTTGTAGAAAAGTTTTTCTCTGATCAAGTTATTCTGTAGCAGCAGGGTATTCTTGCATCTTCCCCGGATCAGAAAGAACTGGTCAGGATGTGGGATGGGCGTTAAGCAGGGATGGAGGATAGATGGGACACGCAGTTTGCTACCTTCCACAGGAAATTCATATTCATCTCAAAAGAGAAAAGGAACATAGCTTGAATCCAGGAGCCTGACCCTCAATCCTTTTATTTCCAGGTATGTGTAAGAGTGACCCTTATTTTGGCTGAAACCTGTGTGGCTGAGACCACTGGGGAAGCTCGTGATCCCTGACACAGAACATTGGTTGGGGCATGCAGGGACAGGCTGATGAGAGGTTTCACTCAAAATGAGCTCACCAGGCTGCTGAAGGTTTTACAACAACTGTGCACACGTGTGTCCCGTGCCCCACACGCCTCAAAATCGGGCAGCAGTGAGATCATTTCCTGAAATGGCACCAGGGGCTGGATGAGTGGCAATAGCCGAGGGGATATTATCATAAAAGCTCCTGCTGAGGGCTGTGCTTGCTTGGCAGCAGCTCCGTTGCATTGCTCATGTCTGGGAGCGTTGGGAATGACAAATTTTCTGCAACAAAAACCCAGCCAACACGCAGAAGGAAGCTATAGGTCCAGTCTGACAGCTGACCCACCTGAACACCACCTCAACTCAATGCCAGGGTCCACAGAGAAGAGTGTGGAATGTAATAATCAGGCTGCCATGAGACAAAAAAGAAGCATTTGGGGAGATTAACACACTGAGACAACACAGCCATAAGATAAAAGAGCCCTGTTTGACCTTTCCCTGTTCATTACAAGAAACAAGAGGCAGACCAAGGTGAGAGAGTGTGGAGGAAGGGAGGAAATGCACCGAGGGAGCCCTGGCAGAGTGAGCCAATGTAGGTTTGTTATCTGGGGTGAAGCAATCGCTGAAAACTCCCTTGTGTTTGTGGCATTTTGTCACAATGAATATTTAATTAGGCCAAAGCATGCCTGGCAGTTTGCACACACAGTTTCCCTGCCATGGGGCTGCTTGAAAGCCTCCATCAAGACAGGGGATGCACAAAGGAGCCTACAACCCAAGGCCACTGTTTCCACTCTCGGTCCTCCTGTGGACAGCTAAACTCTCGACCACCCACTTGAATACTTGACTTACTGATCAGAAATGCTACAAGCATCAAGTGAGCAGCCAAAAAGGCACCTTCTTTGTGCTTAAGAACAGCCAAGACCCAGAAATACCTTTTTTTTCTGATGGAATCGAGGATGTAGGTGCCCATTTTAGTTGTGAATGTATGAAGTTGGGTAGACTACTCACTCTTGAAGAAAATCCTCAAGAAGTTTCATTACACTGAAGACCTCATTAGTCCTTCTGGTTCCACAGTGGTGAATGTGACACCCTGTGCAGAGCCAATGTTAATGTTTTCCTGCAGAACTACATGTGGCTGTGGGGATCAAACATCAATACTCCAAGTATTCAGAATTCAAATCTGGCCATGGAGGCTGGTTTTGCTCCAATGCATTAATGCAGCTTTTGACACCCATCAGCAGCATTCAGCCTTTTCAAACCAAGATCTTGAGAAACATGAGTCTCTCACTGTCCTCCTGGTGTCCTGAAACTCATCCAGCACTGGGCAGAGCAAACAGCACACGCCTGCAGGCAGCAAAATGGCATCTGACTACACCAGAGAAGCTGAATACTGTGCCAAGGGCAGGGGCCATCCTGAGGATGATGAGCTTCAAGACTCTGACAAGACCTGAGCACTGTCCAGGCTTCCAGAGAAATTCACCCAAAGCAAATGCAGCAGTGCAGGATAAATAATTTGACTCTCAGGGATCATCACCTTCAGACCAGCTCCCACATGAGGGTAAATTTCAGGCTGCCCTTTTGCCTTCTCTTGTCACATTTCTGGAATTAGAGGTGAAGAGAAGCATTTTCTTTACAGAAAAAATATATTTTAAAAAGGCCTGGTCTCGTTCTCTTGGGCTCACATCTTTCCCATGAGCACATAAACCTCAATCATTCTGACGTTTTCATTGATCCCAATGAAAGGACAAATTAAAAGCTGATCATTAATTCACAGGCTCACTCTACCCCTCTTCCACTGAGGAACATTCGCTTATTTATGCAAATATTCACTTTGTGCTCCATTCCCAAATATGCCATTATGCCCCAGAAGTTTAGGAAAACCCTCCAAGACATGGGGGCTTTTTTTCTTTAAGTTATCTGGAATTGAAGAATTACATAGAATTACCTGGACTGCACCAGATTGTGCTGGAGACCTCCCCTCAAACCATCCCATGATCACCATCACAATGAGTTTCTATTTTTCCAGACACTTAACCCTATGATGCCCCTTCATGCCAGTTTGGCTCAGTTTTGAATTCACAGCAGGTTTCCTAAGGATGAAATAAGTCTTAAGACCCTTTGACAACATTTGCCTGCTATAACCCGTTGAGATTAACATATTTTTCAGTGGATGAGCCATTGGCTTGCAATTACCTTGTGCAAAACAGCTTCTCTGCAGCATTAGACCTGGCAGAGAGATGCCTTAAAAACTGCCTTTGCACCAAACAGTCAGCAGGGGAAGAGATCTCAGCCTGGCAGAGGATTCAGCAGACACATGGATGTGCAGCCACATTGCAAACAACAACTCCCATTAATGTGTCCAGCAAGTGCAAATCCTGACATAGACAACACCTCGTGCTTCAAATTACCTTCCTATCTGTAGGATAACTGCTTCCCAAGTCATCACTTGGACAGAAAGGAGGAGAAAAAGCAGAAGTGGGGCAAATTCCTGATTTGTTTGGCCTTGGAGGCTGTCTGTGCTTGTGCTTAGCCTCTCAAATGCTCCACCACCTCGTCAAAATGCTGTCTGAGCTCCTCCACCAATACTGCATCTGTCATGAGCTGGACTAACAAATAACATCATGGCTTCCCACACCAGACCTCGAAGTTCTGCTTGTTACTTTTTTTTTTTTTTCCCATGGGTTTCCCAGGGAGAAAATATGGGGTTTGTTAAACACCTCCGAGCTGTAGCAGGAAGAGGTCAAATAAATTAGACAAAGTCACAGAGGAAGTCAGAAGAAGAGGCCATGGTCCATCTGAGGTCTCCCAACCCTGTGCATTAACCACAGTCAGCCCTCTGCTTACATCTTGTTTTATCCTCTAAATGCTGGAGGCTGTTTAGTGTCTGGTTTTTTTTTCTTTTTTTATTTTCTGTTCAAATATTTTACTAGCTGCACTGAAAAGAGAGCTACAAACAGTAGGGGAGAATCTCTCATGGCCAGAATACAATGAAGCACACAAGTGCGAGGGATTGCTCCCTTACAATGCTTGAATCAAAGGTAAACATGAAAAGAGCTACCTCCTTAGAGCATAAAACAGAGGAAGACACCATTCCCAAGGGGAACAGTAATGTCTTTAAAAAATAAACTCCCCACCTCAGAGGTCAGAGCAATGTGGAGAAGAATATTTATTCATCCAAAGACTCACCTGAATTTCGAATCCAGGTAATTTGCTGGCAAACACCTTCTGGGAAAAGCACTGGGATGCAGGAATTACTGTAGACAGAGTCCCTCTTCCAAGGACCCCAAAGTACTATACAGTCCTTAATTAAGAAAATTTCACAACATCCCTGGATGCTGGTTAGAAAGCTTTTGTTCCTAAAATGTCATGCTTGTTTTCATGATCTATTTGGCAGACAACTCCTGGGCAGCCATGGACACAGTGTATTCCCCAGCCCCTGTTTTCCAGCCCAGAGTTGCCTACCAGAGTTGGAACAACCATGGTATCTGGTGCTGGCTGTATCCCAGGGAGGTGAGCAGATTCATTCCCAAAAGCAAGGGCTGGCTCCTGACAGACCTTCTGGAGGGTACAAATGTGAAGTCAATCCCTAAAACATCCAACCTCATGAGGTTAAGAGCCATGGAGATAGGGACAGGTGTTCTTAAATCACTAAGGCCAAAGATAAAGCCCTCCTGATGCCCTCCAAAGGACCCACTGCCCCAGGTGTGCCAGCCTGAGGCAACTCCAGCCAAAGCCACCGTAGCAGCACAGTGCACCAACTCTGTGGGGAGAGCAGTCCAACTCACAATCCATTTCTACAAGCCCCAGGAGTTATTCCCCTCTGTTGGGATCTGCATCAGCATCCCCCAGGTCCCAGGGTCAGTGACAAAGAAGTCACCCTTTAGCCCTTGGGATGGGGTGAAACAGTTCCTCAAAAGCATGGCTTTGTGAGGGGACTGCAGACCACTATCAGAGCTGAAAGAGGCTGAGATCATTGCTCCACTTGAGTTTTACAGTCAGGTTATCAAAGTGGTGAGATAATGGCACAAGGAAAAGAAAAGCAAGCTTGAGGTGTCTTCAAAATTATTTCAATCCTCCTCTGCCCACCTGCAGGGAAGGAGCAGCACATCTTGCATGACTCTGCATGAAAAACCCATGAAACACCCCAAAATACGGGAGTTTTTATTTGGCCATGGGGTGAAAGAGAAAGCACCATCAAAGGGGTTAAGCCCCACGATGAGATGCAGTGGTACCATGTGAAAACCAGTACAACGTGCTGAAAGCATCAGAGTGGTTTTAGAGCCCATTTTGTTCAATTGATGCCATGTTCAGGGAAGATTAATATTTATCACCCTTTGAGAAAAGCTGCCCATCGCTGACTGGTCCTCAACACTGTGTCAGGGCTCTGGCACTGTTGGCTGTAGATGTCAGATTTTTCTATATTTAAATCCAGTGTCTAGCTTTGCAATTGCCCTCGAGCAGGGTCTACACACTTGGGCTCTCTTGCTGCTATCAATAATTTTATTATGATCAGCATGATCAGGAATCAGCATGGCAGAGACAGACAAGCGCCCTGAACAGACACTGGGGCATGCCCAGCTGTCACAGACACAGCCTGGGCAGCACCAGCTCTTGGTGGAGAAGAGGATGTTTTTTAGGGGAAAAAAAAATCATCAGAGACGAATGAAGCTTAAGAAATAAAATGAGCATGCACAGAAAGACTGAAGCAAAGCAGAGCTCCTTTCACTGGTACTCTCCTAGCACCCAGCAGCAGTCAAAAAGTTGGGGGAACTGGGAAGTGGCATCTTTCTGTAACTAATCCTTTGAGGGAGAGAATCAAATTGGTGTATTACCCAGGGAAAACAGGAGCCCACCATCAGCACCAGAGGAATTTGATCATAGGAGGGATAAGTGAAGAAAATGTTTTTACTTTTTACTTTATCTGAAGACATGTCTTTTCCTGAAAAAGGGAGGGAGATCTTGTTGTTAAGTTACACCCTCAAACCCACTGACAGCCTTCTGCTGGCATCCCTGACCCAAGTATGGGTCATTTCGAGTATATCACAGTCAAGGAGAGCTGCCCTGGCCAGATATGTGCCAGACAGGTTTGGGTGACCCATGGGACCCCTGTGGTTCATATTTTGAGCCTGAGGAGGCTCAGTCTCTGTGATTACCATGAACTTTTTTTGAAAAACTTGCTGTCTTTCTGTGGAAATGGAAACTTCTTGTCTTGCTTCCAGAGCCAGAGCAGTCTTTGCTCTTTGACACATTCCTGGTTGTCTTGGCACTTTTTCTCACTGCTCTGTCCTTGCATGTGCTACAATTTACTGTTTATATTTCCTCTGATTTGTGATGGATGAGGCGAGTAACACTCAGATATCAGCAAGGTGTGTAACATGTTCTAGTTAGAGCAAGGAAACACTGCTTTAGGCAAGAGTAAGGAAACACCTTGCTTATAGTTTCACTTGCTTCAAATGCCAGCTTTTAAAACACAAGGCAGACAGCAAAAGCCTCTAGAAGAGGCTGGCCTGCCTCAAAAACAACTCCATTTCTACCTTGTGCCAGCAGAAAGCTGCTTCTGAACCTCATTCTTGCAATACAGACAAGTATCACAACAGAAAGCTGAAATGTGGCAAACTGGACAAGGTCCATTGTGTGCTCAAGAAGGTGTAAAAGAATGTTTAGGCCCCAATATGACTGGACTGATATGAATCTATGGGAACAGCTGCAAAGAGAATTTCACCAGACCACTCATCTCTTCCCCCAATGCTTCTTTACCTTTGAGAAATATAGAAAGAACAGTTTAAGCACATTTACAGCAAAATTGCAGCTCTAATTAGATCTTTAGTGGCCCAACAGGCCAAACATGAGCAAGACTTACCCATGGCTAAAGCATAAAGGAGGGAGAAGAGCAGCTCTGCCACCCAACACCACTTCCCCTCTGCAGCTGCCTGCGAGGGCAGGAGCTGAGCCTCAGATTGATTTCTTATGCAAGGTCAGATTGACTTCTTATGCAAGGGCTCTGCTGAGTTGGGTCCCAAGAAGGATTAAATTGTCTTTGTGCCCTTTCCATGTGGATACACCCTGCTGGGATGGAAGGAGCCACTGGGCCAGGAGCTTTCATATTCTGCCTTGAAATTTAGTTTTGTTTAAATGGGTTCATTTTAAAGGCAACCTGGGACTGAGAACATGTCACAGACACATTTTTAGTGGAGGCATCACTGTTTGCAAAGAGCACTGAGGAGGCTCACCCACAAAGCACACATTCACCCAATGTCAAGGATGCCCAAAATTAAAAGCAAAGCAGCTCCCAAAGGCAGCAAACTCATTTGCCTGAGGCCACCCATTTGGGCTGCTGCAGGCAGCGGGGTTCCCAAGCAAACAAGCACGGGGCTGGGAGAGTAGAAAGGATTTTGCATGGTTCATGTGTCAGACACAGCTCAGAAAGGTCAATCAGTTTTTCAGTGGGAGCCAAAGGAGAGAGAAAACGGCAGCTGATTAGGAGGAAGGGGGGGAAGGGGAGAAGGAATTTGTGGCCTTGCCAAAACCTTTGTAAACAAACTTCATTGCAATGTTGCAGATGAAAGAGCAACGCCGGGCGAGCGGGATCCAGCTCTTAGGCATAAATCAGGAGCCGCTCCAGCAAAATCAAGGAAGTCATGCTGGCATAAGCAGGAGGAGAATCACCCCCTTCTGCTCTTAAACAATAGCCCTGGGCCTCCAAACACAACTGCCCCCTCCCATACTGGAGCAGTTCACTTGGGTGGCAGCACAGCCGAGTTCCTCCGGTGTCGGAGGAGAGTCAAGCCCCCAAACACCAGTCCCTGACCGCGGTTTGGGATGCAAGGGTGCGTCCACTGAGCCACAGCTGGCCCAGGAGGAGTGGGCAATGGATTCGCCCTCAGCTTCTGGATTTCCTTTGTTCCTTTCTCCAAACAAATCCCCTGCAGGGACAGGGATGGGGAAAGGGCAGTTGTCCTGAAAGGGGATAAGCAGCGGCACAGGCTGCAGCTCGCTGACAACACACTGAGCCACAAGCCACTTTTTACACCCTTTTGCAATAAATATTAGCTGGAGGGGGCTCTGCTTTTCCCACTCTCCTGCCAGCATTGCCTCTTATTGTTTACTCTCCCCCAGCAGTCCAGGCGTTCTTGTTAATGTGCTGTGATTGAGTACTTGGGAGAGGATGGGGTTCGGAGTTAGCTCCCGGCTCCCTTTGGAGAGCTGTTTACTCTTTCGTGGTGCCCATGGCCCGCTGAAGACAGTGCTCCTTCCCTCACCCCTGCTGCGTCCATCTGCTTTGTCTGCCTGTTTTCCTGCTGCCACCGGCAGGCAGCTGGCCTGCGCACTTCAGCTGGCTGTTCCTAAACCCCTGGAGGAAAAAATAAAATTAACCCCGTTAAAGAAGGGGGCTGGGAAGGATGGAGAGGAAGGAGGGAGAAGAGCAGCTCTGCCACCCAACACCACTTCCCCTCTGCAGCTGCCTGCGAGGGCAGGGGCTGAGCCTCAGCTGACAGCAGGATGAGGCTGGCACCAGGTGAGGATTGGGCTGGGGGTTTTTTTTTGTCTGTCTTATTTTGTATTTTCTACCAAGCTTAAGGTTTTAGCTGTTCTTGAGTCCTGATGTCCCTGCCCCGCGACAGAGGGTTTCAGACCCCATTTCTCCTGGTCTTGATGTCGTGCCGTGAGCCTCTGCTGATTCTCTGGATCAGGACAGCCCTCAGGCACATCTGGCCCAAGTCACCAGCAGGCACATTCCCCACTCTTCCCCTGCAAGAGCCCAACACAAGAACACTACAATCAGACACCATAGGGCCAGGGCTGCTCCCACACATTGTTATCTCCACCGTGCTTCTGTCAATGCCCTCCTGAAATCCCCCATGTTGGTTGTAGCCAGTGGTCCCTGGGAATCCACAAGTGGTATCAGCATCCCACAAGACGTTTCAGAAGAGCTGTGACCAAAGCTAGTACAAGCCTTGGGGTCACAGTCTGTGAGAACAGAGATATCCTGATTAATGCCTTTTTAAAATCGGGCTCTGCGTCCTCCCACAGCCAAACACTTTGCAGTTCAAGTGAGGGCTAAGGTGTCTCCATGGTTTGTAGCATCACTGGACACACCCTCCTGGAGTATGCACTGCCAGCAGCCTCACAGGTCACCCTCTAACCTATAGGGACTTTTCATGGCAGAGCCAAGGATCACATGGAGTCACTGGCCATATGCTGACCCTGCAGCGAAGGTAGGAGATCTCTGGCATAAAACTAGAGCAGTGCCTGCAGACCCCAATTCTGTGAGGGTCCTGACCTTTGGGTATGATGAGGGGCCAGCCTCTGGGCTTGTCTCTCCACTCATCACAGCCTCTGCTGCTTGAGTATTCAAACCCTTCGGTCTATCCCAAAACCCTCTGAGACAGGGTTCACTTCTTCACAGTCTGACCTGATCTGGGAAGTATTTAACCACCAAAAGACAGAACTGATAAGTGAGCTAACACAAAAACCTGCTGGATCTGCCCCCAGGTAGATGAAAACATTACCTGTGTCCATACTCACACCATGCAAACACAGCAACCCTATGTATAAATATACACATACATACAGACATCATCACAGCACTCTCCCGCTGTGGGTTATTCAGAGTTATTCCCAATGCCCCCAAGCTCTGAGTGGCAACTGGGACCATTCCTGGCTTGCCTTTGTCCTCCCTCAAGTCTGCAGGCGTAAACTCAACCTGCCCCTCTTCACACACAACATCCCCAGCTAATAGGAAAAGCAAGTGGAACCAGAAGTTAGCTACAGTTGTCAAGCCAATATTATATGCTGGGGAAACCAGCAGAAGTTGCTAATCTCCAGGGAAAACTGTAAGCTCCCATGCACAGAGAGTCCCATGGATAAATAGGTATCTAGGATCTAGCATTCCCCAGAGACCTCAGCTGCTAAGTCTACTCCCTGAGGAGTCTTCAAAGCGTGTTTTCCTCTCCTTCACACCACCCCCTAAGCCTGCAGGAGGCGGCAGCTTTAGTCCCCCCTCAGCAACACCTCTGCTGCTTGTTGAGCCAGCCCTGGCAGGGGCCGTGCTTGGCACAGGTAAAGCAGATGCCAGGTGCACATCAGTGGGGAATCACACCTCGAGATCTCACATGTGCACACCACTGCTCGCTGGAGCCACAACCAAAATCCTTTGCAAAACAGGCCCCTCCACTCCCCATCCATCCCTGCAACAGCAGCTGGCAGAGCAAAGCTACATTGCCTGTCTGACACATTTGCCCTTATATCCATCTCTCCAGATATGCACAGCTTTTTCTAACATTAAAGAGAGATGCTTCGGTGCCTTCAACAGAAAATAGATACCCCTCATTGTCTGAGATTGTATTTATGATAGTCAAAGTCTCTGTAAATTACAATTACATGGTTGTTCTGCTGTTGGTCCAGGTCCATTAGAGACACTTACATTTCTTACCTTCATTTCCTCTCTCTTCTTCCAAGTAATGGGCTTTTCTGGGGCTGGTTCCATACTGCTGCCCCTTGGAAACAGCTGCAGGTGAGAGGAGATGAGGATATTCACTCCCCAAAGCCTTTGACTGTACAACAAGGAGGGAAAATGCCACCTGCTACCTGATAGGGACTAATTTCCTACTAAGTAAAATGGTTGCTAAACATCTGGCCTGACAGGCTAGTGAGCTGATTTCCAGCAGAGGTGGAGAAGACAGTAGAATATGCATGTGCTGGCCTGGGGACCCTGGCCACAGTTCAGCAGTACCAGGCTGCCCACAGCGATAGCAACAATAAAAAAACTGATTTATCCTAAGCCTCTGGTTACCAGAATCTTCTGCAAATACCATGCAGGGAGCACAACAGTGCCTGTATGTAGGGGAATATACCACCACATTGAGTGTTTTGTGCAAGTCAGGACCTCAAGCTGCAGGGGTCTGATGGAGTTTAACCCAGTCCCACCTATCAGTTGCATGTACCTGGATTTTCCAATATTACTCCATAGGTGATCCAGTAACAGCCACTCATATCCTGACTGCAATGCAGTAAACTACTGACCTGGAGAGAAAGTGTCCTTCATTTTCCTTCTTCCCTCCACAGTTTTTGGTTCCCTTCCACTATGGGATTTCAGGTCATACTTTAACTTCAGTCTCTATCCAGGCTGTTTCTGGGAACCCTGATCAGTTGCCTGATCCCATACAGCAAAGGGCAGCCAAGGATTTGTGAGCTGAGATGGTGAGATATCCAGACAGAAAACACATCTTTTGCATTTTGGGGAGTCTACCACATTTCAAAAAGTGAGTCCAAAAACTTTGCTAGCAGATCTTTCACACAAGAGAGCTAGAAGCAGACCTGGATTTTGAGATTCTCCTTTCCTGGAGGAAAGGAGAGAAACTTCAGTTTTGAAATGGTGGGGAAATACCCAGGGAACAGAAACACCAGCAGTGAAGGGAAAAGCTCAGGGTAGGGCTGTTGTAAAGAACCAGTAGCAACATGGCAGTCTGTATTTTGAAATGTGGTTTCACGCTGAGAAATGAATTATCTTGAATTATGAATTGTTTTTTGTAAGCAGTGTGTTGTGAGGAGAAACTTTAAGAGAAAGGGAAGATAATGGACCTCGTACATGGCCACAGAAGAGAGACAGCAGGAGGACCTCTTGGAGCTCAGTCTCCTGCCTCTATCTCTTCTTCTAAGGCACAGTACCACAACAAGAGACATAACCTCCATCCAGATTTCAGAGACTGGTCTGATTTTGCTCATTTTTCTGGTATTTGGTTGAAACTGAATTAGCTTTTTTAGCTGTCTGACAACAGCTTGGCATTGTCACCATGAAGCATGAGAAAAACCATGAGCCAGGTTTGGAAATTGTGAGATTGGCTTGAAAAGCAGATCATCTTTTATTATTATTATTTTTGCATCTGTTTAGAAACAATGCACATTCTTTGTCTACAGCTCCAGTTCGTTGAAATGTCAGGGTCTGGGCTTCTAGGGAAATTTTTCTTTTTCAGCCAGAAGGAGTAAGAACTTTTTTTTCTCATTAGTGATCCTTGTGCAGTTGCATGACACTGAAGTCCAGTCTTTGGGGTTGGGGTAGAAATCTCCAAGCAACTTTCACAGGGCTTTCTATCAAATTAATCAGTGAATTGGCTGGCCATTGACATGCATATAAATGCACTGTGCATGTGTGTTCACTCTCAGAGTTCACCTCCCATGCTGCATGACCACACGAGCCAAGAGCATCTCAGCTGCAAGCACAGACGCAGCATATGGGAGAAATCAGGGTCTGCCTTCCTATTTGTCTGCAGCTTTTACTAACTGAGGTTATCCCCCTGCCCACTCCAAATTTCTAAAGTTTGGCACACTTGAGCCTTTGGACATAAGCACACAACCAGGATGCTCAAGTGTCAAGCACCAGGGGTTAAAACCTTCTTATTGCTTTGATGCGAGTCTCATGGTTTAGCATCTTGATGATGAAACATAAAAAATAAACCCAAAATGTTTTTCTGCCCAGGAAAAGCCCCACCATAGTGTCGGCGTTAGGCAGAGCCTATTCCCTGATGCCTCCTCCTGCCCGTCTGGTGCAAGCAAGACCAGAATCAGGCCCTTTATCAAAGAGATGGGCAGTTTTCTGCCAGTATCGCAGGAGAAAAATGGCCATCGGTTTGCATTAAAAAGAAAACGTGAACTTGGTGCGAAGCACTCAGCCATGGAAACGTGCTTCTGTGGCCCCCGGGATCCCTTTCTTTTCCTCAGAATTCACATGAAAAGCCCTCTCGCTGCTTTCCGTGTCAGCATTAACTCTTCGAAAGTGATTGGCATCAAAGGTAGCAAACACTCCCTCCCGACAAAAGCCCCGCTCTGCCTGCCTGCAGCAGCCCCTCACCGCTGACAGGTCCCATTGTGCCGCTGTCCCACAGCAGCTGCACAATGAACAAAGACATCAAGGCGCAGGGGCTGGGGCTTGTTGGAGTTGTGGAAGGAAACACAAGCAAAGGAGAAAGGTGAAGCTGAATGGAAGGGATCAACAGTTGTTGACTTACGGGTGCGCTCAGAACACAGGAAAAGCAGCTGAAACCCAGAGGTTTTCTGCAAATGTACCTGCACCAATATATCTGCCTCTGATTATCCACTGTGCTGGCTCCCAATAGCACCAGAATCACTAAGCTAATTGCACTGTAAAAGTAACAGCCTATGAAATTTTTAATGGAGCAGATTGCACTTATATTTTTTTTTCCTCTATGGTTCAATATACTTCGATATCTTTTCTCTCTTCCAGCATCTGATTCAGGCTGAGAGTGGATATATATAATTGCTTTTCTCCATGCCATAAAGACTGAACCAGAGGACAGGTCCATTTTCCAGCTGGATCCAGGCAGCTGAGAGCCACAGCTGGATACTCAAGTGTTCTCAGGAATGTCTAAAAATACATCTTCACCATCAAATCACTGACAGATACATGAAGCAATCACTTATCACCAGTCACAGAGTTTGGACTTCCCTCTGCAATGGCACAGAACAAGGTGAGGACAAAAGTCTGTGGTCCTTGCACAGGAAGGGGTGGCTGAGGAGCTTCTACTGCTCCTCCGGAGAAAATACAGCTGGGAAGGGGTAAAGCAGAAAATATTTGAAGAGTTAATGTCAGTGATGGATGTCAAACATTATTTGAGGGAGGAGAAAGGTAAGTTCTAAAGGCAATGTGGACCACTGCCTTAGAATGCAGTAATAAGAGTGCTGGTGGGGCCAAACTCAAGGGAAGGCTGCAGGCACCAGGAATTTTTCTGCACACCATTTAGGTCCAAAGCTGCCACCTCTCACAATCACTGCCGCTGACTAGCAGCCAGTTGCACCTCTTGAGCAGGAATGAATGATCCTGTGCTGGTGATGATGTCAAAGAGCACAAGAGACATCCAGCTACAATCAGATCCTGCAGACCAGTCTTGGCCAATGCTTCATGGAGTTGAGGATATAAGATCCATCTTCCTCCCAAATTCATTACTTCTCCAGGATCCAGGCACCCCATTGCTCACATCTTCCAAGGGACACACTACTCTGGGTTCAGTGCTTGCTTAATGCATGCAAAAAGCAAAAAGTCCTGCACAAAGCACAGCACTCAGGGTCACATGAGTGCACAAACATGGCTGATGGAGGGGAAGAAGGAAGAGAATAATGTGATGTATTGGACCTCTGCATATGGAGTGGGGAGAGCCAAGAAGCGCAGGGGTCCACAGATGTTTTTCATAAGACATCAAAATGAAACATCCTCTCAGCTGTTTCATATCAATATCATGAAATTCCTGCTCCCTCGGAGATATCAAAATGGTCCATTTTCCACACTGCCTCAAAAAATTCTTGGATGAAAAATTTCAGCTCCAGTCAGTCCTAAATATTAGCGTATAGGCTGGGAATTGTCTCCAGACCACAGCCCCACGAGGCTAAATCCCCTTAGAAGAGATGGGATCCCCACATACGAGTGGAGTGTGCCACATAAGAAAAAGAGCACAGAGAAAGAACACGCAAAACAGATGGGGAAACATACCCACACCCCAAAATTCATAGGCACCCCAAGAAGTACCATAAATAACTACTTTCTGACTGGGCCAATCCTAAAAATGATCATCCCCAGTCTGCACTGGACAGGATAGATCATTGCCAGATGAACAACCAGTGCTGCACTGATACCACCCACTTCACGTCTGCAGAGAGTATCAATTTTAACAGCCTTAGTGGGAAGCTTGTGTTGCTAACTCACACAAACACACACACAACTCATATATATCCTAATAGACAGCTCTGACCCATGACATTCCTGCAGATCAAAATTAAAATAAAAGGCAGAGACACGGGGTGCACCTCTGGTTAGACTGCTGGCTTTCTCAGTGCAGAGGCAGCCTGCAGTTAATCAGCCCTCTTTCTCCACTAACTGTCACTGCAAACAAAGGAATTAGCAGAGGGTCTGTAGGGAGCATTGAGATAATTTGGCTGGCTGAAGAAGAGAGAAAGAAAAGAAAAACAAAACAAAATTACTGAGAAATTTACTTGCACTGACCCCTCCATAAATATTTAGATATAATCATCATTACCTTGGAGTAAATTAAGTTATAAAGAGTCTCCACAATTGCACATGATGAATGCGTATCGGCATCAGAGAGCACTTTATTGCAAGTTAATGTGGAAACAGAGCACCTCAATCAATCAGGGTGCAGAAGAACTGTCTGATGATATCAGCCTATTTCAACCTATTCATACAGGACACTGTACACTCACCCACCCATGTCCAGCCCCCATTCTTATTACATTAAACACATATTGAACCACCAAGGATGTTAAGATGTATGTTTGTGGAGCTGGCATAACAAGGGATGTACCGTACATGTCCTCAGCCATGAAAGTAGTACTTATATTGTGGTAACATCCATGGTGACTGAGGATATGTCCCTCCCTGTGCTGAGCTCTGTGTACAAACACAGCCAAAAGCCATCTGTGTAGGATTCATCTGGCTAGACACAGATATCCTCAACAGGGATGTTGAGCTAATCACCGTCAGCTCCTTTCACAGCCAGATGAGAGAAATCGGCACTTCTGAGCACAACTTTCCAGACCTATTTTAGACATCTAGTTTAAGAAGAGATGAATCATGCCCTGGACTCCTTCAGTTGCCTTGGCTCAGTCTTGGCAGACCCTTCGGGAGCGCCTGGTGGCTCCTGCTGAAGTCAGCATCTACACTGCAGATGCCAATTTGATGAGACGAGTTCCATCCTTTCCGACTGAGACTCGAGGGTTTAGGGAAAGCAGACAACCACATGGCAAGCAAAAGGGAATTGTATCTGAGCTATATTTTTGGATGCAAAGCCATGTGGCCTCCCAGGGTTGAAGACATCTCTGACTTTAGAGCTGAAGAGGAAAGAAGGAGGAATGCGTTGCAGAGACTTGTGCTGCTCACACTTCACCCACCCCTTCACTTCCCATGTGGGAGCTGAGAGATGGACAGATCATGAGCTCTCCCTTCCCTTCCAAGACACACAGTCTCATTCCATGGCCCTTTCTGGCCCTTCCCCTCCAGTTCCTGCCCATCCCAACCTGGGGCAGTTGCACATTCACAGGTGAGCTCTGCCATGGCACTGCCAAGCAAGGACAGAGTTTAGGAACTGGCTTCTCCATAGCAGGTACTAATGATCCATGTACCATTGCCACCACTGAACACATGAAAAACAGATATGCCACACACACAAGACTAATCCTACAAATAAAGAAAGGGAGTTGGTCTAATGAGACGACTGATAATGAAAGTGTTTCTCAGAAAAGGAGCATGATTAGAGATTTTATTAAGGCTCCTGATTTCAGCATGGTAGTGAGTCTTGCAAGAGGACAAAGATTTTAACTGGAGGTTACATGTGCCTAAGCCTCTTAAGAAGGTCACTGAAACAGACCTTAAGACTGGACTTAGGTCAATTCAAGACATCAGTGCATCATTCTGTGCCAGTGGTCTTAGGAAAATCTGTCTTCATCCAGTTTTTCACTTCATTGTTTTTTCTTGTGAGGAAAACTTTAATATGCATTTTCTTACATAAACTGGGATGTCCAGTTCACAGTGATGCTCAACTTTTATCTGCCATTACAAAACATCAACAACAATAGATGACTCGATACATGAAAAGTGCCAGACAGAGAAAATAATTAAAACGCAAACCAATTGGACTGAGAAGATCCTTCTCACAAGCAGGTATTTATAGAAGGAGGTGAAAGAGAGACAACATAGCACTGACTGTCTCTACCCTGTTAAAAGGTGAAGTAAAAATGTTTTCTTCTTGTCCTCCTTGAATATAGCCTAAGTAGAGCAAGCTCAATTTCAGCCTCTAGCTGTCTTGTTCCCTGAATTGTGGGACCTTTCAAAAAGTGGCATCACAGATGCCTTTGCTGCTTTTGCACCAGCTCTGCCAGATCCTTCTGAAGAGACCCCCTCTTCTGTCAATGCAGCCCCCTCAGTGCTACAACACTGACCCTTAATCCGATAATTACCCAGCCCAGTAAATTATTGCAATTAAGCCCACTTTGCAGCTGCAGCCAAGGACAGCCTCCCAACGGGGCTCCTGCTGCCTTGACACAGTCCAGAGAGCCACCAAGCCCATTTTGCCAAACACTCTCTCATCCCTACAGAGATCAGTCTGAAGGGAAAGAAGGAAATTGCTAAATCTTTTGACACAAGGCAAAGATTTCTATAGATACCAAAAATCTATTGACAGACTCGGATCAAGGGCTTTTTAATTGACTGAAGAATGTTAATTAGTAAATCTACTGACTTCTAAATACACCAAGACCTAGGGCTTCAGATTACCATTGTGCAAGGACAAAGCTGCTTTCAAGGTCTAGAGATCTTTTCCCCTTTGCTGCCCTACCCCCCAAACACCAAAAACTATCACAGCTAATTGTGGAGATACATGGATGGTGCAGTGGCAATCAGACATTGCTTCTCTTTAGCTCAGGGAAGTGCTCAAAGAAGTCGTCAAGGATGGTTATCTCTGAAAGGTGAAGAGGTCTGAAAAAAAATACAAGGTGTTGCTAGAAAACAGAAAGATCAAAGTTAAAAGTATTTAGATGGATAAAATCGTTGCAAATATTGTTACTTCTTAACATATAAGTACTCTAATCACTCCCATTTGTCTGCCTCCATGACTATATGACAGAGGAGACCAAAGGCTTAGCTCCCAATACTTTAAATCCTAAAAAATCCATCCATGTTTTAGGTTGTAATACATGAAACACTTTTCCTGGAAAAACTGTCTGCAGACCAGCAGCAAAGGCTTTAAAACATGTTTGTTGTGGAATCAGAAAAAAAGAAGAGATCAAACTGCAGCAGCTTAGCAGTGAAGGATTGCTGGGAAAGCAGAAACTAAAAATGTAATAATGGGAAGATGAAGACAGGAGGAAGCAGCTTACCAAAGGGAATGGCCTTGCTAGGGAAAGGCAGCAGAGTTTATGGCCTCACTCTTTATTAGCTGAGGAAGTCAACACACACTTCTGAGGGGAAAAAAAAAAGGAGAGGAAATAAAAAGGAGTTTAAGATTATTTTGATGGTTTGAGACCAGATTTGTAGTGAACCTTAGTAGTGTCTGGGGATCTTACCTCTATTTCTAACATTTCCTGATGTTTTCCCATGAAATGAGGGCTGGGAGGCTGGAGAGCACCATTTTATGATGTGCCACTCTACATCCTTTCCTGTATATCCACCAACCACAAGATCTCTCCAGCAGCACTCAGATAATGTCCAAAACATCCTCCAACTTTCATGGTTCCTAAGCCACTTTCCAGAGATGTGGGTAGTCCTTTGCCCAGATGGCCACTGTTGGTGACACATCATGGCCACATTCACCTGTCCTGAGACAACACTTTGGCCAAACTGTGGTGTCTTTGTGCAGCAAAGACAGTGCACCTTAGAAGCCAGCAGCAGTTTTTGACCAGAAGTGCAAAACAGGAGAAGGCTGAAGTGTGCAAGGAGCCCAAGGAGGGAGAATAGAGGCTTCAGGCATGATGTCACACAGCTATACCCCCCAGGCAGCTCCTTTCCTAGGAGAAACAGGATGGTATTTTGGAGATGCTTTAGCACCCAGGGAGAGCTACAGACTGCCCACCATCAATAGGCAGCTTCTGACTGCCTATTCCAGCTTACCCACTTTTCCCACATCTATTCAGGAGATGCCAGGAATATCCTGACATTAAACTTGTGCAGAGATGTGGATGAGCCTGAGAATCTTTAATGGCCTCAGAGGGTGAGGAAACCTTTGCATTTCATTTTGCAGACCAGCAACAGAGGAAGGCACTTAAAAAAATACTGCACATGATTAGATGTTTCTTTGCATGGCTGCAACACATTAGGCCTGTGGTCCCTGCAAGGTCAGCACTTACAGAGCACAGTGAACAACATGACAGTCCTGCAGTGACACCTGTCCTAGATGTAGCATTTGCAGACAGCCTTCATAAAGTCATGCTCAAAGCTACTCCAGATACCTCCTAAGATCTGAACAATTTTCAGCCTCTGATAGCATGGTGGCACATCAACACAAAAAGGCATTATTTTATTTTAATCCTCCTTAATGGGGATTTATCGTGCTATCCAGAAGGACAGACACTGGCTCAGCAAAAGGTTCTTCTGGCCTGTTTAGCATAACTTAGAGTTGAAACAGAGAGGCAGCATTGCCTGCGTCAGCTCACTGCTTCAAATCTTACCTGAATCCTGCATCATGTATGAGACATCTGCGCTACACACTGGTGGAACAAATCTGTCAGCAGAACGAACGCGTGGGGACAAATCTTTCCCTGTTCCAACAGCAATGGTGTTAACCCAGGGGACCGTTTTTGGCCTGCCAGAGTCAAATGGGATTCAGAGCAAGTAGGTCCCTATATGCATCTTGGAAGACAAATGAATGACTAAAATAGCATAAGTGGAAGCAAGAGTGGCTGTTCAGTATGCTGAGATACACTGGTTCTGCTGTGGCAGTCACACTGCGTTTGGATTCAAATTACCACCAATCAGTTATGCCCTATACAAAATCCATCTCTTAGTTAAAAAAAAAAAAAACCAAACCAACAAAAACAAGCCTTCTTAAAACCTATCTTGTGTTATGCCTTCAGGGCAAATTTGCTTTCATGAGCATGAATAATTCATGCATGTTCATTTATTATTAATTAATATTCCATGAACATGCATGGTTTATTCACCCAAACAAAGCACTGCACCCCACACACTCTCTCTACAGCCTGGCATTAGCTACGCACCACAGCCCAGCTGACCAAGGCATTCAATCCGTATCATTTATCACCTCTTTCTCCCCAGAATCTACTGAGAGAGAGCATTTTGACTGCTCTTGCTGATCACTGACTTTCTCCATTTCCAGGGCTGGAATAGGGTTATTCAACTCTACTGAGCTTAAATATTTGGGAGAAGTTGAAAACGTGAGTGCAAGAGGGAGGCAAGAAGAGGCAATTTTCCTTTTTGGCGGACTGTGCCAGACTGTACCCATTTCCATTTTAGAGAAGCAATGCCAGGCACCACACAAGATGCTGGCTGGTCTCCCCTGGTCATCACGGGGTCACTGGTCAGCTGAGAGGGGGCTTATTCCTCATTCAGTGCCCTATCACCACCAGCCACAGCAGCATTTCCCACATTGAATTTCCTTCTATCAGAGATACTTCATTGCTTATGGCAAAGATGCCATAAGCCATACACCCATGCCAACCACATTTTCCTGCTGTGCAGGCATTTCACTGAGAGCACACAGGAATACACCCAGCAAAGCCAAGAAACTAATGAAAATCTCTTCCATTTCAATATAGATCCCCATGTGTATTGACTCTGGCATCAGTCTGCACCGTGGTGGGGCAGCTGGATTTTTCTCCTCAGTGTCCATTCTCTGAAGAGCCCACACTACTTGGACATTTTCCCAGTCCTGGATCTGCACCCTAACAAATGAGCAAAGCTAGCACAAACCATAATCCATCGCTGTTCATAGGCAGCTCCAGAGGAACCCCAGCTGTGCTCCTGCAGGCAAGGTCAGGCCTGACACTCATAGCTCTCTGCAACCATCACCATCTGCAGACTAGCAACCCACATATTTAAGGGACACGCAGATCAGGACTACCAATTGGTCCATGAAAAACATTAGCCACAACACCATCCTCACCAGTGTCTCCACACCAGGTCCAGGATGATTTCTGGTGCCAGCAGACTCACTTGGATCAAATCACCACCCAGATCTTCATTTCCCTCCCAGATGCTGCCCCCAAAAGAGTGTTTGGCTCTTGAATCTCCTCCAGGTAGGAGCAACCCTGTCACAAAGCACTCTCAGATGCTGTGTTCATGTCCCAGGTCTCAAAACAACCGCCTCACCTGTATCCTCTGGTTACAGTCATAATGATGCAAGACCAAGAGCTGGCTTTTCTTTATTTGGGCTCAAACATTGCAATCTCTTTATATGGTCACATGTGAGTCCTGATTTGAAGCACAGGAATGCAGAGAAGGAATACAAGAAAACCCCCCATGCATTAGGCACTGGAGTAACTTCAAGTCAGGAGTTAGCTGAAGGAAACAGAGGAGACACTACTTTGGCATTTAATAATGGCTGAAGTACAGTACAAAAAGAGAGGAGGAGATTAGACCATCACTTACAGGGGATGTTTACATGGTACTCGGCACAATGGGGTACCAACTAGAACGACAGCAGGTCTCTTGATATTCCCAAAATGATACAAGGAAGAGAGAAATGAAAAACAAGAGCAATCTAATCAGTTTTAAATAGAGCTGTGTTGAAATCACATGTCTAAAGCCAGATAAACCCATCCTTGAGAACCTGGAGCAGACTGCGGAGACCAGACATGAAGGCACATCATTTCCCTTGTTTCTTTTTAATGGTTTCAAAAAAAAGAGGATTAGGTCCAAATTTCTCTAGTCCTGGCCTGTTTCAGATCTGGACATGAAGTGCCTGATTGCAGTAAACACCTCAAGTACCCTCCTATAGTCTCAAATTGTTTTACCAATAGAGATAAGTTCAGAAACACTTTGAGAGTTACAAAAAATTTAACATGCAGGGGCTGCTCTGGGAAAACTTAAAACTGTCATAACTCATCCTCCCCTTCCCCCAGTCCAGAAATGAAAGATTAAACCTAGGAAGATTTATTAAAGTGGCATTTTAATAGATTTTTTAGGCTTTCCATGTTAATAGTTTAAATATAATTGAATTCCATGAAAGGGAGGAATACACGATAGAGCTGGTGTCCCCCAACAATAAGAAGGTTTTAAACACTGGGGCATATCATTAATGCATAATTTAGTCTTATTTGCATGGCCCTTAGAACTGGGAGTAACGAAAACACAAATCTAATTAACAAAGTGAAAGAAATGCCTCCACCAGCAAACGATCACAAGCTCCACTACCACACACCCACCCTCTGCAAGTTACAAACATGAAACAGATGGTAAAGAGGAGAAAAAAATAAAAGACATCACACGTCAGCTCTTGGAGAGAAAGAAGGGGGAGAAAGAGAGAGAAAGCAGAAGGGACAGGATGGATAACCATGCTACTTGACGATGCAGCAATTAACTTGCTGAGGGTGGAATAATTCTTGCAGTGCCTCTCTGGTCAGAGCACTCTCCCAACTTAGCTGAGGAGTAGATGTATTGAGTGCAGTGGAGAGTAAACCAGTTTTCATAAATCCCAGCAGGAGTCTGTTTCACTTTATAAGATTCGTGTGAAAAATTGAAAATTCAGGTTTTTCCAAATGCATCCGTAATCAGCAGGCTGAGCCTCACAGGTCCCCAGAGGGAACTGATCACAGCACAAAGTAGGGTTTCACAGTCACACTGAGCTTCTCCACTGCATTTTTAAAGGTTAGGCATTAATTCCTGATCAATACAAGGAACAGCAGGCTACCCCCTATCCCCACTCCCAGAATTGTCTTACATTATTAACTGAGCCTTGGCTTTGTCCTAGAATTACTTCAAATCACAACCTGAAGCTCTAAGACACAGAGTCTCTCCAGAACCAGAGCAGAGGGGGGTGAGAAAGGCCTTCCTCAATACCTTCTTCCCCCATGCAGAGACAAATTTACCCTATCCTAGGTCTAAGACTTGAAGGTAAACAAGGTTTGCTGTGCTTAGCATGACACATTCAAAAATAAACACCAGAATCTGAAGTTTCTCCATGTCTAATTGGAGTATAGAAACAGGCCATTCCAAACTAATCTTCTCATTTAAGTATTCCTTCCTTAAAAATGTGCCACACTATTTTGCTGGGTTCTTCTGTGCCATAACCATTATGAATTTCATTGACATCAATTAAACTCCCTTTAGAGCTGAAAACAAACTTGGTGTGCCCCAAGCATCAGGTTTTCCAGCACTGTTGAAATGAAGGATAAAAAAAACAAAGGCTACTCAACAGCCTTTGGTCATCAAAAATTTTCTGGTCTTCTTCACAAGTGCACATCGGGCTGTCATTTGCTTTCCATTCCTCTGATAAGCAGTAGCTGCTCTTATGTGATGATGCACTTTGACACGGTCTAGGTCAGTGGCAGGAGGGATGCAAGTTGGTCCATCAGTCAGAGTTAGGAGCAGGCTTTGATTGCTGGTCATGTCGATTCCCTCCCTGTCTCTCTTTCCCTGTTGGTAACTCTCCTGCAGCTTTGAAGGCTTCAGCTGCTGACTGCAAGATGCTCCTGGAGTTCAGGCAGCATTTTGGGGTGATTTTGGAAACCTTCACAGTTAGGCAGGCCTGGGTTCATCAGCATGCACTTATGGCCTCATTTTTTACTGCCTCTCTGCAGGGCTCATTTATTCCACTGAAATCAAACACAAGAATTCCCCCAAGGCATCCTTGTCAGATATGCAGTGACTGGGCTGCACAACATGCTCTTTCCAGGTACTGCAGCAGGTACAGGAAGGCTTACAATGGTTTTTGGTGTTGTATCAATTCATTATCAAAGGGAAATTGATGAATATCCACTCTTGCTGAGTTAGAGCCTCCTGATGGCTAATGAGCATGAATAAAACGTTATGCAAATAAGTGGATGAGAAGGGAATACTGGAATTGAACTTGAATATGAAATAGGTCATTCATATCACACATCTTTAGCATCTGTTGAATGTTTCTAATGTTACATTTGTGGCAAAACTGCCTACGATATAGTGAGAAGAACATAAGCTGACACCGCACTCATGCACTCACTCTCAGAACTTTGTGCCACACTTGATGACAGAAAGCAGAAATGATGGGGTGAACAAAGAGGTTCCCACTCCTGGTGAAAAAAAAAACACAAATTTTACAGTCTATGCTGCTATTTGATCTCCTGCTCAAGACACCTCTGCATTGTGTGTGCCTAGCTGGTTGTGCAGAGTGCCTCATAAAATATGAATACTTCTTCCAGATACAATGGTGCTTAACTTGCATTTACTGTATGAACAGTTACAGGTTTCTATTATTATTTATAAGTCTACAGTGTGAGAAGATTTTCTCTAATGCTCAAGAAGTAGCAGCTTCTTTCTTGCCAAGGACAGACATACAAGAGAAAGGCAAACAACAAAGATGTCTAGGAAGGCAAATTGGATTTTCTGTAAGCCATACAGGCCATCTAGGTGTTTAAAAGGAAGTAAAACTCGAATTGATTTGGGCTTTGTTGGTTTGGTAGTGTAAGGTACAGTTTGTGTCTTATCCAGTTGGTACAATCCAGTCTGTCTGGGCTCCTATCTGTGGGCTTGGTGAGGGTTGTTTTCCAGGTTGAAGGAGGTGTGATGAAAGTCAGCAGGTAAAACAGGAAAAACTGAGTTTCTTTGAAGATAAGCTATCCCAAAAGGTCTCTGACACATCACAGGAGAGGAGGGGCAAGTTAATGATGGAGGCAGTGTGTCACTAATCCCTAAAAATGAAAAAATTAATACCTTGACAAAAAAATACAGTGTCAGAGTAAGTAAAACGTTTCTTTGTTGAAAACAGGCATTGGGATACACAGATGTACTCACATACCTCACCTGCCTGCAGTAGGATCGAGACTGCCCAGGAGGGCCAGGACTGAGTAGGAAATGGTGATTACAGGGTGTTTTAAAATCTGGTTCTGCAAAGAAGCAATCTTAAAGTCTTGTGACATTCAAAGAGGAGAGGGAAGGGGAAAAAAGGAGATAAGAAACATCTTTCCTACCTTGCTCCTGCTCAGAGGTTATCAAGCTACCCATAAAATTGGAAAAGGTGTAAGAGGAGAAAGACAACCCATCTGCAATAACTAATAAACTGGGAGGAGGGCAGTATGTGCAGGATTTAGCACAGTGAGTTTCAAGCCATTGTATTGACTTGAGATTTGGTTTCTCCCTTCTGGGGCGACCACCAAACTCGTCTCATCATCACATCCTTCAGATAAGGACATTTCTCTCTGACCAGTAATTTTGCGCTTCCAACATGAAGTTTCACTTCCACAATCCTGTCAGAAGTTTCTACACAAGCTCTTCACAGGACAACAACAGGAGCCCCCCATTCAAATAAATTAGGTCCATCCTCAGGAGAGGGACTGATAAGAGAGGTGGTTTGTTTCCCCATCACTGCCTTAGATCCAGTACTTCATCTGCAGTCACTGTTAACAAAAGGGAAAAGCAAACTATGGCTCTTGCCAACAGATTATAAGAGCTGACACAAGTGGCCCACCCAAGGCATGGTCTAGAGTTTTGGCCAGCAATATGAGGAGAGCAAAACACAATGATCACTTCTAGTTGAGGCACATAACCAAGGACAACAAGGACAACCATGGAGGAGAAGACCAGAGCATGCTTCTTCAGAAACAAAGGCATGGAATAGCACAGAGACACAGGTACCATCTAAAATTTAAGTAAGAAGAAAGGAAACAGCAAAACACTTCTACATTTTCTGTTAAAGAGCTCTGCCCAGCCCAGCCATACTCTGTGTAGCATCTATACTTGCTTCTTAGGTATAAAAAGTCAATCACTGCCTGATGTAGGATCCAATAGATTGGTGTCTCAGGCAGTGCAATGGGTCAAAACCTAGTTTCTCACAAGGCAAACACCACAATACATGGCCTTTACAAGAACAAGCCAAAGGGCAGAAAAACAGCATTGAAAGCACTCAGATTTTAGAGTTCTCCAAGAAGAAGAAGACTCAAGCTGTAGAAAACCCCATCAAAATCCAGAGAAGTAATTTCAAAGACCTGAGAGTCACTTCTATAAACAAAGAGCAAGAAAAGACAGTAATAGTTATTTTATCCAATGCACATTGCAATCCTCTGCACCAAAACACCAGAGCTAGTGTAAAGAACAAGTCATGGTAGGGTAATAAAACCTGGAAGTCATAGAGCTTAACCTCAGCAAATGGACATGCATAAACATCAGGATACCAAGAGTCACCCTATTTCTTGAAGGAGCACCCCAAGCCCTTACGCAGATCCTTGCCAGACCCCCTCTTTCTCTTATTCTTTGCCTACTCACAAGCACCAGCAGCCACCTAAGCAATTCCTTCTCCTTTCTGCAATCCACAGTGGTGGGCTACTATATTTATTATCCCATCACAATTAACCACCTCTGATTAGTTCAACTAATTACTGGGTGCTAGCAATTATTCACTGACAGGCCTCCTCAGAGTCCTTAATAGCTGTTCCCACAAGAGCAAACAGGTGAAGGTGAAAAGAAGAAAGCAAAACAACTAAACAAGGGGGAAATGAGGGAAAGAATTAAGAAATCCCTGAACAGACCCAGGTCCTTTGAGATCCAGAGCAGAAAACAGCCCAGCTAATTAGCATGCCTGTTGCATTGTCAGCATGCATGGAAATTTTCCCTCCAGCCCTTTTTCTTGCAGAAGCTCCTGATTTGGGTTTTGTCCACAATAAAAGCACTAGGCAAGATGCCTTTGCACATTGTCCTTTTAACAGTGCAGTGGCCCTCCAAAATCGTGCCTGGGTGATTTTATTTAGAGAGTGAATTTTGGATCCTAGGCTGGCCAGAGGAGGCATTTTCTTCATAGCTGACTGAAGGCCTCTGACAACAGGAGGGATTAGGGGAGAATAGAAATACTGAAAAAAGGGTAGCCTTACCTGATGGAGAACATGCTTTTTTTATGGATCTCAGAGGCAAAAAAACCTGAAGAGAGTCCTCTACATGTTGTAATACCAACTCTATGTTTTCTGTTTCAGATCATGAACAGAAAATAAATTGTTACAGACACTCATAGAAGTGATCTTCATCAGTATTAAATTTTACAGGATGCAGAAAAAATTCATAGACTTGTGTCTGTTGCTTAGAAAACACTCATGCTCCTATTACCCTTGAATTGAATGGAATTTCCCTATACAGGAGAACATCTAAATAGTATCTGCTTCCAGGTATGTCTTTTGGCACCTGTGGAGGGGTTTTCTGATAGTTGTGAGGACACCAGAGGTGCCAGCACTGTCTTTATTTGCCTCTGGCTTAAGTCAGTCTTGTTAGAGCACAATTCCTGGTAGCCATGCACATGGTGGTGATACAAATGTTTGCTTTCCCCAGCTGTGTGCTCAATGGGATAAGAGCAGGTCTGGTTACATGCAGAGTATGAAAGTTTCTGGAGAGTGAAACAGCTTGTTCTCTTTTCTCTGCCTCTTCCCTCTCCTGGGTCCCCACTCGTCTGCACGCTTCACCCCTGTGGCTACAGCACCTGGAATATATCTGCTTCCAGACATCCTACTCCAAAGCCTTTTGTCTTGAGTAACACTGACCTGACAAGTTTTAAGGGAGGATTTCAACATGTCCATAAAGCATTCTTGTTGACTTCCAGGTGACTTTTTTACCAGTTAGCCACAGAAAACATGACCACACATCCTGAAGCATCTCAGCACCCCAGAACCAGTCTCCAAGCACAGCTGAGCTGTTATCAGGAGGACTGTAATCCTGATGAAGCTGCTGGGGAACAGACATTAAGCAGCCTGACAACAGTAAGCCTGGTTCGGTGCCTTATCCCTTCCTTCCTCCAAACACAATTTTCCAAAATGATGAACGATTGTTTTCCAAATAATGGTTTTGCATTAGAAACACTCATTATTTTCCAAATTGCCCCTTCAATCTGGAGAGACTGCGGCCAACACAGGGAATATGTCCAATGCCTTGAGCCTTGCTGTTCCACAGGTGATAATGGGAGGACTGGGAGGCTGATATGGTTATCTGGAGACTGGTGGACAAGTTTCCTGAGCACAGCACCTTGCCCATGGGGTGGACATCAGAGTATGGGTGTCTGTGTGGGGTGGGATGAATCTCCCTCAAAGCCAACAGATACAAACAGGATCATCTGCAGACCATGGATGGTAGAAACACCTATCCCACAGGTGAATGGTATTATTACCTAACTGCATTCCCTCCCTGAGCAGGAAAGGACAGTGAGTGTGGTCAGGAGACCCCTTCCACACTGACAAACAGCATCCTTTCCCTTTCTGCAGAAAAACAAAGAGGGGAAGAGGAGGAGGATACAGCTAACGCTGAATCGTCCCATAAAACATTTTACAACAAAGCAATTAACATCTGACTCTGCTATAGAACCCGAACAATGCTAAGGGCTGCAACGCTGTCTGAAAAGGCAATGCAAACAATACAGTCACACAAAGAGCCCTCAGCAAGGCAGGAAGGGCCCCCAGACAGCCCCTGTCCAGCCGCTGAGTGCTTTCGTGCTCGTGCTCGTGCTCTCTATCCATGATGAAAAGCCACAGGAAAGGTGTTTTGTTTCAAAGTAAGACCCTTCTGAGCAAAGCTTGTGCTGCAGAAAGGCAAAGGACATGATGGCATCCACTTCTAAAGGAATTACAAAAGCCCTTTGCTCTTGCAAGTCAGAACCTCCCCCCTCCCAGGTTCTGTTTTCTGCCCTCAAAGTACTCTCCACTCTCACAGGAACCCCAACAGGGTCAGCCCAGGAATTCCCTCCTCTGCTGCTTGTGTGGAGGTGGGAAGCACCTGGGGACCAGAGCAATCAGCCATGCAGTCACTGCCTGAGCTCAGTCAAGCTACTGCATCTATAGCTCTGCTCCATTTCTGCAGTTACATTCAACACATGCAACTTTCATTCTTCTACAGTTCCGTGCCACAGGTGATGATGAGTTCTGGATGAGTTTTCTGGACCTAATGAGATTATCACATGAACTGCATCAGAAAAGATTAAGTTTTTATTCATATGCTTTCGCTAATAAATTCAATGCTGGAAATCAGCTGAAGTTCAAGCAGCCAGGAGCATCTGTAAGGTTAGATCTGGTACTTCTAATCAAGCAATACTTCCTGCAGACACACATGCATTTAACACTGTTTTTTTCCTTAAAAATCTTCATAACCTTTCACCATTTTCTTTTCTTTTCTGCTTGCTTTCTGTTATTAAAGCTGATGGGACATCTCCTCACAGGAAGGCTTTCAGAGATCTCAAGAACAAATCTTAGAGGGTTAATTCCTGCATGGATCTTGCAGGCACCTCCAGCAGCAGAGGCAGAGCTGCAAGTGGCCTCCAACATATGGGGTCCCAACAGGAAAGCAACAGGAGCTGATGCACTGACACTTGCCCACCCTCCAATGTACAATAGGTTTTGGTGTTCCAGGCTCAAAGACAGTTGACAATTGGACTTGGTGATCTTATAGGCCTTTCCCAGACTTAGTGATTCTGATTCTATGAGCAGGGCTGGCATCCAGGAGCAGCAAGCCATAGCCTGAAAAAGGTGGGTGCAGGAATTTCCAGAGAGGCCGCTGTCAAAAAATCAACATAAGTAAGGAGCCTCCAGGGTGGGAAAATGTCAGGCCAGCTTGTCAGTCAGAGGGGAACGGCTGACAGAGACGAGGTTCTTGCCACGTCTTACAGGGGCCTTATTTTCCCCCTGCAAGCAGAAATTCTGGCTCTCCCACATTCATGATGAGGTGCCTCTCACAAAGCATCCTCCACACTCTACCAGGCAAGCAGCAAAACAACAGGGGTCAGGTCTGACTGGCCAAGCTAGGTCGACCAAAAAGCAACCAGCAGCCATTGTGGGCAGGTCAAGCAGCTGTTTGGGGCTGTGAGGCTTCAGTAGTCTGTAGTTCAAAAGGGGCAGATGCCCAAGGGAAGCCTCACTGCCCCGCTCCACCAGCCCTGAGGAACAGGTGGCCACAGCGTGAATATCCACGCTGGTCTGGGATGTTTAATATCAAACTGGGAGGGAATTAAGGTGCATGGGTCTGTGACTGCTATACACATCAATTCTGGTTGGCATGAAAAAGTAACCCACTGGTTTTGCCTTTATGAGCAATACTTGGTTTGTTCTGTTCCCGAGCTTGTCTCCTGTGCAGTGTATTTCTTGTGCTGATAAATATTTATTCTCCATGATTTTGATTTATACAAGGGGCTTAAATATTGTAAAGCTGGATCTAACCAGCATAAAACAACATAAAACAAAGCACCAGTATCCAGAATGAGGTGGACTAAAAAGGGATGGCTCCTGCAGCAGTAAAATTTTACCCGAGAAATGACCTCTTCCCCTCTTGGGAGTGGCACAAATTGGCAGCATCCCCCTCTCTGCTTTACAATTGAGATACCCAAACTATGTGTATAAAACAAGAGAGGTGTTTGCTGTATTGCCAAGGTTACTAGAGTGAAAACATTGCAAATGGCATTTGCATGATTGTACTTTCAAATCCTAACTTGTAGCAACAGTGCATTTTAAATGAAGAGGATTTATAACTCAAACCAGAACACTAATCATATTCCGGGGTAATAGGATTTATTTGTTGGTTGTTTGGTGGTTGTGGGTTGTTTCTAAGCTTAGAGACAACAAGCTATGTTCATGAAAAGGGAGACGGCTGGGCTTAAACCCTCTTCCAACAACATTTTCAAAGGATTAGGAAATAAACACAAATGTACTCCATTTTCAATGTGTGGGTCAATGCCTGTGTAGTCTGTAATGCTTCCTGGCTAAAAGAACATCCTAAATTGCTAAACAAGTTCATACAATTGCCATTTTAAGTGCAAAACTCAGATCAACACAAAGGGAGAAGGAGTCGTTAGAGGATCCAGAGTGGATGTCTAACAGCATCAGTCTGTTCTCCAGCTATGAAATTCCCTACCCAAAGTACACAGGGCATGGTAGGAAGCAATTCTCAGTCCTCCACCAAGGCTAGGATTTACAGCCCAATATCTTGACCAGCTAAAGCTGGAAGCAGCTGATATGTTCCCCACAACATGAGATTTCAGGGACTGGCTGTTAAGGTCCTGGGGCACCTGACTTGAAGTCAGGCAATATTTATGGGGAGAAAGAGCTCATTTAGGCTGTAATTTAGCAGGCACACTAAATCTCATGGCCCATATCCTTACATGGAATAAAATAGATTAAGTCAACATACACCACCCAAAGAGCTTGATTTTAACCTCCACACCCTGCAGACACCAGACTTACTGGAACAAAGGTGCTCCATGAGGATTTGAAGGTTATGAGAAATAGTTTCAAAAAATTCCCTGGATTTTTGACAAAAAGGAACTTTTCCAGACATTTCTGAAATATCTCTGTAAAACACATGTTAAAGCCACCCTACAGGGCTTGTTTTAATATAACTATTCTCAGTGGTGGTCTGTTAAGCTATCCTGTCAGACATGGAAAACCAGGAGTGCTCATGTGGTCTGTTACTGCAGCCATCTGAAGAGATAATAATCTTCATCTGACCAGTGAGAACTTCATATAATCTCATCATTTAAACTGCATGGTCATATACTTGCCGGCAATTGATTTTAGACTAGTTAAAGGCTGTCATTTTAGACACCTAAAACCAACACCTAAAATCTCCAGTTATGCTTGGAAATTTTGGCCTTCAGTATATTCATATACACACTGATTTTATACAGTGTGTGTATATATACATGTATAATTTCACACACACACGTATACATACATCTATAAATGAAAAAATTAATCTGAGATATGTCACACTGCAATCTGTCAAATAAAGCTGATATAATAAATATGTCACTTTATTTAACAACTGATGCTGAAGAGAGCTAGGCAGAATGAAAGAAATGAAGACAGGGCTTAGTAAAAACACTGAGGAAGGCAGAAATTAAAGCAATCAATCACATTCTCGTGGAATGTCTACACCACTCGAAATAATATTTTATTGCCTGCTATTGATTGGATGCCACTGAACAAAATTACAAACAATGAATCTGGTGTTATAAACAAGAATCACAATAAGAATAACTTATTTCAAAGCCTTGGCCATACAACAGTTTGTAGTCTGCAGAGTCCTGGACATCTATTTGCTCTACCACCATAACCTAAGAGACATCCCTACTCAATGACAATGGAGAGGCTGGTGTGCAGTGGTGCTGAAATAAGGGCACAGTCCCCTTTTGCCCTTCTTTGCATTTTAAGCATGAGTATTTAAAGCTTAAAAAATTGGTGGGACTGGAGAGAAGGACAGGGATGCAAAATAGAAAGGGAGCTGTTTTTCAAATAGTGAGATCTCAGTTCAGGAAGGAGGAGAAGAACACTTCAGATTTTATTCTGGCACAATCATAAGGGGAAAAAAAGAAAAAAGAAATTATGCTAAATCATAAAGTAAAGAATGGTTGTGGGACCCAGAAGCCAGACTCAGACAACTTTTTGGAAAATAAAAGAAAATGTCTGTGGGCCTCTGGCAGCCACTGATCCCAAGCCTCTTCCCAGGTGCTTTACCCTCACTCCAGTGGGATGCTACCACCTTGATCTGTGCAGGGACAAGGGAGAGAAGTCAAGACATAAGCTGAGAGAGCTGATGGAAAGAACCAGGCACAGGACAATCCACATCCTGTTTCTGCTGACCAAGCCACAAGTTACTCATCGAACACCTTCACTAACACCACCAGGACAAGCGGGGAAGAAAGGTGCTGTCTATGTTGAGCACTCATCTGAAAGATTCAACTCCAGAGAGGACGAGTTGTCCCAATACTTTATGGCAGTGCAGGATAGGACCACAACTGCTTCCCAAACACCTCTGAGCTTGGCTTGTTGTAAGGAGCAATGAGTATGTGGAAGGGAGTTTTGTGCCACAACTAGGGGAAAGTCCTACTTCTTTCTCACCCCTCTGAAGCTCAGAGGACAATTAAAACAGAGTGCCACTAAAACATCTGTGAAAATCAAATGAAGTCCTTAGATAAGTTGGCCATTCCTGATAATAACCAGACTCTAAAATAAAAGAGGGCAAGTATGAATGCAAAACGCTGGATGAAGGAGGAAGCAGACAGGGTGGATTGGAGGACACATCTCCACTTCCTGGGTTGTCCTGTGATGCCATCGGGTTGTCACATATTAACCATTTGCAGACACATGCAAATGGCATGAGAACACTGGGCCAAATCCATCCATGATGCAAATTCATTGAGTTCCAGCAGATCTACACTGGGTTCTAATTAGCCTTATTATGTATAACTGAACATAATTCTAATTGACAGCTTTGATTACACCTCACATCATTTCTGCTGCAATTTACCCTCATGGGGTGAGAAAGACATAATACATAGGTCTGGCTCCAAGGGTGACAGCAACAGGAGGAAGAAGGGAAAGCATCCCTGGACCTCTGTACAATGGCCAGGGGTGAAGCTGGAGATATTCCCCCACTGCAGAAACATTTATCCGGCTGGTATTCAGGAATTAGGTTGTTCCTAATCTACCCTTATGCAGCTTTACCTACCCAATATTTTGCCATCCACTCCTGCAATATCCAAACTCTACTATTATCATAGATTTTATGGAGTGGGAGTCCTTATAGGCATTTGAGGGGGGAAAACTCTGCTTGGATTGTGGGGAAGAGTCTGTTTGTGAATGGGTGGGATTGCAGTTTGGGGGACTGGAAGTTAATAATTACTTTCTCCCATCTGTCTCGTATGTTCCCCCTTCTTTTACAGACTTCATGCCTCAAATTAGGAGACAATTTCAAGCCTGCAGAGTTCAGCAGTGCCAGACCCCAACTTTCTGGGAAGGAGAGATGCTTCCAACAGGTTACCAGTTAATGTGGAAGAGAATTGGGTACACTGGACACGTCTATGTACTACTGTGGCAGGAAGAGCTATTGTCCTAATGAGTTATAATCACTTCAGAAAGCTTGACCTAGACCTCCCCTCAGGTGAGAATGTCCTTGGAGGACTGGGACTGCACAGCAGTGTCCATGGGCAGATCCAGGTCCATGGTACAGTGGGGGGATAGCCCCCAACCTTTCTGCTGGGGTAAGCTGAGGGTAGCCACCCTTATCACAGTCTCTGGGCTCCCTATCCAGAGGTGCTTTCTGCTATCAGGTCAATGCACACCCCACGATCAGACCAATTTGCTGTTTGGCCACTGCTGAATTTCAGGATGCAGCTCCAGCTCTGGGACCAAACCAGCCCGTGCAGAAGAGGACACCACACGTCCATGGCACGGTTTTTGGGGTGCCCAGTGCTCTGCACCCAGTTAGTAGCAAGGCTGAGCGTATACAATGAGCATTTAAAGGAGTGGAAGGAGCCCTCAGGATGTACAAAGCCAAATCTGTCCAAACGCGAGCGAGGGAAGGCAGCAGGGTGGAGGAAAGCCATCTGGCACCCTCTAGTGTGATGCTCTGAGAAAAGCTCGTCCCTCCGTACCCACGGCAGTGCCTCAGCAGCATTCTCCTCACCCCCTCGCCGACCATCCCCGCTCGCAGGCTCAGCCTCATCAACCCCCTTTAATTACTATCCACTGTAGCAAGACATGAAACTCATTAGCGCGAGCGGCAGCGCCTCCCGATGAGCCCGTCGGACCCCGAGACATCCAATGTGTGAGTGGGATCGGCGGGAGAGACACAGCCCGGAGAGGCTTTAAAAGAGATTTTTCAGAGCTTGAGGGAACTGGGGTAGCTGAGAGTAAAGAAGAGCCAATGCCAGGACATCGGGGCCACCATCACTTGCAGCACCACATGTGCAGGGTTGGGCACGAAAGCAGAAGTGGCCAGGGGCGCCCACTGGGAAATTAAACATTTTGCTGTTTGACAGCATTAGGCTGGGAGAGAGCAGATTCAGCTGACTACGTGACATCTGGGGTGGGACATTTCTATTAAGATTCTAAATTACAAAAAAACCAAGCCAAGGACAGGCCAGGATCTTCCAGTCCAGCCTGTACCCAGCAGTGTAGGCACAGCTGCAGCTGCCCAAGCACATTTCACCTTTTATGATTTGGCTCTTATGCCTTTGGAAGAAAAACAACTTCCTTCCGTTCCTATTCACCTTCACCGTCCTCCAGTGAACTTTTGGGTAATGTGTGCTGTGTCATCAGGCTCCTCCATGAATGGTGAACAGGCACCCATATATTTCTCAGGATGATGGCTCACATTACCCTTGAACCCAAGGAGCCAATACAGAGCACAGACAGGAGGAGATAAAACAGTCCCAAGATAGAGAGAACTATCCCCTCCCAAGGAATGGGACCACCTCCATCAACACTGATAAATAAAACCTCTCCCAGGGCTTTGCAAGCAAAAGTGTTTTGGGATCAGGCCACATGGTAATGGTTCAGTGGTGGCCTTCAGCACCTGGCATGGTGTGGATGGGACAGCTGTCCCAGCAGCGACTGACAGCCATCAGAGACAGGGCCAAGTCCCAAAAGGCCATGACAGATACTGTGAGTGATACTGCAAAAACATTAATGTGAGTGTCCCGGTCAACCCTGGAGAGCTGATATCTAACTAACCTTCATGCCAACAAAGGTCACCCCTGCTTGACATATCACTGCTGGCTCTTTTACTTGTTGCAGGTTTCTATGACCTGCATAGGTTTGTGTTTGGGTTATTGCCAGCTTGTTACCTCAAAACACTTCTTCATCTTTATCCCTCATAGAATCATTTAGTTTGGAAAATACCTCTAAGATCATTGCATCCAATAGTTAACCCATCGCTACCAGGCCCACCACTCAACCATATCCCTCAGCACCACATCTACACAATTTTAAAGTACCTTCAGGAATGGTGACTCCAGCACTGTGCTGGGCAGCCTGTTCCAACTCTTGACAACCCTTCCAGTGAAGAAATTTTTTCTAATATCCAATCTAAACCTCCCCTGGCAAAACCTGAGACCATTTTCTCTGGTCTGTTCACTTGTTACTTGTGACAAGAGACCAAACCCCACCTTCCTACAAGCTCATGCCCTTCCTTGTACTGTTAGTCCAATACCAAAGGACCCTACTTGGGTAGGGGGAAGCTCATAGCCATGTGTCTCCTGCATCACCTTTTACCTCCCCCTCAGTCCTTCTCCACGTCCTGTGCTACTCTGAATCTGCCAGATATTTGCCATGAAAACCAGCTGCTGGTAATGCAAGCCATGGATCTGGCTCAGCTCCGGGTAAAACTGGATCCAATTTTACAAAACCCATCTCACAAACAAGTCCCTCTCCTATAAATAAACGCAGAACCTGGAACGTTTGCCTGGCCCCTGAAACAAAAGGAATTTTGCTACATTGCTTATGTTTTCATTGTTAGTTAGTGAAAGAGAGGAGGAAACACAAAAATACAAGCTGAGCCAGGATCTGTGCAAGCTTTCACAGGCAGATCAGCCAGTGTATCCTCTTAATGACCTTTAAAATGCCTCTTGCCTGTCATGCAAAATTGCATGGTCATTTTATGATGTGGACACATGTTCACGGAAGACCAAGCTGGTACCATCCATGAGACAGATTGCTCTCAATGGATCAACATATTCTGAAAAGTGTGATTTTTTTTCCCCCTTAAAGATGCAAGATTCCTCCTTAAAGTCAACACATATTTTCAAACCACAGACTCACCAAAAGTGAATACACTGAATTCAATGAGCTAAAGGTATCAGAGGTGACTCAAGCCATGTTCAAGACATCAGAGTTACAACCGGATCACCAGCCCCCATCAGAAGCAGCAAATTTTTTGTTTTTGGAGGCAGGGCAGGAGGATAAACATTAAAGCAACTCCCTTACACCAGCCTTTCCACTTGCAGACCACAGATCCCTTGACACATGCAATGCTTGAATCTTTTTGGAAAATCACAGAAAGACACAGCCTTGACACAGAGACATGAAGCAGTGCTTCAGAGGGCATCACTTTAAAAACAGGTCTTGGCTGCTCTGTATCCTGCCTGCCACAGCAAGCACCTAAAGAAAAGCAGCAAACAGATAACTCAGTGTATAAAACTGAGTTGTATTTTCTAGTCATGTCCCTACAAAAGTCACAAAAGGAAGAGAAGGAGGGATCCAAGCCTGGTGCTTGATCTGTGTCAGTGCAACCTCACACTGATCCGCTCCTACAGCTGCTCAGTGCTGCTATAGTAGGAAAACTTATATATTAATATCCAAATCAAATGAGACATCTTTCCTCTTCCCCCAACCCTCCCTAAAAGTTTTGAATAAGAACCTTTAAATGAAAGCTGGAAGGCAGGGCATTTCTTAAGGCCAGTTGACACATCTCCTTTATGGTCAGTGAAATTGCATCTGGGGAGGGTAAGCCATGGGATCCCAGGGAAGTTTGTGCAGGGGCTGTGTTAGTGAGAGCAGAGTGAAATCAGTGGTGATGAGAGAAACGACCCAAGCTATTGTAAAACTGAGGAGCTGAAACCAGCTAATGGAATGGAGAGAAGGGAAGGGAAGGGAAGGGAAGGGAAGGGAAGGGAGAGGAGAAAAAATAGATAATTTCAGTTGGAAAGGACCTACAACTATTATCCAGACCAACTATCTGATCAATTCTGTGCTGCACAAGTTAAACCCTGTTATTAAGGACACTGTCCAAATGCATCTTAAACACTGACAGGATTGGGGCATTGACCACCCCTCTAAGAAATCTGTTCTAGTGCTTAACCACTCTGTTGGTAATGTTTCCTGATATTCCACTTAACCCTCACAGCACAACTTTAAACCATTCCCATGTGTCCTACCACTGGATACCAGTGAGAAGAGTTCCTCCCTCTCCACTTCTCCTCCTCAGAAAACTGTAGAGAGCAATGAATTTGCTCCTCAGTCTCCTTTTCTCTGAACAAAACCCTCAGCTGGTCCTCACAGGATTTTCTTTCCTTTTCTTTGTCACCCTCCTCCCAAAACATCCAAGGATCTTCACACCCAGAACTGCACACGATGTTCCAGGTAAGGCCACACCAACACTGAGTACAGCAGGACAATCACCTCTTCTGACCAGTTGGTCATGCTGTGTTTGATGCACCTAAGGATGGAATTTGCCCTCTGGGCTCCACAGGCTCACTGCTGACTCATACAGAGCCTGCTACCAACCAGCACCTCACTGTCCCTGCATGCCAGCTGGGAAATGAGACGAGTGCACAAGCAATGGCACATATCTGTGTTTGTGCCATTAGGGAAAAAGCTGTAAACTTTACACATTATTTCTTGGTTTCCAGTGATTAGTAAAATATTAGTAAAATTTTTCTCAGTATCCCTATTACTTTATTTCTCTTGCTTTTTTTTTCAGCCATTACTTGGTTTAACTCAAACCTAGTTAAATGTACTCCACCAATGCTGGTCAACAAAGCACTTAGGCACCTGTGTAACTCAAAACGGATAACTAAGGCACATTCAGCAAAACTCACCCATATTCCTCACTTTTTTTTTCTCAGAATAGAGGCCCTCCATCGTTTTAAAAGCTATATTTCTTCTCAGCATAAAGTACTGCAGCCACAAAAATCAATGTAGTGTGCTCCATCAGTGTGCATCTGTCACTCAGCTCCCAACACAGGCAAAAGAAGCAGCCCATCTAGAAAACACTCACCCAGTCCCTTTCCTCTAAGAACAGCCAAGAGTAAAAAGATGCATAATTTAGCTGAACAGTTTTGTTTGTGTATAGGGTGATTTTAAACGTCAGCCGAGGTTATGTTCTTGTCTTCAGTTGCTGCTGGGTGTTCCTTCAAAGTCATTCTGAGTCACTACTTTCCATCTTCATCTGCTGATGGGCCCCCAGGTAGTGATGGAAACATAACTTCCCTTGACATGGATAACCTCCAATAAAGGAGTGACTTCCCTTTTGACATGTTGATTAAAATAAACGAGGGGAGGCAGAAGGGAAGGCAAGTGGAGCCCTTGAAAAGCAAAGACAACGGGTCACATCCTGCTCTCTGATTCTGTGCCATCAGATTCACTGCAAGTTATTTTCAAAGCAGCAAGAAACTCATTAGATTGCTGCTAGGACTATTGATGGAAACGCAAATCTTTACCTACAGAACCTTATTCCACAGCAAATTAACAGCAGGTTGGAGAAAAACAGAAATCTGTAGTCTCAGGTCCAGGAGAATGAAGCATAATCTCTGTTTTTCAGATATCAGTCCAGAAAAAGTCTAACTTCACTCAGTTTTTCCATTTTTTCCATTAGTTGCATCAAAACAGACTTAAAAGAAATTCCTCTGGGTTTCCATGAGCCTGAATAAGATGAGGATGAGAGCGTGAGTGTTCAGTAAATTGGCCTGGTATGATATGAAAGGGCTGTCTCAGAGGGACACAGTCTGGCTGGCGCTTTGCAAGACCAAGGGAAGTGTCCTCAAGCCGAGCTTTTGTTTTGGCCTGGCACAAGAATTGCCAGAGCCAGTAATTCTTTCCATTACCTTCCATGGGGCTTTGGATGAGGTTCCTTATAGTGAATTCAGCTTTGGCTGCCGAAAGCGATACGTCATGAAATCATCTAGCCCAGAAACCACGCAGAAGGTTTCCAGAAAAATCCTGCCGTGGTCTTCCAAGGGATCCTGCTGAGATGATGACTAAATCATGTCACTGGTCCCAGTAAGGCTACCTGCAAGTGGATCACACAGCCAGGGGCTTCTGCTCTCTAAGAAAGAGCCTCAACATCTCCCCATGTCAACCCCTCAGAAGGGTCTGTGCTCATTGTCACATGCTCATTTTCCACAGAGCGTCAAACATTGTCATTTACACCAATAAAAAGCTGAATTCAGCACTCTTTCCATAAAACGGATCGTGAACCCTTAACACCACTTGCCTCTCCTTGGAATAATAAATTATGAGGACAAATGGCAGAATCATTATCAGTTTCAATATCCAGTCATAAATAGTCTTGTAAGAACACTCAAATGATGGTGTTTTATTGCACTAGATATCACTTGCCATTAATTACAGGATGAAACTTTTGTACTTTGATGAAAAGCATTTTAGCCAGCTCAGTTATAAATTTAAAACAGTCTGAAAACAAAAGTCACTGCAACTCATGGGGTGGTTTTGTTTTGTTTTGTTTTCTCTATAGATCTGAACACAAAATAGCATTTTTGGCTTGGAACGACACAAAAGCCAGGTTTTATAAAAGTTGTTTTATTGCACATTCATTCAGCTCCAGCGCAAACTAACAGTACCCATGGCTATTTTTTACAATAACATTGTTGGCAGCTGCATTTCACTGCTACAGATACTTCATAGTTCGTTTGGTTTAGTGGGGGTTTTCTTCCTAATGATTGAGTGGTGTTGTGAATCAACATGATCCAGGTTATGTTTCTGCCCTGTTTCTTTCGTTTGCGTCATTTCTCCTTCCTTCTGTCACTGTAACTCAGCACACAGGACAGCATCACAGCTGGCTGCAGAGCAAACCTGGCACCACTAGCAGCTGGTGGGTCAGTGCCCAGCAAATCTGGGGTACCCAGAAAGCCTCACACAGGGAAGTTGACTTCAGCCTAAGAGCTGAATTTTCATACAATTGTGGGATCTGTCTTCAAATTTCCAGTTCAGAGGGATTCAGGCTGTGGTAATTTACATTGCTGTTCCATGGCATTGATCACACTTTGCATTTGTTTGCAAAAGGGATTAAAGAGATTATTCCAAACCCACTCTGGGCATGGCAACTTTACAGCCACAACAGCCAAATCCCCCAGAGACCAGGATTCACAGCCTCTGCTCAGGTGAACAGCAGTATATCTGTTATAGCAATCCCTCTGGATTTAACATCCATACATGAATGTATAGCCCCAAATCCAGATGCACAGCAGCAATTACACTGGATCAAATAGATTTCTCAGTATATTTGGAGTAGATTTTTTTTTTTTTTTTTTGCTTTTGCTTTCCCAACCCTCCAGGAGGAATTATGGGTGGCCCAGAATTTAAATTATTGTCACAAGCCCTGAAAGACCAAGGTTTGGCTCTTGTGCTGCCAAAGGCTCCCACTTTGCCCAGGGTCACAGGAAAAACACGTAGCTTCTCAGAGGTGTGGTGGGAATCTGCTCAAGTTTAAGAGAGTTAAGCTTAGGAGTCAAACTCCCATGACAGTCAATGGCAATCTGAGCCCTGCATTCAGCAGTGACTTCTTGCCCTTCACGTGCCTGGAAATGGCTCCCAGGGAGATTTGCTCTGTAAATAATCCTGGAGACAAAGGTGAAGCTGACCAGTCTGCAGTTTTCTTGGACACTCCTTGCTGTCGTTGAGGATGAACTTGATATCAGCCTCTTCCCAGTCTTTGGGGACCTTCCACATTCACCCCCACCTTTCAGAGATGATAGAGAGTAGCGTTGCAGTGGCATCAACCGTCTTCCTCAGCACCCTCTAACACATCCATCTGGTCCCATGCACCCACGTACACTCATTTCACTTCACTAGTCCCTAAATTGATCCTCCCCTACTGCATGTAGCACCTACTTCCCCTAAATCTTGCCACTAGGCACAGAGATAAAGAGGTTTGACTGTTACTGGCAGACCTTGTCAGTAACAACAAAGGCAAAGAGCACCTCAGCTTTCCCCATGCCCTTTGTCACTAGGTTGGCCATCACATTCAGCAGCAAATCAATACGTTCCTGTTTTCCTCTTTCTGGTGATTTACTTACAGAAATCCTTATTCCTGCTTTTTACACCCTCAACAGTTTCATCTCACTTCTGGCTTTTTGAATTTCATCCATGTTAGAGCACATCTGAGATCTGAGGACAAGTGACATTGGCCAGGACTCATCAGCACCTATAAAAACAGATGTCATTGTCGCAACTTGACTGTTTCTTGAAAGGGTGACCATTTGCTTTTTGACACAAAAGTGAGAAATTGAAGAAAAACAGCCTAACTGCTCATTTAAGGCAGCCTGTTCCTTCCCTTCTGCTTAGCCCGTTAAAACCTCATTTGACAATCTGAGAGTTTAGCTCCCAGTGCTCTTGCTTAAAATATAACAGATGGCCTCTAATAAGTAAATTGAAAAGTGCAAATAAGGTTAAAACAATTTTTCTTTATTGAATATCATTAACTTCAAGGCTGTCCACTTTAAAATGCTAATTAAACCTCACTTCCTTTTGCAGGGTTCTTGTGAAGAAAGATTGCCGTGGGGTAAATTCCTCTTATTTGTAGAGGACCAACCCAGCAAACCGGGCTCTTACATGTCCCAAGCTTAAGCAGTAGAGTTGGAAGCTTTCCATTATTTGTCCCTTCCATACCAGTTCCTTTCCACAAACCAAACACAGTCAAGAAGGAAATTCAAAAGAGGTCAAGTCTGAAACCCTGCCCTGTCCACACAGCAAACAACAGTTTCCCTGAAGGTGACTATTAGTCCACACCAGTTTTCACACAGGATTTCTAACACTATGCTATCACCCTCCAAATGTCATGCTGCAGGTATGGGGCTCTGTATTCCTGGCACCACGCACAGAGTACAAGAGGTCCTTCAGCACCTCGTCCCCACCTTACTCTTAATTTCCGGTGCAAATTTATTCCCAACCAGTATGTGTCACTTGCTTGGGTGCCAGCACTGTTCTTTGGCTTGAACAGCTTTTCCCTTGTTCTTCACCTCCAACCTGAAGGATTTATACTGAATCATGGTATCACCTCACAGCTTCTACTTGCTTGGGAAAGCAGCCTGAGCCTTCAGTCTCCTCTCCTAGGAGAGCCCTTCTCTTCCCATGATCAAGGTACCAGCTCCCTTCCTCACCTGTTTCAGTTTTAACTCTTCTTTCTCCAGCACAAGAGAGCAGATTTGAAAATGCTCTCCCAGGCTGGGGCTTACCATATTCCTGCATGAGACAATGCTCTCACCTTAACTGGAAAGGCAGTCAGGTAAACTCAAGTATAACATTCACCTTATTCATTACCTTCATCCTAACAGTTCCTAGTCATCATGGAAAAAAAATAAACTAGTATCTTTCTCCTCTTTTTCTCCTGCTGAAGGCTGAGTTCCCAGTCTTAGATGGGTACAGGAGGCACCACGACCCAGCCTCCAAAGGGAGCCTCATGTTCAACTGAAAGTGGTGGATGCTCAGCAGCCAACTTTTTGGACAACACCCTCAGGACAACAGCCCATCACCAGGAGCAGGGAGCTCTGGGTGCTCCCTCTGCCTTGTGGGTTTGATCCCAGGTCCCAGTTTGCAGGCCAGCTTTGGTAGGCTGCAGGAGGCTCAGGGAGGGAACAGTTTCCATATCTCTGTTGATCCTGAGCTGCTGTAGAGGAAAAGTCAAGAGGCACCAGGACAGAAAAAAGGAAGCCTGTGTGAGTGCCTGGGTCCCCTCACCAAGCAATTCCTGAGTTCAGTTGCATCCAAAGATTTAGAGTATAAATTACAAAATGCAGAAATTCATAGAAATTGCCTGTCCAGTCTCACCTCAGTGATTTCTCACACAGACAATCTGGCTGATCATCAGCATCCCTCACCTCGAACTACTCACACTATGGACAATCCAGCGCTGCCTGTCCAGTGGCTCTGAGTTACAACCATGTTTCTGGGCCAAGACAGAAGGGAAGAAGCCTCTTGGCATTTACTTTTGACTCCACAGGAGCCTCATGGAGACTCATCTCTCTTGCTACAGAATCCCTGAACAAGGAGGGTTGAAAACCAACAGGTAGGGGCAGTTGTAGCAACACTAGTTTAACTAGTCCATTTATAAATCATGCCAAAACCACACACAAGACACACACACAAATCTACATGCACTGGAAAAATGGCAAAAAAAAAAAAAGTCTGAGCTGAAAGGTTTCTGGGAGAGTCTGCCATAATGCAAACACAGAATCATACAATGGTTCAGGTAGGAAGGGACCTTAAGGTCATCTAGTTCCAACCCCACTGCCATGGGCAGTGACACCTTCTGAAAACAAAAAAAACAACAGCTCTATCTTCTGAGCCAAGAGTCCCTCTGAGGAAAATAAAACACTTTCACAGCAAGGGAGGGCTTGAAATGCAGTCTATGTGTTTATTCATTCAGTTGAAGTCTCTGACTAAATCACATATTGGATTATCTGCGCTCAATGTCCTCTCCTCCCTCTGCTTGAGGTTTTCCTTCTGAGGGAAAACAATAGCAGGGACCAAACCTGAATAATTAGGTGAAGAAATGGAAATGGGGAAAACAGATTGTTGCTGTTCAACAACACTTTTCTTGATCAAAAGGGTGTTTCTGCTCTATGCAACAGTCCTCAAGTAGGAAAGGAATCTTGGAAAGAGATAACACCAGGAGAGACTGGGGAATGTCCCATCCTAACCTAACAAGCTATGACAGCTGTGTGAAGAGATGCTCCCCAGTGGCATAAGCTGTGATATCAAAGTTATGTGAGACTCCCTTGCTTCTTACTTGCTTTCTGCAAGATGTTTTATTTTAAAAGCCCTCAGCTGAGAAGCAGCTCCATTTCTGCTCCGTTTCCCCAAGTCCTGTTACACAGCATGGCTTAGACTTAATTTTTAAGGAGAATTCCATCTTCCAAAACACCAGTATTTATCAGAACTGGAACAGAGTTGAGGTTTCAGGAGGGCAGTGCATGCACGTCAATCAGAGAGTAAATATTGTCTTCAAACAGTAAGTTGAACAGACCTTTGTTTTCCTGTGCAATGCTTGTCTAAGTCTTAAGGGAGCTGTCTTTCACTGAACCAGGGTTCTGAGCTTGCAGGCATAACACAAACGCCTGAGAGAGTCCAGCTTGAAGGGATAAACATAAGCAAGGGCATGCAACTAAAGGACAAAAAGCAAGAATATAAGTAATAAAGCTCTCAACCTGTGGCTGCTGGATATCTCCATGCAGGTGTATGGAGAGGACTGCCCAACAGGAGTCGGGGAGGTCAGTCTCCTGGATTTGACAGTAAAAACAGAGCAGGTCTGGAACAAGAAAGCTTTCCAGCTGTACAGTGGTAACTGGGGACCAATCTTGTCTCCAAAGCTGAGACCAGCTTTCAATCAAGTCTTCAGGAGTTTTGGCACAAGAAGAAATATAGACTTTTTCTGTCCTCTTCTCCACGCCACTGCCTTTCTACTCAGCAGGGAAAAACATTTCACTCAGGAGACAAATCACCTGATCTGTTGTAGACATCTGCCACAAGGTAAGATGAACAACAGCCAGAAACTGCTCTCCCTTGTGGTCTTCTTCTTTGATTGTAAAAGGAGCCCATATGACAGCAGACAGAGATGTCTACACTGGTCAGATGAATCCCACACCTGAGTGACCAGACTTCTGTTTGCTGATGAGATGCTAAAAGAGGAATGACAGCCAGATGAATGCATTATGGAGTATTCAGGCAACACACACCAGATAAAAGCATCTTAAGAACATATCACAAAAACCTGTCATCTAAAAATGTTAGAGCAAAAAGCATTGTACACAATTATAAACAACCCCAAAGTTGTTAGGCTGGTGATTAAACATCATGCCTAATGGTCTAGTGGGCAGGCTGATGCACCAATGGATTAGGTAACTCAGTGAAAGACAGAAATCAGGGATCAGTATCCATAGGTAGTGATAGCTGCTCCGTCACCCTTCTCCTCGGGGTATGTGCTTCAAGAACACTGAACAAAGTCACTGAGTTCCCACAATGGTTGAGACACTCCCAGAAGTCTGGGATCACCTCAGAAATGCTGTTCTGTTTGTCAAGACCAACTTTAAGAAGCGACAAAGAAGCAGAAGAACAAGTAAAGCAAAAGGACTCTTGGGGCTGGATTTCATCAGGAGACAAGTTTATTCAGCGAAAGTGTCACGTAAGAGAAGGTCTCAGCATTGTTCAGTAGTGGAAACAGCTAACAAGGCAAATCATCCACAAGAAAAGGTTGTTTTCTGCTGCAAGAGAGATAAAAATGGCCCTAGGGAAAAAAAAATCATCTAAAAATCTAATATTCTGGCAACATAAAATGTGATGATTGAAAGCTAAACCACTTGAACTGGCTAACCAAAAAGACTTGACCTAGGCTGCAACCAAAGCACGGAAGGTGAGCAGGGGTTACCCAAAAAATTCATCCCAAGTTCTTTTGCCTTGCACATCACATAGTACTTTTGACCTGCACAAAATGAGTTTAAAGTAAGAAGGAGGCAAGATCCTTTGGTACAGACATGATTTTTTACCCAATTTGCACAAAAGTATAAAATTTCAAACCCCATTGAATCGAGACTGCAGTTGCCTCTGGAGAGGCTTGTTAAGAAAACCTCTTTACTGAACAGTGATCTCCTGGTACCAGACGAGTGAATGTTCATCCTCTTGCCTATTTCCCTTAGCCATTTGTTTGCCAATTTCAACCCAGTTTAACATGAGGGTCGAGATCTCATCAAATTCAAAATCCAAGAACACTATATGAAAAATCAGCAGCTGAGAAGAAGAAAAATCCAGATTACCAGTTTTCTGCTAGGGAAGTGGTTATCATTTGGCCCTATATTCATGGCAAGGACCAACAGCAAAGAGTTTAGTTCTCTAAATTGCTCTTTTCTTCCCTCTGCCCCTAACCTGCAAGTAGCAGTCTGGGGACCAAGGTAATAGAAATACAGATAAGGCAAATGACTTGTTCAAAGTCCTGCTTTGGCTTTTTGTGGCTTTAGATACACATCCTTCACTGCACTGCTCTGTGATCTGTGGTGGTAGCTCAACTCCAAAGGAAAAGTGAGCTGAAAAACAAAAAGGTCCCAGTGGGATTGCACACGGCAGCATTCAGCTCAATTACTTATTAAAGCACCGACACAGCATAGATTTTTTTCAGTACATTACTTATTCAATCAGAGCTCCAGCTCTCTCAGACTGATCCCTTAAGAAAAAGCAAACATCTTTTCCTGTTTGTTTCCAGCTGCATCACAAAAGACCTTAAAGACTTCAGGCTGCAAAGAAAACTGTTTGTCTTTGGGTTGTGGTACAGCAGGAGCTTGTGGGTGAATCCAGTGCAGTTCTGACTGACTGGTGAGAGCACGGGGCCACCAAGCTAAGGAAGCTGTTGGATTTTTCCGTGTAACTCCATGACCCAACTCCAACCTACAGTAGCTTTTTCTGTGCAGAACAAGAACTACAGGCTAGACAGTGATGAACAATCTCTTTGGGGCAATCAAGGGGTTTTTCTACAGGAGTTGAGATTAATTTTCCATCAAGGTAGTTCAGACTGGGAATAGTGTATCAGGTCTTTAAGCACAGAACCTAACTTTTCATCTAGACAGGGTGGGGATGCCATGTTGTTCACTTGAAAGACAGTAAGATCCCATATCGAGGAGGGAGGCAATCAATCTCTATCAAATATTTAGAGGTAAAGACATTGTCTTGCCTTTAGATTTCTGTTAGCTAACATGTTAATTAGGTTATAGAATCATAGAATCACTAAGGTTGGAAAATAACTCCAGGATCATCAAGTCCAGCTTATATCCCAACACCACCTCTACTCCAGACAACCAGAATAACATAAGGCAGACAAAGCTGCCAAAAACCCCCATATGGTTTTGGAAATCAAAGGGCACCAGTTCCTTCCCTTACTGGGAACTTTTTTAAAGGGATGTGCACAAGAGAGCAAAAAGCCTGTGGTTACTTGGCAGGCTAATGTGCATTCCAAGAAAGACAAAAATAAGAGTGGTAGAAGTATTACAGTAGCATTTCTTCAAAGGACCTTTCAAGGGGGAGATTTATTGAGTCTTATTCTATCTGACACTAGTCAGTGAACATATGCAACTTTGGTGAGCTGGAAAAAAGAGTTTGTCTATAAATTCTTGTCCTCCAGACACCATTCCTCTGAGGCCAGCCCTAATAAACCCATCACCACAGCAATACTATAACTCAGTGATGCCTCATTCCTGGCCCTTCAGAGCCCCACACCTGAGTCTTTTCTGAGGGATTTCTGCAGAAAGCACACAGTGCATCAGCCACACTGAGGAAACAGTGCTTTAAAGCTAACATGGGGCACAACAGAGAGCTCCAGCCCAACAGTGAAGGGTCTCCCTCTCCCTACCCAGAGAAGAGCTCAGGCCCAGAAAGTAATTAACACATTCAGACAATATCCTACTATCACCACATAACACTTCATTAGGAGCCAACGTATGATGTAGAAATGTTATACCATGTGCTATAAGCTGGGAAACATAAGCCTTAGTCTTCATCAGCTGAGTGAGAAACTGAGCCCAAGCCTCCCATTTCACAGGGAAACAAAGCCATAAAAGACATTGGTCTTCTCACTCTGATAAACCAAATGGTCTGCTTGAGAAATTGTCACCAAAACTGCACAAAGCTGAAAGACCTGAGTCCCTTCCCTATGTGGTTAACCTTGATGTCAAACCAGTAACCAAGCAGAACTAAAGACTAATGATGATAGTAATGCTGCCTAACCTAGCAGGCATTGTTTAACTTGCATTAATTAATCCTTCTGCACCTCTCTACGGCCTTGCTCAATGACAAAGCAACTGCTGACAGTGGAGGCCTGAGAGAAGTATTACATGTTTCAGCACTGTACCTTGGCACCCAGAAGAATAAGCACATAAAAAAGATAAATGTGTATTTCTAATGCCACCCTTTAAAGCAATTGCTTAAAAGAAGCCTGCTTTATAAACTCGGAAATGTAATTCTTGACCTTCCTGAGTAATCATGCTAATATTGAGAGAAGTTGTAATTTTTCAGTTGTGAACATAAAAAGGTACTGTTCGTACTCCCAAGTGAAGCACTCAAATACAAAAGGAGAAAGCAAAGGAGGAACGTGTCCATTTCCTGACCACTCCGGAGGTGAGTCATGGCATGGGGTTCCCACTCTCACTTCAGAGACGTGGCAGGGACAAGGAGAGAGCTCCATATGCTGCTGTCATGTGAGGAATATGAATCTGAGTCACCCAGCTCCAGCAGGGACATAATCCAGCTCTCACTCAATGAAGACCCTCTATTCCCTACAATTCTCTGGCTTTATCCTTAGGCATGTTGCAACTTCTACAAGAAGGGAAGAAGCACTTCAGTCACTTTCATTAAACAATCTGCTTTATTCCCAGGAGATATTTTATCCTAAGGGAGAGGTATAGGCACTGCAAAATGGTGCAGTAAACTGTTCCCCCACTCACACAGGGTGATTTAGGATGTTCATTCAAATTCTGCAACTTCAACACATCTTTGCAGAAAGATCTCCTAGATTGTATTTTCTCCTAAGATTTTCTCAACTAGAGGCTACTTAATCTGGACTAACACCTCTGAAGAGAAAGAGCAGCAACAGAGCAAGACAGTCACCTGTTCTGCATGAGATCCCTGAGAAAGAAATGGGATTCTGGTGGTATAAGGGGAAAAGTGACCTGCCTGCCCTGCTGGGAGCAGAGCACGATACGTAGAATTTCACAGCCATGACACCTGGAGGAGAAAAGGAAAGCAGAGTAACCCCAACCTGGCATGCAGAAAGGAGACCTGTGAAAATTCTCATGTTTGTTCCCTTATTTTCTTTTTTTTTACAAAACCAATTTCAAGTAAAATATTGTGCAATGGTGTCTGTATCACAAAACCTCTGTGCTTTCCACAATCTATAAACCCCAACCATATCAACCAAATCACAACAGATTTTCCATAGTGTCATGTAACAAGAACTTCCCTTCTCAGAGGATCTCAGGGAGTCTTCAAAGACTTTAATCAGCCTTCTCCACACATTAAAAAAATATGGGATGAAGTCAGTGCATTTATGCTTTCCATTGGTTTCACACAGGTAAATAAACATCAACAAGTTACAGATGAGCAGAAAGATAATCTCAAAATATTTAAGCAGGAGGAGAAGCTGAAGAATTAAAATACTGAGCTAGACAGCCATGCAGAGGCTGGCATGCCAAACACATGGAATCAAAGCTGACAGAAATTGGTAGAGTGCCTCATTTATACAAGGGTCCTGAGTTTATCATCCAGCTCCTCCGAAACAGCAAGCACAATCTGAAAAGTACCTAAGCAAAACTGAAGCCACAAACTCAAAGAGCAATATGATGCTTTTTTTAATCAGATTTTCAATCACAATGTAATTTTTTCCCCACCAACAAACTCAAATACAGACATTTCAAAATTATTTGCCTACAAAGACAAATGCAATGATTTAAACAACTCCAGTAAATTCTGAGAAAAATCTTTCCTGATCTTCTCCTTGGGAGTCCACTCAGCTGACATATCAATTTTGTTTGCTTCTATTACGCAAGACAAGAAGAAGTTGGGTTGTAGATAACCTTCTCTTCAAGCTCAGCATATCTTTTCAGAAGTGGACGATAGAGCTAAAAAGGAAAAAGAAATAAATACGTCTTAGTTGAAAAAACAGATTTTTAAACAACACTGCAGTTAAAAAACATCTTCAGACCTGAAAAATGCAGCATCTTAGCAGGTATCTGAAGGTTTGGGCTCTCTTTTTCCCCAATTTGCTCAAGAAAATGCTGCAGGATCTTTTTTACAGCTTAATTTTACAACACATACAAGTTGTTCTTACTGTGGCTGCATTCCTGCTATAAGCAGAAGTCTACTTCCAGCAGAAGCAGCTCAGCTAAAGTCACCTCTCCCAGTGTGACATGCCCCTCCCCAGTAATAGCTGTCCCGATCACCCAGGCAGAACTCGTGTCCTTGCCTCCCTCTGCTGCCCCAGGATGGGTCACTGCCACTGTCCCCTCCTCCTCTGCCTCGCTAATCACACACTGCCAAACTCCACCATCAGACAGCTCCTCCTCGGCCAACACGCTGAGCAGGGCCTTCTAAAATACACTCTGCACTTCACACTCCCTCTCCCATCCCTGTCATACTCGTCTATCTGAGCTGCTTCTCCTTCACATCTTTCACAGCCACAGCTTTTCCCATCCACAACCTGCTCCCTTGTCCAGGTTCCTCACTCCCTGATCACAGGACCAGGGGGACAAAGGGAGACCCAACTTCCATCCACAACTACACCAAGTATCTCAGGAGCTTTCTTTGTATTTCCCTAGCTAGAACTATCCAGAAATTTTCAGATCCAGAATTGTTACAACCAGAAAAAGAATCAAGACTCAAATGTACTCAAAACCCCAGAGTCACATACGCAGTATCCTTTTGGATATGGGAGAGATCCATGATGTAGCAGAAACCCTAAATAAATCCCTACTACTGGCTACAACCAAAAACTGTACTTCATCTGTACTTCAAGGTGTATTCGAGATACACCTTCTTCCTTATGTCCTCTCTCTGGTTTTAACCATCCATCTAATAAAATCAGTGATTTGACAAAGCATATCATAACAGCTTCACTCATTTTCTGGCTTGAGCACAAAGAAGAGACTGCCAGGAGCCAGTGCAGAGTCTGGTACAGGCTCGAGCAGTCCTTAGTGGGGTGCCATAAGGTCCTATCCCTGCCACAGTCAGTCCTAGGGGCCACCAGTCTGGTCTACATGCCCTCTGCACTGATGTTACTCACAATCAAGGCAGCCTCGCTGCTGGCTCCAGGTTCAGAGAGGTTATAGAGCCATAATGAATCATAGCCAGTAAACTGAATTACTGCTCTCATCAGTAAGCGAGATGTAGCATTTAAATGCATTTTATCCTTTTCAGGACAGCCAACAACTGTGTATGTACTTGCATGAAAAATTCAGGAGGAAAGTATTTCAGGTGCAAACTAGGAGGACGTAATAAGAGACAGGATTGTCCTTGTGCAGTTCTATGCACAGTCCTGCAGTAGGCTCGGTGTCTGTAACACACACACACTTGACCAGATGAAAAAAAAAACCACCACACAGTTTTCTCATCTAAGAAATACAAAAATAGCATCTTTTTCTTTTGTCTTCCAATTGATGGCAAAATATCTGTTTCTGTGTTTGGCTATTCCCGAATGATAATTTCAGTCTGACCAGTGAAACCTGGATTTACGTCTCCATTCCCATTTCCACTTTCCACAATGGCCAGTGAGTTTGACTTTATGGACACATCCTGCAGAGGAAGGCTATTTTGATCAATTCATCCTTTTTTATAAACCAGATGTTATAGATGTTAAAGCACATTTCTACAACAGATTAAGTATATCAAGGGGAAGAAGAGAAGAAGCATCTAGAGCAAGTGGAAAGAGATACTGTCCATTAGCCAAGGCATCGTGAGGATGGTTTTTAAACCCACCTCACAATGGCTGAGTCTTACAGTGTCTTTCAGTGATTAAAACAGAGAAACCAACTCACTCCTACCTCTGCAACAGACTCATTCAGTGACCCTGGCCCAGTCATTTAACATGTATGTGCCCCAACTCCTCTTCTCCACAGGAAAGTGATACTGAGATGCATGGAGATTTATGCAGATTTATGGCGTTAGAAAATAAAACGCACTACTATCATGAAATGTCACATTACTCAGCATGGTATTTTTAACTAACTATAGGAGGGCCTTGAGGGCTCAGAGAAGTACATGTAGACATATATATATGTGTGTGTGTGTATTTATTCTTTTCATGTTCCCAAAGAATATTATTGCTCCCACTTCTGTTAAATATGCACATCAGAGTAAACAAAACATTGAGCAGGCAACTATGGCTATAGTGGGAGTATCAGTATGTCAACAAAACCAGCTCCTCTATTCACTGAAGCATCTATAATGAAAGACTGGATATTTCTTACTTCCCTGTTCTGTAAATCTGATAAACCCTACACATTTCTCAGCAAAGACTCAGTAGAAGAGAGCTGCACTGGTAAGTGAGCTCAAGCACTGAGAAAGCAGGCCCCATATTATCAATCAGTAATTTTTACAAAATACACACAACGAATTTAGCAGAAGACTGGGAAGTATTATTGTTAATACATCACTCTAAATTAAATTGTGCCAAAAAAAATGAACAACAACATTTACTGATACAGTTTCTTTTCCTGATTATTGGACTTAAGCACTTAGCTTGCTAATTGAGAAAATTCAGGCATTGGCAATAAGCTTCTTAGCCATTACAGTAAATGAATGCTGCATTATGGACCATCAGAAAAAAAAAAAAAAGGCAAACAAAAAATTGAGAGTATTTCTTGTACTCTATTCCTGTTCATTGGAAATGAAAAAAGCTCAAAGGGAAAAGCAAAGTCTTAAATTCCTCCTCCTCAGGGAATTTGGCTGTAATACCATCAGTACATCACAGCTGACAAGTGGAGCAGTACTACAAGGTTTTCACAGCAGCTGCAGTTTGGGGCCAAAGCAGTGCAGCCCCAATGAAGCACAGAGAAGAAAACCCCCAAAAACTGAGAATATGTCCTGAGTGTGTGCACAGTTATGCACGTGAAAGATGCTTCTTCACATCTGTCACGACCGAAGTGTCTCTACAGAACCTTGGGCAACTCCTCCTATGCAATTCCAGGAGTCTTTTTGCTGAGGCAATTATACAGATGTATTTTTATAATTGAGGTCCAAAGGGAATAAAGGACTCTCAATGATGCATAAAAACACAGGAACATAAATTCCCTCTCTGTCATAGTCTCAAACCTAATCTATCAAACCATGATATTTAACAGAAGTAATTACATGTATCACAACATGAACATTATTATTGTCCATAATTTAATTGTCCTTGCTACATTACTGCCCTTTCTCTGGCTTATCTCTGTAGCCTACCCCATAACATCAGCAGCACTATGCTTCATTTACAAGCCCTAAACTTCCCTCCTGGGACAACTTGGTCACTGTCTGATAGTCCCACAAATAACTAAAGAAAATGCTAATGATAAATAATACGTTATAATAGGGAATAACTTAACCTGCTCTCTCTGAAAAATGCATTCATACAATGTTACCTTGTACTCTTGTCCAAATCAAAATGTCATCCTCATCCTATATCTCACCGCAGTACCAGCCTATGTACTCAACAGGGCTTTTACTGCTTACACTGTCCCTGCTATCCTCAAAAAACAAAACCAGCTACAGATTATTATTACAAGTGATAATTCACATGGATCCTCCTATGCCCTGCAATGCTCCATTAGCCAATCATTGGAGCAATTCAAAATTTACAAATTACAAAGATGATGCTGATGATTATCTAATTTTAATCTACCCAAGTACTTTTAATCTACCTGAATGGATTAATTTTAATCAGTCTTCACAAACACTTGTTGCTTTTGACAGGTTCCTCTTTTTTTTAACCCAATCCAAATTACTCAACGAGATTTGCTCTAGAAATCACACATTGTTTTATTTTTCAAATCATATTCACCTTTCTTAACACAGAAAGGATATTCATCAAGCAGAAAGAATACAGGTGTTCTGAAATACCCTGAAAACTTCTGCAAGGAACCATATCTCAAAGTTACTTTATTTACTTCAGATATCCATTCTTCAAGCCAATCTTAATCAATTTAATAGGTTAAAAAATATTATTGGCTACACAAATCACCTTAATCAAACTTTCATCAATACCTATTATATTTTTGTGTTATATTATTATTACCTATTTTGCACTAAATTGCCAATGTGAAGCAATTCTAGACACCTCCCTCCCCCTTCCAAAATCTAACTCAATAAAACATGATTATTTTAAATCAATAAATAGGTCATTATAACCTTCCTGGGTAATAGGGTCACTTCCATAAATCCACATACTTTCAAAGCAATTCACCAAAGTCAAGAAAACTTGTAAGGTTTACATTTTCCCTTCTTGAATTTTTGCAGGATTAATACACCTCAGCAGAGTCAATAATGCAATCAGAAATCCAGAGGTAGTGAACTGCACTGTGCCTTCTCCCTTACAAAACCCCACAGGACAGTATCACAACCAACCTGACACTATGTCAAGGCACACGGTTTATAGAAACACAAGTGACCAACTCCCAGATAATCAGGTTCCCTCTCATGTTTTGTTTTGTCTTGGTTTCTTTTTTGCTTAATTAACCAACTAGCCAACCATCTCTGTTTTAATGGATTACTAAAATAGCTCTGAATTCTAATACTGGAATAATAGATTCTGTCTGTCTGTTATCATATATTTATTGCTCTAGCATCTCCTGGTTATTTTTGTCATGCTTAGTGGTTCTGATTAATCTTTCTCCTCAGGGAGAGAGGAGGCTCCAAAGAGTGAGATAACTCTAATTTTTGCTATTCTGAAAACAGGGAAGAAGGACTCATCAGGTTAGCCCAGAGATGACTTGAGCTGCCCTGGCTGAGTAAGTGACCAAGAACTACCACCACAGTGGTTACCACCAGAACACCTTATGACCTATTTGGGTATCAACAGAATTAGAAACACCCACACCATACAAAAATACTCGGAAATCAGGGTCATATAAGAGTGTTAGGGTCATAGCCACAGAGAGGGATTTATCTTTTTTGAAATGGTCTCTTCAAAGCAGGATGGCCTGCTTCAGGATAAAGTCACATTTTTGCCAGACAAGTTTGAACTTTTGAGAGTTCAGTTTCCACTAACTACTAATTCATCTTCCATCACAAGCTCTGTGTTCCCCACCTTGTGACTTTATTCTGTTTTACCTGCCCATCAGTTTAATTGAACCAGAAGAGCTCCTTTGTGTTCCCTGCCCTTCCTTTTTTAAATCACATTCATTATCACAAATGATCCCTCAGCAATCAAAGAAACACTTTTTGCATTTTTGGTTCCTGGAAACCCCTACTGCCTTGGCAATGAAGAAGCTACATCAAACTGTCATATTTGACCTCCATCTACGGGAGGTTTTCCTCTCTCCAATGATCTAACACATGTTGTCTCCAACCTATACCAGGAAGAAAGGATGAAACCAGAGCAGATTGCTGTGTTATGACCTGTTTTCTCTCCACCCTGCCAAGATCTAGCTGTAGCCATCCAAAAACTGTAAAGAAGTGGTCCGGGGATTTTCACATTGGTGAGCCAGACTCTTTCAGAAGAGCTCCTCAGCAAGACAGAACTTATCCTCAGGACGACTTTGAAGTTTATAAAAAGAACCATCATTTAAGTGAAAGGCTCTAACCTCAACAGAATGAAATTGGATGGACAGGGAGATGCAACTCTGTGAAAAACAGAATCAGACTGACTCATTGCATTATGAATTTTTACTGCACTGTTCATGCTAACATACTGTATTACTGACAGGCCCTCTGGCTTTCTGCAGTTTCACAGCGATGAAACTAGCCAGGGAATCCACCATCAACTGCAAAATTACAAGACAGGAAGAAAAAAGAAATGGTGTGGAATATGTAATTGCAAGGAGCTGTTTTTAATGGAATGAAGCTGGAGAGTTAAGCTAAAGACCAAGAATGGTTATTCTTTCACATGCTGTTTGGCCACTACCTTCCCTATCACCCACTCCTATCTACTGGGGCAATAATTCACTGCTGTACATCATTTAAAACTGGTAAGATGTGCTATGAGAGCCAGGACTAACCATGTGGAAAAGGAGGAAAAAAGCATAGAGAGGGAGATAATTAACTCTTTTAGCTTCCAGGCCATTTTATGCAGACAGTAAAACAGAAAGAGGTAGGTGAATTCCCCAGTGATCTTTCCAGCCAGGTTGGCTTGGTCCCTGCAGGGGTCCAAGGTGCTTGCAGGGCCCCAGCGAGTGACAGCTGTATTCCCTGCCCTTGAGTTATATAGCTGAACCAGCACAGGGCGGGTCAAAAGCAGGTCTCTGAGCACTCCCCACCTCCACCCAAGCCAGCCTGGCAGCTCTTCAGCACACAGCATTTTGGGGGGGAACAGGGCAGCGATGTGAGGTTGAATCAGTCACCAGGGACCTGCTCCTGACGTGTGTTCCCCTCAAAGAGCTTCAGCTGCAACACATGCAGCACAGGCCATCGCTGCTAATTATTTTATCTTTTAAAATGAGGGGGGAAGGTTGAGTAAATGAGATCAGATCAATCAAGTTTAAATTATTCAATGTCTTAATATTTCTGAAGGGGACTTCTATTTGATTACCGAGCTTCTCCATCTCAGTTAATAATTAAATAATATGCTGGCAGGCACAATGCAGCATGATCATTTCTATTATTACTCATGATGATATCTGGTGCTCCACTACACATGTAGCTGGGAGTTAGTAGTTTTGGCAGATCATTAATTTCCCAGTTTGAATAAAAGCTTTAAAACCTTGTTGCCTGTAGTTAGGTCACATCCAAATCTCATAACTGGTGCAGTATGTAAGGCTGTGTTGTTGCAATTGAAGGTTTTCCACAGCTGAAGACAGATTCAGATTCACCTTTGTTATTTAAACTTGTGTTCCCTAGGAATCTTACTCTATTGTATTGTTTATTTATTACTGAACATTGTATTTCAAAAGCTGTTGTAAAGTGAAGCTTTTGGCACCTGATAGTGAGAGGGCCAGGGCTGCACTGGAGAGCCTGAGACAATGATCCTTCCTTGGTTTTACAAGGGCTGGAGTCACACAGTTAACAACAATGACTATCTCTTTTGCTTCATCTACCTGGCCCACAGAGCACAAGCTTCACCTTCAGATGTGCTGAAATTCACGGGATGGGCACAGTACCAAAGACCTGTACCTACTGAATCCTCCCAGCTGGCATGTTTTCCAAGTGGGAGCTGCAAGTGAATATATACAATTACTGACCACTGTTTATGATTAGACAGGAAGGATCTTCGGGGATGTTTTCCAAGAGGCCAGAATGCACCATCGCCACCCCTTTTTCCATACTGCTTGCTGCAAACAAGACTGTTTTGTCATTATTATCAGATACAATCTGACTGACCTGTATCCAAATTCAGCCTATTTTATAACTTTTTGTGCCCCATAAAGGACAGCTTTTACTCTCTGATCATACCCTGGTAGGAAAATTCACTCTCACAGGTCTGGATGAAGGGATCAGATTATTGCATCATTACAATACTAAAGACCTCCCAAAATCAAATCCGTATTTGCAACAAGGAATAGGAATTGTGTAACCAAAAGTTTTTTTCAAATTAATCTATTTTACTAGAAGAATTAGTAAACCACTGCACTGTGAAGCAGGCAGGAAATGAAAAGAGCAATGGTATTCCCAAGTTTGCTCACCTCCTCAGCCCCAGCTGTGGGTGTAACAGCCAATCTGGGCTCCGGTGCTGATTTCACAACATCAGCCAAGGACACATTCCTCTCCGCTACAAGTCCTGCAATGAGAATCACAGCCTTGATCAATGCAAAAAAAACCAAAACCAAAACAAAACAAACAAACAAACAACAACAAAAAAAAAAAAAAAAAAAAAAAAAAACACAAAAAAAAAAAAAAAAAAAAAAAAAAAACCAACAAGGAGGGATGTGCCTTGACTCCCTGGCAAATTAATACATTATATTGATCTCCCCTGGTCAGGTCAGCATTCAGGATTGAAGGATAAATGGCAGAAGATCTTACATTCTCGTGCACTAGCCTGGGAAGGGGGGACTCTGATTGAGTTTTTGCCAATCACTCAGTTCATACCCTGGGGAATAGGTAAGCAGCAGAAATGCTACTCAACAATATCAGTAATTATTTATGGCTACAATAATACAGTAAACAGCAGTGAAAATACGTGGAAGCAAGGGATTCAAGGACAAAATGTGACTTAACATAAAAGGGAAGAGAAGTGAAAACACTTCCAAGAAAATAAGCTACAAAATATTAAGTATATTTATATATAAGGAAGCAGAATAATAGGGAAGTTCTGCTACTACAGCATTTTGCTCTGTGAGTGAATCACAGCATTTCAGGAGCTCCTTGTACACCTGCTAAGAACCCCAAGCTAACTGCAAAACACCCCACTTCCAGATGCACATTGTAATATTATTAAAGAGCTCTTGCCATCAGTATTTCATTTACATTAGCAAGTCTTCACTTTTCCTCAATTCCTTTGCCTGGCAAAGAGTGAGTCAGCTGAAAGCATCAATCAAAAATGCCATTTAGAAACACACACAGCAAGCCCCTGGGGCTCGGCTGGCAGAGGACCTGAGCTGAGGAGTCCCTCCATCAGCATGGCATCTGAAACCTTCCCTCAGACGCTCTGTCAGCCAAGCCTCCACATTTCACATGCCAAACTGGCAGAGGGAAGGCACAGATCCCATACATATGAAACATCTGCACGAACCTTAATGTTGGCTCCACATTCCACACACATCCACAGACAAGGAATTTGCCTGCAGCATTAGGTGCTGGGAAGATTCCAGTGGCTTCTGAAGCAGTAGGCAAAGTTTGAGTACAGAGGAAAACAATTTGGAAACTCGACCCCCAGGGTGCACAAATGGTCCCCTTGTGGATTCAAACATACTGATAATTGAACAGTGCTGTTTCCACTATCCCGAAATCGGCACTTTACCTGACAGAACCCTTGTGGTTTTTTCTGGAAATAAAGAAGAGAGCATGCTGTGTGCATTAAACAAACCAATTCAGGTTTTGGCTGTGCAATTTTCTGTGCTGTTTGCAAATGCAAGGGAGTGTGTAGTCTTCAGATCCTATAATGTGACAGAAGAATTTGCTTCTAAAATTAAAACTTGGCTGATTTCGTCTGATGGCTGATGCCATCTTTTCCATGCTTCTTGTAATCCCATCATCTTACATGAACTTGTACAGAAGTTACCCATGTCTTAAGGACAAAATCCTAACGCTTCTAATTAGAAAAAAACAAGGCTAACAAAAGTTAACCTAATTAAGGACTTCAGAATTTGATATACATTCCTCAAACTGTTTAGCTGTAAGATATTAGAAACTCTTTTAAAATACACGAATAGAATTTCATGCGTGGGATTCAAGTCTTACATAGCTGATAGCTCACCCTTAACACACACCTGTATGCATTAAGAAATAGAAGTTAATTAACACATTAAATCTGGGGCTTGGACTGTTCTTTTGCAGTAATTGATGTAGTGCAGCAAGCAAACTGGTCAACCTAAGAGTATCCCAAGATTTATTCTTCTGCATAAGAAAGTGCATGGAGCCCAGGACACCTTGGATATCCTTCAACTTGATGGTTAAAAGATGGAAGATAAATATAGGTTTAATGACATCTACTTGGCCAGCAGTATTACTGGTTCTGGTGTCCCTGCCCTTACTGCTCTTCTGTGCTATGATCTATCTTTTGTTTGGTTTGAGCAGTTCAGCAATCCAGTTTACAGCCCAGTCCCCAAACTGGGGCAGCAGGCTACACCAGCACCTTCAGTCAGTTGTATTCTTCCAGGGGTGTGCAACTCAATGCATCCTAGACCTTCCCTAGACAGTATCAGCACTTTCCATGCCCTATCCCTTGGCAGAAGAGCAGCCACCAGACTTAGAATTATAATATAAACATTATTCTTGAGCCTAATCCCAGTGTATTAAGGGCAAAAAAGCCTCTTTGACCTGAGTGACCTCCCAGTCAGATGCACACAGATTTACTCTCCCTTCATTTTCAGTAGCATTAATCCCAAGCATTAACCAAGTGAAATTAAATTCCCTGACTGCTCACAAGTGTCCCCCTGCAGCCTTACCATGGATTGCTCTGTAAGCACTTCCCAAGCAAGCGGAGTTGGCGGTATCGATGGTGTACACCGGCGCGTTGAACACATCGGACAGCACCTGGGAAGCATCAAAGCATTGTCCATGGGAGACAAGGGATAAGCCATCTCCTGTCCTTGCTTAGGAAAACAAGCAACTTCCATATGCCCCAGCCAAGCACTGAGAAACCCACAGAAAGAAGCACGGCAGGCAACAAGCCCCAAACTTGTCACACAATAGGGTGTTGGTAATGCTGAGCTAAAGAGGTAACTGCAGCCAGGAAATAAAGTCTCATTTCTCTCCAGATCTCTTGATTACAAGTTCAGAGGAGCCTGGGTTCAAGCAGCATCCCCCTCAAAAGCCCACACAATCAGCTCATGCCAAAGGTTTACGTCAGGGCAAGGAGACCTGCTCAGGAACCCGCACCGGGAGATGGCTTTTTTCCATTGTGTTATGGTTGATTCAAGTCAGAAGGAAGTAGAGAAGAACCAGTTATGGCTCCTCAGTACTAACCCTGCTCCAGCAATATGAAGGCCTGCTGGTCCTGTCTTCTTCACGTCTACCATTCCCATCATATTAGAATTAACAGGAAGAATGACACAGGAGCTGGTTACAGAGTCTACATTTACTAGTTTTCCTGTATTTAAGAGAACCTTAGCTAAAAAGATAAATTGAGAGACTTCTCAACTTGGCTTGAGCAATACAAATGAAATTTTACAGGCAAAGAATTTGTTATGGCATCCAATCCATAATAAAATTATTCAACCACACATCATTGTGCACTGAAATCAACACCAGGCATCTCACATCCACTGAGAACATGTGCTCTTCCCACAGTGTAGGTTTGAAAAAACAATACAGAAGGGGAAAAATTAAGACATATTTGGATAGGCACATACAGTAACTCCTTTCCAAAAACATTGTTAACAAAACTTCCCATTTTGGTTTCATCACTTCTAGGACTGCAAATGCCACTTGGGCTGAGCAACACAAGATGCAGGCAAGAACTCTGATATAACTTGTGCTGGTTTATTACTTTTGCCAAAGAGAAAAGTGTCTCACCCAGCTTACATCCATGCACAATTGAATCTAAAATGAGGCCAGAATGTCCAGGAATCCAAACCACTTGGATTAGTGCAAGACAACCCTGATCCTGGAATTTATAACCCTACTGATGATGGGCTCCAGGGATTCATAAAAGATGACTGAGAAATCCAATCCATATCAGATATGGAAAAACATAGTATGTGAAATTCCTAAAGGATTTTTCTTATTTCTCTGAAAGTTTGTGGAGAATCTGCAAAATGCAAACCTTTGAAAATCATTGATATTCATGATTTTAAACAAAAGTGGCTGGTTGCTAACCAGAAGCCAGTGAAAGCCTGAGTTTATACACTTCAAATGCTCTCTTCTGGTAAGACAGCCAAATCAGTATTGCCTAACTTCACTTGCTAGCCAGCATTAAGCAACACATGAGCTTCAATGCTGGAGGACAAATGAAAAATTAATCATGGTAGCTATTAAAAAGCCCTCTGGAAATTATAAGGTCACAGATCACTGGTTCCACTGTCCATCCCACCAGCCAATACCACCATGTTGTTTCAACACATTCCCCATCTGCTTCTTCATCTCATCTCTAATAGTTATTTCTTGTCTTAAGCTTGAATGATGCAATCCTCTGGACAACAAGGATTTTTTTTCTCTTGCAGCTCTGCAGAGCCTCATACAATGCAGCGCTACTCTATACTGAATGCTAATGAGTGCTGTAATACTAAATAACTAATTTTTGTGCCACATGATTATAAAAGTAGAATTATTCAAAGTTAATATATTTGGTAAGTCACTTGAAACTGTGGTACCTCCCATGAATAATTTTTAAAGAAACTGTTAGAGTTTTTACTGTTTAAAATATTTCACTGTGTTTCATGTGGTCATTAATCAAGTACCACACATGTTATAAAAAGCTTCCCAGAACTGTGGAGAAAGCTGCCCTACTAAATTTTTTTAACACATTTTCCTAAGTTGCCTCCTTTGCAGTATAAAATACAGGAATTACTGAACATTGATGAATTAAATGATAGTCTTTTGTAGCCCTGGAACAAATTATCCAAAATTGACCACGATAAGGGTGGAAGCTGTTATTCTTCATGCAACTGATATGGTTTCTGAGGTTTTGATTAAATTAAAAAGAAAGATCCAATTAACCAGTGATTGAATTAAGTGAATGACACTGTATTGATCATATTATTTTAAGACACTTCTAATGAGTTTTAAAACCAGCTGAATTGTTATACATGAAAAGCAAGCACCCCAGCCACTACTCCCATCCCCACGATTTTTCAGCCCTGTATGTTCCCAAATTACATGCTATAAGAACATTCAATTCTCTGCCTTCATTCCACAGCAAGGAGATCCTCCTGGCACCTAACCTGGAAATGCAGCTTTAAAATGAAGAAACTCATCTGTGAATCCAACCTATTTCCTGATGTATTCTTAGCAGAATCAGTCCTGTAAGGACCAATTTATTTTTTTTTTAGCAATTAAACCATCATTTAATTTTTCAATGTCAAGTTATTAGGCAAAATAACCAAAGTAGATGAAGCAAAGTGACATCTGCAGGCAAAACATGCCAAATTTGCTGTTCCCCAATCAGCTGTACAGCCAACATTGATACAAACATCTGGTTTAGATGCCTTAGGAGAAACAGTTTTTGGGTTTTTGATCTTCAACCTCCATTTCTTCCAGCTCAGGTTTTGTGGAGCAGAGAGCCTTCCTTCCCTACGACTGGAATTGTCAAAGACTAGGGTGTGCAGCCGAGGCTGCTCTCTGCTTTCTCCAGATGATGGAAAGGGATAGGCATTTCCAGAAAACAATCCACCCTCTGTTGACTATTGTCAGTGGTAACACGTGGCCCAAAATTAAGACAGGTGCCTTTTGGTGTCCGTGTCCACCTCTGGGTCAATGTTGGAGCCTGCAGTTACAGGGGAGCTCGTCAAGGCACTCTGTGGAGTCCAGAGAGCTCTTTGGCTCACTCAGAGGGAGACATTTACATTTGCTAAGTTAAAACACCATCCAATTTCCTTTGGACTGCAACCGACAGGATCTCCCCTGACTGTTACAGGGTTGACAGACCATAAGCAGACATCACATCATAGATGACTGAATTTGGACAAGATGAATCCCAGTCCAGATGTCTAGCTCTGTGCTAGTAAAAGCCAGGTGAGAGGCCTCTCACCACTTGAGAACAAGGCTTTGCCAAATCTCAGTGGGCAGAAACAGAGAGCACACGGTACTCAGTTCTCAAGAAAATGGATCTTATCCAGGTGGGATGTGCAGCAGCAACAGCAGAAGAGGAAAGTGGAAAAAGAGAGAACAGGCTGTACAGAATTGTAGCCTCTTCCCAGTATATGACATGATGTTAATAAGTGATAGAAGGGCAGGGCTTTGGGGTTTGTATGGGGGAGTTGGTTTGTTTGGGATTGGGGTTTTTCAGTGATCGACACCAGCATAATCTCCTTTCATCTTAAGGCAATCCATGGTCCAACTTTGACCTGAATGACAAAAACTACAAAAATCTCAGGTATCATATTTGAAGTTTCTTCTTGATTTCTTTGCTGATTCACTTCATGTAAGTGATGAGACCTGGAAAACACCAGTGCTCCAGATGCACATTCACAAAATTAGTCAAGCATGGAAAAACCTTTAAGTTCTGTATAAAATTACCATTGGACTAAAGGTTTCCAAACTAAACCTAAAAAAAAGCCCAGAGTAATGCAGCAGATCCACAATCCCATATCCACACCTTCCTATGCAGCTGCAGTGATTTGGACTCAGTACAGCAAAATAAAAATGGAGATGTAACTGCAAGTTCAGTTCAAAGAATTTAATTTTCTACTTACCTGCAAGATTGTTTTATTGTGGGATGCACCACCAGTAGCCAAAATCCTTGTTCTAGGCACTGCAATGCAGTAAAAAATACAAATTAGGCTGAAAATGCATATGGTCAAGATTTGTACTACTGAAGCAAGCAATGAGAACACAGGGGTGGGAGTCAGAGTTTTCTCTCTGTACCTCTAATTTACCTTCTGTAAAAAAGGAGATAACACTAATTACCACCTTTCCAAGGCACATTAGAACACTTCCTTAGAAGAAGCAACATAAATATTGCAGATCTATTATTTTTACAGTGCTATCAGTCTCAGAGAGATTTGAAGAGGAGATACACAGTAAGAAAGGCAGTGTTGTTATATTACAGCTCTGTTTGAGGTCAGATTGGTTTGGCTCATAGCTGTGTATATACAAACTGGCAGATAACCTTTAAAATCAGCAATATTTTCCAAACTTAACTCCTCATGATGTTTACAGTCAGAGTTCACTGAAACCTGGGCAATCCCTATGCACTTCAATGACAAAGAGGTGTGTCAAAAGTTAATTAGAGGTGGTCTAAGTCACTTCAATAAAATATAAAAAAAATCTGAACCTTCATCCAGTGCAAACCCACAGCTTTAGGGCTGTTAAAAAAAGAATTTTCCTGCACTCTTTAGTCTATAAAGAAACCCACCCTTTCTTCTACATTCCTGAATGTCTGTCCTGTGCCTCATCATGCTCCTCTGGAGCACAGCATGCAACAAGCCACACATCTACCCATAATCACAATTCAGCAAGGCATTACAACACAAGTAGTCCAAATGATATCACTGAAGTTCTTCAAAGGCTTAAAACAAAATAAATGTATAAATACTTTTATATCATACATTTTAAAAATCTAAACACTTAATTACCCTAATTTGTAACAATAATAAGAGATACCATCATGTATACCCTTCCAAGAGGGAAATTTCACTGTGGTTATTGTTCTGTTATCTTAACTTCCTTTTTAACAAAAGCTAAAGATAATTTATTTCTCACAAGGCAAAGCTGGGCAACTTACACTGATGCCCTAAATAACTTATTGTCATTTATCCTTTCAAGTATCTTAATGACAAAAGCCCTGGAGACAGAGTTAGAAATAATGAGAAGATGCAGCTCACCACACCATTTCCAGACCCACATCTGGGTGCTCAGGTGGGGCCTAAGACCCAGACAAAGCATTGCACGGGGGACCCTATTTTACTGATAAATTTAATTTTATTTTCCTCTTTGGAGGATATTCAGTGATGCACAAATTGGGTTTTAAAAGCCATTAGGATCTCTGTCAATGTCAGTAAACAAATAAAACAAACAGCAGAGTGATTCCTCAGGGAAAACAAGTTTCAATTATACCAACACAGAGTGACAGATTCCTGCCAAGATTATCACAACAACATAATAGCACAGAAACCAGTGAAAAATAACTAGTAAGCCTCTGTTCCTAGAAACCAAACCAAACCCTAAATGATTTTCCTGGTTGTCCCAATTCTGTCTTCCTAAACCTTTTTGCGAATATAAATTCTTGCAGAACTACCATATCCAATCTGAAAGCACCATATTTCAGAGACAGCCAGCAAGATAGAATGAGAAACAATCATATTGGCTACACTTCCAGCAGCTAAAACCAAAGAATAAGGCACATTTGCTCTCCAATGCCTCTGGAGAGGGACCTAATCCACCACAGGGTTCCCACCATCAGGAGAGGACAGTGGACAAAAGTGGCAATCCAAACAGCAGCCACCCCCGTGAGAACAACAAGCATCTCATAGCTCAGCTGCTTCCTGCACTTCCATCTGCATCCCAGATCTCTGTCTCAGGGCTTCTGCTCCACAACTTTCCAAACGTTTTGGAGCTCTGTCAGTATATATTGCTGTCTGCTTTCACTGGCACAGTATTTGATGGGCCACGGATGGCTGATTTGTGCCTTCTGAGACTCCAACACCCCTGTAACAGGCAACATGCTTGTATTTGGAATCAAGGAATGCATAGGAGACTTACTCCTTGCTAAGTCAGAACATTCAGGTTTTGGCTACATTACCTATTTATGCTACAACTGTAATTTAAGTTACTTCTGTAAAAATAAGTTATCATCAGAAAAGGAGGTGTGAATTTGCAGTGAATTAGCTATTCAGTACAAGGCACAAATAAATGAGCATTTACCCTACTATGAGTTGAGTTAAACATCTTTCAAGAGGACAGACAAACCAGATCTCAAGTCTAAGGGTGTTCAGCATGGTGATTATCGGCATATTCAACTTAATGCAGACTACTCCTTTTGTAGCAAACTACTAAGAACTATTTCAGAGTTTAGATAATCTACTTGACAAAAGAAACTAATTTACACTGTGAAGTTTCTAATGTTGGTTGGACACCTCAGGTTTTAAATTGGATCCACTTTTGACTACAAACACACTGATACACAATAAAAACACCCAAAAATCCTATGCTGAAGCTCCACGAAGGGCAAAACCTTTCATTCTCCTCCGCTTCAAATAATTAGGATGACTCCCTTCACCAAAACACATCCCAGTAGGTAAAAGCCTAGTGAACCTAAGCCATCACTGTCTGATAACAGACTCCGGCCCACTGTATAGAAGGGAATGATCCATCCAGGCCTTGTGGAAGAGGGATCCAAAATGAACCAGGTACTCTGCATGTGGCCAGAGCAGAGACAACAGCAGCCCTGGCTGAGTTTCAGTCACTTCTTACAGAAAAGGATTCGGTCCCAAAAGAACTTACTTGAATTTGCTGAATTGCAGGTTTACCCCTTATTTCAGTTTCTCTCTGGAGAGTGAGGAAAATGCATTGATCACTGATTTTGGGGATTATCTTTTTGATGCCAATATTGTGTGCTTTACTGAACAGTGGACATTTGCTCCAAGATGTGTAATTGGATACACCTTATAAATAAATAAAGCAAGCCCATCATTTCTGTATAGAGGGGCATTAACAGAGACATCGTTCATCCATCCCCAGCAGTGTTCTCAGACAGCTGTGTTTGAATCTGTCAGGAGTTACCATCCATCCCCTACAGCTCTGCACACAGAGAACTCTACAGCTCTGCACACAGAGAACTCTACAGTGCTACTAAAAAAACCCAACAACAACAACTGTAGCAAACATAATTTGTGATTTAATTCTTTGACAGTTGAGAGAATCAGATTTAAACATCTTTTAATTAAAAGCTCCCTGCATAGTACCTAACCAACCAGTTTATTTCCTTCCTATTGAAAAACTAATTGTTTTGTTTGTTTGTTTGTTTTTTAGAGAACCTATACTGAATTTTAACCCTGTCTAGAAAGTGTTTGCAGCTGCACATGGCATGGTGTTGTCCTGCCATACACACATCATCTACAGACCTGTTCTCTGCTGGAGAATATGGTGACTGAACTATCAAAATTGAGTTAAAATAATGATTCCCACTGGACTGGAAGAGAGGAGAAGACCCAGGTAAAAAAAATCTCATATGCAGAAAGGCACTTTGCCTCACAAGGCTGAAAAGTCAGCACCCTCTGTGTATGTTACCATGCACACAAAAATACCCATTCTGCCTTTCACAGAGATTCAGCAAGAATTGAGTGATGTTCATCTTCTGCCTCTTCTTTCAGCCAAAATATTGCTTTCATTGAAAGGCACACAGGGAAAATAAAAACATCTGTCACTGAGAAAAGAGAGAAATTACTCTTCTATGTGTTCAGCCTTGTGAGCAGTCCCAAAAAGACTGAAGTCCTGCATCATTGTTTACTTACAAACACAAAACTGAGGCCTTAGCAGAAAAGGAAGCTATTTAAGAAGGCTAAGACTATAAATGGTGGGGAAAAACAAAGATTTTATAAAGTGAAGATCCAAAGAACATTCCTCAAGTGGATTCAGCAAGTGAGACACTGGAGCCTGTAACATGGGGTGAGTCTTTCCTGAGCAGTCCAACATCCTCTCTAATGGCCTTGGCACATAACTGTGCTGGTGTGGCATCACCTCCAGTCCCATGTGCACTCAGGTGCTACAATGAAAGGAGGATATAAAGCTATTAGAAAGCACCCAAAGAATGGCCATGAAGATGGTGAAGGGCCTTGAGAGGAAACCTTATGAGGAGTGTCTGAGGTCACTTGGTCTGTTCAGCTGGAGAAGAGGAGCCTGAGGGGAGATCTCTGTGCAGTTACAACTTCCTCATGAGAGGAAGAAGAAGGGCAGGCACTGAGCTCTACTCTGTGGTGACCAGTGACAGGACCCAGGGAATGGCCTGAAGTTGTGTCAGGGGAGGTTTATACTGGATATTAGAAAAAGGTTCTTCCCCCAGAGGGTGGCTGGGCACAGAACAGGCTCTGCAGGGCAGTGGTCACAGCACCAAGTGACAGAGCTCAGGAAGAGTTTGGATGATACCCTGGGGCACAGGGGGTGACTCCTGGGGATGGTCCTGTGCAAAGCCAGGAGTTGGACTCGCTGATCCTCGTGGGTCCCTTCCCACTCAGGGCATTCTATGGATTCATGATGATAAATATATAGATATTAAGAAAAATTATTATATAAGCAAACTTGCAGCAATCAGATGGTTAGTGCTGATAATTGGCACCAAAAGTCTGCTGCCACATCATCTGTGCAAGGAGATTGGAGGAAAAAGTTCAGCCTCCTGTTCCACCAGGAGTGGGTCAGATGACACTGGTAACAAGTTCAGATGCTGAAACTGATGGGACAATTCCTGACCTCAGGGTGTTTGGATCTGGCTGTATTTCAACAGGACAGTAACAGTGTGCCTGTGTCAGCACAGAATTTGGTGGTTCATGCACTGCAAATTCCAAAGGTAGAATCTGACCTTCCATTTCGAGGCTGAAAACTCCTCAACTTTTTCATCTAAATATCCAGTGCTACCCACAGTCCAAGTTTGCGTCCCAAACCCCAGGCACGCGCTGACTTTCAGAACTCCTAAAAGACATTTGCAAAGCTTCATCCAAACAACTTCATAATGTCTTTCTCATCACAACTGAATCCATAAATAAACAGAACAATAGAACATGCATTCAAAAAGCAGCTGATTATGCACATGAACCCACACCAGTTATAAGCATGATTGTGAATAACTGCAATTTACAATTTGCAAGCAACAAGAAAAGTATCAGCCCCTCCTTTATTTCTCTGATTAACTCCAAACACCACAATTTAAAAAAAAAAAAAAAAAAAAGATTTTCTAGCTTCTCATTCAAGGGAAAAAAAAAAAAACCACCATGGTTTTGTCCCATTTATCAAACAAATATTCCTTATTAACTCTTCCAAAATTCATGCTAATTTTCTCTGTGCATATAAAGACATTGAAATCTCACTCCCGCTATAGTAAAAGGTTTCTCTTGTCCATATCCTTTTAAAAATGAAAATGTACAAGGTATGGAGAGCCTTTATTTCTAGGAATGGGTCCCAAAGGCACTTTCTCCTCTACCTCATTCTGCTGCATCACTTCTCACATTTGCAAGTATTTCATAACAGAGGAAAGAAAAGAGACTGCCACAAACCAGCCTTCATCATGCTACACAATATCTACTTGATTGAGGCAAAAGTAATGTAAACTGGAATAAACCTTTTCTTTCCTTTTCCTTTCTTTTTTCTATTTAGACCAGTACAACTGCCCAAGTAAATAAATCACAAGCTTGAAGCTAAATATTCACACAAATTCAGCCACCTTTACAATTTACAACAACAATATGATAAATCATAAAAGCTATTAAACTATTTTTTAAAAGTGTTTCTGATGCTGACTTTGAAGCATCACCTAATTTATTACAGAGAAAAGCAAGCCAGATTTGCCACAGAGGCTGGCTGTTTTCTTACTTGTTAGCAAAGTTCTCATATTTTGTGACATGCTTTAATTTCACTGAGGGTTGCTCAAATGTATGTCAGAAATTTTCCAGACATAGACTTTCCTCTTATTTTTTAAATGCAATGCCTGGGGAAGAAAAACAACTTTTACAGATAGACTTGATCATCAGCCTCTAAGGCTGCTGTAGTGGAGCTCCTATTAAACCAGCTGTAATTCAACAGAGTGGGGAAAAGAGACTTGATTTTCTCAGCAGCAGTGACAAATATGCCTAATATTCTCGACATTTATGCTACTTACAGAGAGAAAGTCTCTACAACTATGTGGGGGAGACCAGGCATGATTCTTCTTGCTCACTCTGCTGCAAGGCAAGAATAATACCCCTAAAAGGAGTAGATGTTCACACAGCTGTGTCAAACAGAGCAAGAATGGTATCTGAAGCCACGACTCATGTGCCACTGATACTCACAGGTCACCTTGTGTTCTCCAGATACGTCTGACAGGAGAAATTGTTCTTCAGGAGGATGCAAAATAGGGCTTTACTAAGACCTTGTTTCAATGCAGACAAAACTTTTTCACAATCTAAAGCACAAAGACACCAAGTCACTAAAAATCCTCTCAGCCTAGCTCACTTCAGAGATTAATTTAAAATTTAATGTTGAGTCAAAGCCTTCCCCCTCTTGATGGGTTTCAGAAAGAAATAAACATCAAAAAGCATGTACATAAATTCTCTCTTAAGAGCAGCTTAAATTACTGCAGATCACCCCAAAGGAGGGGAAACAAAATCTACTCAAGATACAACCCTTCTGACAATTCAGCTTCATTGACTTCAGCAGAATTATACTGCAAGGAAAACTTTGGGACATGAGTGGTAAAGACTTCTTTGAGAACAAGCAGATCAATAGTCATAACACTGTTATAACATATACATTGACACACTCGCAACAAGAGCTCTGAAATATTTGCAATTCTTGTAGAAATACTGCAGAGCTGCAATTGCTTATCAATTCACAGTGATTTTTTAATTTATTTTTTTTAGGCACAAATCTCTATTTGACAGAATATTGTGATGAAGTCTGGGACAAATTCCAAAGGTAATGTATTAAAAATAAAAAAACCCACAACTCAGCACTAGAGATTACAGCAAGGGGGGAAATAAAGGTAGATTCAGACCAAAACTTTTTGTAGATGAAGGCTGAATATTTTGCAAAAAATATTTCTCTGAAGTTTTGAAGGAAAGAGAGGGAAGATATTGCAGGGGAGTTGGAACTAGATGATTTTAAGGTCACCTCCATCCCAAGCTTTTCTATGACTCTATGAACGTTTAAAATGTTTGGTCAACACCAAAAAAAAGTGTATGGGTAACAATCCTCTCCTGGAGACATCATTGTTAGAATTTAATAATTTAATAAACCCTTGTTGTCTCCAATTTGTGTGATGTCTTGGTTCTGAATTAATTCCTTAAAGAAAAAATAAGTAATATATTTCACAAATTAGTGAGGTAAAATGGGTTCATGTACCAGTGGAACTGGCTTACATCAAGTTTCATTTTTTCTTTTTTTTTTCTTTTTTTGCCACTCAAATTTTTCATCTTTTGTTACCCAAAGTCTGGATATTGTAAGAACTCTGTGTTGGGGGAAAATACTAAGCAACACAAAAACTTTTCAGCAGTTATCCAAATATCCATAAAGTAGCCAAGGCTCCAATTAAAGGCTTAGCATAACAAAACACAACCTGCTTAGATTTATCCTATGCTTCCACAATTATTCACAGACTCTTGGCAATATCTCTACCTTCACCTTCCACTTCAGAATTCCTGTCATTCACCAAATAAACAAGGACTCTGCAATCAATGTGATAAACTAACTGGTTCTCAAAATCTGTTCTGAAGCAGGTGATACCAGTCTGAAACCAAAGGTTAGAGGAGATCCAAACTGAGCATTTGAAATCTGGCCATCACATCCAGTTTTTAATAACTTACCTACAGACAGTTCCAAAAAAAGTAAAAGGTCAGGGTGGACCATCTGCTTAAACAGGATCACACAACTTCCCACCATCCAGCCCAGATCTGCATTCACTGAACTAAAGTAACTTTAAAAAGGTTACCTTAAAAAGACACAGAACCTCAGATGAAGGTTCTCATGTTTCATGAGAATTGCCTGTTCTCATGTTTAATACCTTTAAATTTAAATTAAATACCTTTCAATAGTTGCATTTTCCAATAATTTATATTTTTTTATTCTTTCAACTTCTAGTCACGTGGCCATTGTGGCTTTAGCCTTCCAGTTAAGAACATTTGCATTAAAATTGGGTTTCCCCTTCACATGCTGACACTTCACAGACCGCAATTAAATTACATCTTGTATTTCTCTTTGATAAGCTGAGGATATTTAATTCTGCCACTCATTAAAAGGCGTAATTTCAAGACCACAAACCACAGATTCTTAGTGCTGCTGGTCTCCCACAAGTGCCTGGAAGAAATGTCTTCACCACTGAAAAAGGAGAGCAGAGTTGGTAAGAGCATCAAAAATGTCTGTCCCAAAAGTGACTGACACTGCATGTTGTCACTTTGCCTACCCAAATATTTAGCAGGAAAGTGTCAGTTTATAAAAACTCCTGATAAATCACAGAGAACCCTGCACTGGAGAACTGCCTGAGAGTGCTGCTTCTTGGGAGAATGTTTTAGCTTTGAACGTCTGGAGCTCCCACAGATCTATGCTCTGTGGAGTCCTGTGGCAGGAGGTCAGGTGTCCTGTGGCCCCCATCTCAGGGAGCCCCAGGGCTTTGGAGAGCTCTCTACTGAGCTCTCCAGTGCCTCAGAGAACCCTGGAAATGCAAACTTACAATTCCTGCTGCTCAGTTCCCAGACTGGAGGTCAGACATTCACCCAGAGACAGGAACGTGCAAGTCATTCCCAAAAATTTGCTATATAAAAAAAAAGTTTGCTGCTGCTTTAGGCATTCCCCCAATGACTAAAAATGACAAATCTTTTAAAATGTGCTGTGTTGTTGGCACTGCAGCACAGCTCAGTATTTCCTCAAAATACTCTGGCATGAGAAATCTGTGCTTGAAACTCAGCAAAACATACACTCTCCTATGCCCATCACAACTCTGGTGTGTGTAAGTACCACATGAGGCTTTACAGATCACACATCAGTATTTAATGTTTCATACTTTGTTATTTAGGAACACAAAAGCCATTGTTTCATTTTTAAAAGTGATTTGTCCTTATACAGGAATATTCAGCCTTGCAAATCTTCTAAGGGAAGCAGAAAATTACATTGACAAATCAACATATGACACCATCCATCGAAGGTTAAAATGAGAAAAGCAAGCAAGGAGATAAACGAGCCACCCAAGGTCACACAAAATCAGTAGAACAACCAAGAATAGAACAAAGGCCTCTTCATTACTTAGATCACAAATGCATTCGATTCTGCATTAGTTAATCTACAGAGTATGAGCATCAGAAGCAAGACATGTCCACAGGAGAAAATATAATAATAATGAGCTGCAAGTTCAGCATTACCTAAAGCCACAGGATATAATTAAAAGGCACAGGGTGCAATGACCTGACCTTGAATGCCACTTGAGTGATGGAGAAAGAACATGTTACCAGGTTATCTTGATGCTAGAAAAACCCAAACTACTGGAAACTTGAGGGAAAATCAGTTTGGGATCGAGATTTGCAAAGCCGATCTCTGCCAGATCTCCAGTCTGCTCTGCTCCCCTCAGCACCAGCCTTTGCATCTTATCAACACTATCAATAAAGGCCACTGGAAATGCAACAGGAAAAAAAAGTCAAGGCCCAAGTAATATTTTATTTTTGCAAAGGATAAGCAAGATGAGAAAAAAAAAAAAAAAGGCAGAAAAGAACTTACAAAACAAGGCAATCTGGGTGTTTTCTTTACAAAATTTTTCAAAATAATTATTACAACCATTTTGGCATCCACAGATATTGCCTGCAGCTCTTCACCCCCTAGTCCAGTAAGATTGTTTTGTGTTCAGTGCTGGCGAAGAATGTTTCTTCATTATTTTTCTTTTTCATACCTCCTACTCCTCTCAATAGAAATAATCTACAGGTTGTAAAGCATTTCACAAGAATAAAATGAGTCAAAAGTGAGGCTGTACCTGCTCGCAAAACACCAGGCTGAGGTAGCAGAAAATATATTTATTTTGTTTGTTCAGTAAGCTCCAAATGTCAAGAAGTGAAGAAAATACATTGAGTAGGAAACATTTGCTCCTTTTTCTCTCTAAAAACTATGCCAGACCTACCAGCTGAAAAAAACCTCACAGTCACTGTCGTTGTGTGTGTGACTGTGGTGAGTTACTTCATTCCTCTGCACCTCATTCTTTCTGTACCTCAAGAGCACAGCACTGGGGACCACTCATACCAGTTGGGTCTCTGAGCTCTGCTTGAGTCTTCTGTTATTAATAAACCTCCTGCTTTCCAAGTGGATTACTTATAAATTAATGTTGTGACCTCTGGCAGGCTAGAAATAAACAGAATACAGTTTGTTCCCCTCTAACTGAAAAACAAAGGTTACAGGAAGATGAATAGAGAAAAGCAATTAATATTTCCTAATAATTGTCATGGAAAATGAGAGAACTGCTACATTTCTCAGGGTTTCTGCACAGAAAGGTTCCAGGTAACTATTCATTCACAGGGCTGGGTGCATGTAAATCAGGTGTTGTTGCCAAGCAACTATAGGTGCTAAGGAATGAAATACAGTCTGCAGAAACCTAATAGCCCGGAGAGAAAAAGGACTACAATCTGAGATTTATGGCACATATAAAAGGAAAAGAGTCTTTCTCCCACACACAAAGAACACAGATACTTTATTATAAATGTCCTTAGCATGTTTTTCTAAGGCATAATTAAGCAATAAAATTCACACTACTCCCCAAATCAAACAGGTAAATTAATTTTTTTAAGTTTTGTTCATTAAGCTTTCTAGAAATAGATCTTGAGAAATCAACTACCAAGGTGAAAGATAAAATTTAACCCAAAGATCTTTCTTCTGCCCAAGAAAAATGCCAGGTATACAGACAGCACTGCAGCTGCCAATCAGCTCTCTGCTCTACCTTCTTATGTTTTTATACCAAGCTCATTAACATTGCATCTGATCATCAGAAATCCTCTTTAGGCTTATTAAGATTTTAAAATATTTTTAGCAAGTTAATTAGAATACATTAACAGAGCTCATCTGTGTTCACCCATCATGCATATTTTATTTTATTCAAGCAAATTGCTTTTAAATGAAATACTAGGCCCAGGAAGGGTACGCTGTTGGGTACGCTGTTGGTTCCCTTAGTACAAACAGATGCTCCCAAACACCCTAATAGCTTCATGCCACTGAAAAGTGGGGAGATTTTCTGACAGCAGAGGGGTTTTTTTAGTGCCTCCCCTTATCACAATCCCCTGCAGCTGTGTTGTGCTTACACCAACCTCGTGGATCACCCTAGTACCTGAACCATCCTTTGTTGCCATCATGTTCCTATACGACCTATAAGAGTTTAAGACATTACTGGAATGGGAGCAAAAGGTCCAGCTAAGGAGATGAAAAGAATATTTTCAGCCCCTCACATTATAATTCAAAGGTTTTTACAAATTCATGTTTGGTGGGTTTGCTTTCCTCCTGCTGACAGTCTCTGAAGAAACCACTTGATCTTCAGGCAGGGCTCCAACTAGAAGCCCTGACATGGTGTGGCACAGGTCTCTAACAGAGAGGGGTGCACATGGATTTGGCAGAACAACAAGAACATCTCACAAAGAATGACCCTGAAATACCCTCTGCTTTAGCTGGCATCATAAATGCCTCCTTTAAATGTGCACTAAATGCCACCAAATTCAAACGCAGATAATTAAATAATCATTTCTGAGGGAAAGGGAGACAACAAAAATCACCTTGGTGTATTTTTGGCATGCCACTTGCAGAATTTCACTCAAGTCTGATGAAGTCCATCACTGGACACTGAAAAGTAACTACAAGACTAATATAATAAGACATTCCTCAATTTCCTGATATCCCTTCACTCAACCCAGCCAAATAAGACATTTTAAATTGTTCTTTTGTGGCCCAAATCCTTCCTATCAAAGGAAAGATAGAAAACCACACTAATTTCATCAACAGTTCTCAAGTTAGGCAGTTACTTTTAGAGTTCTACATAAATAAAAGGATGAACAAAGTTTGCCAACCTCATGCTTGATTCAGATTTTGCACTCTCACTGCATTTCAATTAACCTGTCACAGATTGCAAAGCTGACATATTTGATTCAGAGAGTAAAGAAAACACTCAAAAAAAAAAAGGTCTGAAGCTTTTGATGAGTGATCATACAACCCATATCAAAACACACATTTAAATCTCAGTCACCACACATTTCATGATCTGCATCATTAACACTGTCTGGTTTGAGGGATTTTGATAATCTCCTTTACAATCTATAACAGTTCTTTATCTCCCAGGCACTGATGCCTTTTAACTGATGATCATTATTTAGGTATGCTTTGTGCCTGTAGCCTTCCCTGAGATGCCAGTCTCTGTAATTCCAGAGGCTGCTTTTACAAACTGCTGTCATACTCCCCGTGTTTTCTCCCACAGATGAACCCCCAAACCAGACCTGTCTCATTTTAGCATTTGGCTGATAAAGAGAAATTTTAACCACAGTTGAGCAACATTATGGAAAGCTCTTCCAAAATCCAAGAGAAGAGAACTGTAACAGTGGGTGGAGTCCCTTTTCTCTGGATAAATCACCATTGATTTCACTGAACCCAAAACCACCCTGCCGTAACCTTTTCCTTCTATTTCTATGTTTCTTAATCAACTCACACATCAAAGGCAGAAGCTGCAGTCTTTCACTTTGTTCTCAAGCTTGACCAAGCAGAAGTTTCACATTTTAAAGGAATTCTCTGCCTTTGACAGCTGGGGGAGAGATTTCACCTCCTTGCCACAGAGCTGGAGTCTGGCAGCTGCCTTGGCCACTGGGATCTGCACTCTGAGCAACAGCTCACACAATCCAAATAAGCTATTTGTTGGCATTAAAGAACACAAACTGCCTTGCTTTATCTTGTAACATTTAAGCAGAGATATGTCCTATCCTAAGGAAAAAAAAAAAAACAAAAAACAAAAAAAAACACCACCACACAGAAATCAATATAAATTTCTAGTAGCATCCTAATTGCAAAGAGGAAGGCCTGAATGAGAAATGAAGGCAAACCAACATTTTAATGTCATTTAGAGTGACCAAAGACACTGAAATATGTTTACAATTAAGAGTATTCACTAGCTAAAGAAGGGGGGAATGTAAAGCATGACTACCAGACAATAGTAAAATAAAATGCAATTCAGCAAAGCACATTTTGTCATTGGCCTACCCTGGAGGAGGCTCATTGTTCCCACAGTGGAAAGAGTGTCTCAGTTATCCAAGCCAGCACAATTTTAACAAATCCCTATAATATCACCACTAGAGCTGCATCTGTAGCACAGCTATTCTCAAGCTCACCTGGCTCAGGATTTTAATGAGAACCTGGAGCTCTCCACTGCTTACAGCAACTTCCCTGGTAAACCTGTGCAGCTCAGAGTGTTATCCACCCCGATCCCCACCTGACTCTGTCATCGCGCCAGAGAAGTCTCAGCTACCATTATTAAAAAGGTGAAAAACTCCTCCTGCCCATCCTCTCTCTCTTCCCCTTCTCCCAAATCCACAGCACAGAGAACTCAGGACCAATTCCTTTCTTTAAATTTTCTTCTGCAGAGGCCAAAACCTTCCACTACCTAAAACCCAGCCCCAGCTAAACACGGGACATCACTGAATACCCAATGACTCTCTCAATTCATTTTAATTTTTTAATTATTATTTTTATCATCAGTACTATTATTTTAAAGTTTTAAATTGCTCACATCTTCCTTTCAAATGGCAAAAGGGCAAGATTTTCCATTCTGGGTACATCCCCTGGGTGCCAAAGATGTGGTTCCCCCAAATCCAGCATATTCTCTGAGCCCCATTCGCTACATTACATCCAACCCTTGTATAAAACAGCAGTCAACAAAAATGCACAACATCTTTTCCCAATTCCTCACAGTTAACACATTAAGTGGCAATAAAGGGTGCAATGACTTTCCAAGGGCATGTACCTGTTTAATTATTCAAAAGAAAATTGACTCAGGCACCATGGTACGAAACACTAAAATATGCAAATGAAGTAAATTATGGGGGAAAGCAACAAAAGAGGGAAAAAAAGGGATCATGGTGAGAGGAACATATGGGGGCAGATTCTGATCATCTTGTGTTCCTGAGTTTCACTATATGTGTATAAGAAGAAAAGCTTGTGAAGGGACAGAGAAATTATTATTTACTCATTTCAGTACTCTGACTAGGGTCTTGAAACAATCTAACCATGCCTAGAATTTCATAAGAGAGTGTTATTTTCACCTACATACATGAAGCAATTTCAGAAAAAGGAATGTTTACACCTTTCTAGACAATCAAGCCTTACTGCTGGGAAAACACTTGTTTCAACAGGGGCTGGTATAGAACAGAGGAAAACATGTAAGATCTGATCCATAGGTAAATCTTCTTTATTCTAAATTAAGGGGCTGAAATAACTCGCTAAAATAACAACAGGTTAACAGAAAGATATCATAACACCAATTCTAGCTATTTGTCCATAAAACATGAACATCCCACTAAAACAAAGAGCCTTTGATTTTCACTTGGACCAAAGCAAATGTCTTTCCAATCAAGACATCCAGTGAATTGAGTATCTCTTGTAAGCAGGTGCTATTGTGTTATATTTCCATCCAAACTGCTGAGAATAAGCTAGAAGAAAATGACAAAGTAAATTGAACAAGAAAGTGTCTGATCTTGATGAATAATTCAATGATGCAATGCAACAAATACTGATGGGTTTTTTCCTGGTAAAGGCAGTTTACAACTGTCCTTTGCTTAGAAAAATGACCTTCTTGTGGTAATTATGCTTTTGTCTTTAGGCACTGGATGACAGTCTCAGTAATACTCATGATTCCAGTTCACAGCTCTGTTGCTGATCTCAAAGCACTCCATTCCTGCTATATCATCTAATCCTTTTTTATAATAACATAATCCAGCTACTGAAGAACTTCAACTATAACATCAGGCACACCACTGACTGTTCTTTAACTATTCTGGTCACTTTTCTCAATTTTGGAAAAGCATCAGGGTATCTTTGAACCCAGAGCCACAACCTGCACACAGGCACAAGCCTTAGTGACTGTGGTGAGATATTAGGGCAGGAATGATGCCATCAGCCAGGAATGTGGCAGGAATGATGCCATCAGCCAGGAATGTGGCAGTTCAGTGGACACTTCTTGCAATAACAGGAAGAGCCTGGAAGCTAAGGATTTTATGATCCACATTTAGGACTGTCTGAACTCTAACAATAGTACACTACACCTACTTTTGTCTTCTACATGTTAAAAGGTATTAGACTGGAACTAGAGCTGGAAAGCAGGATTCAGGTATTTTGGATTGTATTTCTGCCTTACACCATCCAAACTTTCTTGCATTTGCTTGGGCAACCTTCCTTCCTCCTTAAGAGTAAAGCTTCTACTTTTATAAACAGGCATTATTAACATTAAGCACAATGGAAACATGTTAAAAAAGGATCTGCAAGGAGAAAGGGAATAACCTCTCTTCTCCTTAGCTGGGATGCACAGGAGGAAACCTGACAGCATTAAGCTGTGACACACCAAAGTTAGATTTGTTGCAAGAAAAGCTTTTTAATAGTCAATATAACAAGACATAGCAATAGGTTATCCACCATTCCCATTCCCTGAGGAACAGCTTGACTGCATGGATAACTACAGTGCAGACACAGAAAACCATCACTCTGCCATCAGGCAGGCAGGCCTGCCAGAGCCACAGGTTCAGAATAACCATGGCCATGTAGTCTAATGAAAAAAGAATTCACTTGGTAAAAAGCTGAGCTGGATGCCAGTCTCTCTTCCCAGAAGTGTGTCTTTTCTTACCAACAACTAAAAAAAGCAAATACGAATTCACCTGCCAAACCTGTTGTATCCACAGTAAAGATTGTGTCAGGACAATCCTATCACTGGGGTGCTCAGCCTGATGATAACCAGAGAGCCAAAGAAATCTTCCGTAGAGTTGTGGTACAGCAGAGTATATTCACATACGAATATTAAAAAGCGACTTACTTCACTAGAAGATCATGACTGAGAAAGGCTCATTTTGCCTTATTCTTTGCTAATTGTGTTCTAAATCCCTTTCTTGATGCACGGTCTTATAACAAAAATGTACAACAAAGAATATAGTCTATAGTAGGTTATCAATCCGGCCAGAACAACAACAACAACAAAAATCAAGAAAAAATTAACCCAACTAAAATCTGTGACAGTTGACATAACCAGGAGGACTGGTTCAAATGCAAGTAAGGATACAGTCACTCAGGTGCCCGTTTTGTGTCCCTTGCAATACATCAGCATCTCTTGCTGATGAATGCTCAGATTATATTTGGCAAGTTGGCAGCACTTCTTAACACCTAACAATCTAATAATAATATTTTTTCTCTCTGTGCAAGACAAATCTGCCCACCTTAAATCCCTGCTACCCATAAAACACACAATTTTTTCAAGTACCTTTACTCTGAGCATAACTAACCTTTTCAGTGTACAAAAGCTTCTGGGCCTCTTAAATGAACAAAGAGCTACTAATGAACAGAAAATACTTTTCTGACTATAAGTTTAATACTATTTCTGGGAATACAGAGTGTAATATTACTACCCGTATGTCATATATAATACAGTATATAGCTCATGCATCTTATTTTTAAAGGTTTCTGTTTTCAAAGTACCATTGTATAAGACTTCTATACACCACAGGGATACTTTAGTCAGGTTACTGCAGATTTGCACTGAGAATCGGAAAAAGAATGCCATGATCATGAAAAAGGAAAAGCCCATTTGTTCTAATTCCAAAGCCAAGCAATGAATGTAAGAGGAAAACAAGATTTTTTTTTTTTTTTTTTTAATTATTCATTCCAAGGTTAAACTGCAGGAAACCTTAACATCCCACACATGGAGATAAGTTTTCAATACAGGGTATATGAACTCTTGGCAGCCCGTAAGGTAAGAGATGCACATTGGTTGTCAAGGAGACTTCAATTTACTATGCAAGGGGTCCAGTCCCATACTGAAAAATTTAGGAATGCTAGAAATTTTAAGTTTGAAAATCAGTTATCAAGAAGAAAGAAGGTGGCACGTGATTGGTTTTCATCCTCCTTTCCCTCATTTCTTACAGGGATGTGCAATCAGAATTGGACTGGAAGATTTGAATTAAGCACTGCCACACTTCACTGTAGGGACACTTGACATCAAAGCAAATGCTGGCTTTAGTTCTATATTTTTAGCTGTACTTTAAATGAAAAGCTGCACTGAATTCTGCAGTGACACAACTGTTGATCACACTCTGTTTAGTAACAGAAGTCCTGTCAGATATTTAGCCTTAGTTACCAAAAACTATCTTCAGGGAGTACAAACATTTCCCCTCTGGCATCCTGTCAGTCACAGCAAATCTGTAAATAAACTGTCAAACTCCATTCCAATCATTCCTGAATCTGCAAGGGAAAAAAAGTAGTAAAATTGGTGCAGCTGGTTGTAGTCCCTGTAGAGCAGGGCTGATTTCACAGCTTTAATATGGTTCACTACTTCACAGCCAGTCCAATCTGATATATAGCATGCAGAAATGAGTGACACCTTTGCTAATCATTTTCTTAAACTTATCACATGTGGAGGTAATAACAGATGCAATGACTTTTCAAGGGCATGGACTGGTTAATTTTTCAAAAGCAAATCGACTCAAGTTCTGCAAAATTAAAAATCCACTAAGACACACTGTCAAACCATTTAAATTATGGAAAATCACACTCAAGGCAAAAAACAGAGCTCTGGTCATGAGAAAAGCAGCGTTAGACCCTCTTCTCATATTGTCATAAGCAATGTAGGAATATAGCAGCAGCAAACTAGCCAAAGACCTAAAGAGGGATGCTGACTTTAGCAAAGACTAAATAAAATGGCAAACCCTTTGAACTATTACCTAGAACATATTAGAACCTTTGTTCTGTAATTCATAACTTGCTAAGTAACCCTGACAGAGCTGGTCAAGAATTCTTTTTCCAAGATATGTTTTGTTGGACCACAACAGCTAATTGAAGAGTTTTTCAAGGCCACATTAGAAAATGTGTAACTGAAGAAAGACCAGAAAGAAGTAGATAAACACTATCACCTCACAGCCTAGGGACTCTGAATGTTAATTCCCTGATTTAGAGCAGAGAGAGAACCTGAATTGGGGTCTGCTTTACCCCACAAATTTTCCTTCACCATCAAGTTATACAAAGTCACACTGTCTCTCTGGATTGGTGAATATTTCATAAGAAGCAGAATAGCCCTAAGCAGAAGACAGACTGGCTCAAAACCCAATAGCAAAGACACTGGCTTGATTTATGTTAAATTTAGGTTCAAGACTCATTTCTGTTATCAGTCAAAAAAGCAATCTCAGTTTCCAAGAGGAAATGCATCCTTCATGCTTGCTCACAAAAGCCCCCTAAAACATGAGACTAATTGTGAGTTTGAAAATAAATTTTGAAAGCACATTATTTCTCATGAAACAAAAATACAAATGTTTGATTGCAGATGCTCACTCAGACTCCCTGCCCAGGAAAGCAAACTTCTCATGCAAATAGCTGAATGCACCATAGCAAAGGAAAGAGCACTAAGGTCAGAGTGACTGCAATAAGTTTGAAGGTGGAAAAAAATAACATCATCCCCTTAATTAGGGTTGCCATATGTTCAGAATTCTGCTTTCATGTTTTCTTTCTTCGGCTCAAATTTTGACTGGCTGAAAAAGGAAGGAATACAAAACGCATCAAGATGTACCATATGTGCCCTGGTCTCCTGTGCACCTCATGTGTCAGAGATCTGACATGTCAGAGACATCATGCTCACCATGCAAAGGCTACATGGCCTATCAGCTACTATTTCCTTCCACAAATTCCCCAAAGAAACAATGGGAGCCCTACCAAATATCTTCCATTTTCCTACCACACAGAAATCCAAACCATATGCTGCAAAGTTTCCAGCAGAAGCAACAACAACTGCTCTCCAGAACTGAGTGTCAGCCTGGTTTATTCTCCTCTGGTTGTACACAGATACTTCCCCTAAGGTGCAAATAAACCCCTGTGAACCTGAAAGCTTCAGTTACACAGGTCTGGCCCCCTGTACGTGTTGCTGTGCAGGGTTCTTAGGTTTCATCTGCAACCACTTCCACCTGAGAATTAACCACCAAAAAAAAAAGAAATCTCTAGGCCTGAATCTCATTTCCCATTTAACAACTGAGTTTATAATCTCAGTCTAAAAACAGTCAACTCATGCTCAGAGTTAACACCCTTAATGGATAGGAATTCTCATCATCCTGATTTCAGATGTGAGAAGATACAGAGGAGATAGTCATCTAGATGGCGTAGCACTGCAGGCTGGAGGGTCTCCTGAGGGTCAAAGCAGCACTGGAATCACACCACCTTTTCACTGCAAACTACAGCCACAGCTTTGCAATCAATTAGATATCAAAATCCAGATTGTATGCTCCTTTGCATCCAAAAACAAAAGCAACATTATTACCATTTCCAATAAGAAAGAAAATGGTTTATTGGATGATCCTTCCAGTATAAAGAAGAAAAAAAAATTTGCATACAAAAGTTTCAGCCCTAGAAAAGTCCACAGTGAAATAAAACCTTGTCTGGCAGACAGCACAGCACAACAACTCCTGACATGAAATGAACCCTGAGATAACACCTGACAGAAAGGGGACTTTAACTAAAAAGAATGCAATTATCCCAATGGGAGTTGCTCCAGGGCACCTGGTTTAACTCCCCTGCCAAAAGTATTTTCAACACTTTAATGGTTACAAATGATAAGAAAAGTTATGATGAGAGAAAGTCCATGAGGCTACACCTGCAAAGGCAAGTATTTTTAAGAAAAATGCTTCAGATACAGAGACGGAAGTAATTAAAAACCCAAAGTAAAACGTGCACTGCTGTCTTTGTTTTCACCCAAGCTGAACTTCCCCTGCAATTGAATCTCTGGCTCACTGGGGCAGCTGGCTGACATCCTGAGCCACAGACAGGAAAAGCTTGTCTGGGAAATCAGCACAAAACTCAGGTTTGTTTGTTTGGAAATGAGCCCTCATGTAAACATACTTACACATGGACTGCAGGCTAACAGGACTGCGTGATAAAGGACCAAAATTCTCAATGCTCACTTTGCCTCAGTCTGATTTGCTTTCAGGAATGACAGGTCTCTGAGGCCAGGAGGGAAGTTCAGAGCAGGCAAAACTTACCCTGAATGGAACACACCAGGTTAGGGAACATTTATATAAACTGAATGTACAGAAGTCCATGGGACTTCATGGAATGCACCCTGAATTCTGAGGCAGTTGGCTGATAAAATTGTGAGACCACTCTTAATTTTCTTTTAAAGGTCATGGCAATTCATGGCTCCTTAGGTCTGGAAGAAAGCAAATACCATGTCTATCTTCAACAATGACAAAGAGGACACCAGGAATTACAGGTCAGTCAGGCTCACCTTCATTCTCGGGAAGATGGAGCAAAACCTCACAGAAACCGTTTCCAGACATATGAAGGACAGAAAGGTGACTGGCATTAGTTAGGCACAGCCTCCTAAGATGAGATGACTGGTTCAATGGATGAGGAAAGAGCAGGGTGTGTTGTATATCTCAATTTTAGCAAGCCTTTTGACAGTGTCTCCAACAATATCTTCACTGACAAGCTGATGAAGTCCTAGATACATGGAAGGGTGGACTGAAAAACAGCAGAACTGCTGGACTTAAAGGCTATGAATGGTGGTACAAAGTCCAGTCGGAGGCAACTCACTAGTGATGTATCCCAAGGGTCAATATTGGCCTGATACTGTTCAACATTAATGATGTAGATGATGGAACGAAGTATGTCCTCAGCAAGTTTGAGGATGACACAAAACTGAAAGGAAGACTGATACACAAGAGGGTTGTGCTGCCATCAGCAGGACCCCAACAGGCTGGAGGAGAGGACCAACAGGAATCTCATCAAGTCCAATAAATGGAAGTGAAAAGTCCTGCAGCTGGAGAGGAAACACCCCATGCACCAGCACCAGCTGAGGGGCAACTGGCTTAAGACCATCAGCTGGGAAGCAGCTTGGCAGAAGAAGACCTGAGGATTTTAGTGTACAAGGTGAACAAGATCCAGATGTGTGTCCTTGCAGGAAAGGCAGCCAGCAGCATCCTGGGTGGCATTAACAAGAACAGCAGCAGGTCAGGGGAGCGCTGCCCAGCACAAGGGATGCACATCCATAGTGGTGGGTCCAGTCTGGGCGAGAGAGTACAATGGACATGGACACACTGGAGTGAGTTCAGTGAAGGGTCATGCAGATGATGAAGGGACCTGAACACGTAGCATACAAGGAAAGGCTGAGAGAGCTGGGACTGCTCAGCCTGGAAAAAAAGATGACCCACTGGGAATCCCATCAATGTGCGTAAATACTTGATGAGGCAGACAATGAAGACAGATTCTTCTCTGTACTGTCCAGTCGTAGAACAAGAGGCAAAGGGCACAAATTGAAATAGAAAAAAAAAATCCTTTTGAACATAAACCTTTTTGTTTAGCTATACAGGTGATCAAACAACGTTGCAAGTTTCACAGAGAGGCTGTGGAACCTTCATGCTTTGAGAAGGAGGGTAGGTTTAGAATATCTATGAGGAAGAAACACTTTACTGTGAGGGTGACGAGACACTGGGACAGGTTACCCAGGGATTTTGTGGCTGCCCCATCCCTGGAAGTGCTTAAGGCCAGGCTGGACGGGGCTTGGAGCAACCTGGTCTAGTGGAAGGTGTCCCTGCCCATGGGTTTGGAACAAGATGAGCTTTAAGGTTCCTTCCAACCTAAATGATTCTGTGGTTTTATGATTCAAACCCAGCTGGACACAGTTCTGGGCCATCTCTAACTGGCCCTGCTCTGACTACATGAGCTCCAGAGGTCATTTCCATTCTCTTCCATACTGTGATTTGAATTTCTCCTGGTATAACTTATAGATGAAAACAGTGTAAAATATCCTGGAAGACTACTTTGCAAGATCAGGGTGAGATATTAATGTACAAAGATCCATGTTTCACCATCAGATGTTTCAGCCAAAAACACTAAACTGCATGTAAGAATCTACTTTGAAATATATAGAAACTAAATATCCAGGGAGCAAGGAAGCAGAGCAAAACAGAAATAGGGTCATATACCTGTCATTTAAAGTGCATCTTCACTAGTCTTAATGAAATCAGAATAGAACAAGCTCAAGGTGGCCAAATTACTCGAGAAAGCACCATTATGAAGGTAATTTTTTGACTAGTAATGATGCTCTTGATGACATGGCAGCTACTTTGTAGAGCAAAAGTTTGTGAATGTAGCCATCTCCACTTTGCAGGGGCCTTTGACTCCAACTAAGCCAACTGATACCAGCAGGAATTGGGAGGGGCCATAGTAATGCAGTGCAACTTTGCAAGCCAATCCTAAAGACTTCAACAAGAGACAGACACCTCTAAAGCTGAAGACCTTGAAGATAACTTATTTCCCACTTGACATAATACAATTGAGATAATTTTCTATATCTCACTACAAAGGCAGGGGACTCTTCACCATTTTCAAGTTCCTCATACAATATTTCATCAGAAAAAACAAATGGTACATCATAGCATGCATAATGGTATGGTTTTTAAGTGAGGAAAAGGACATGACTAAATTAATCTTCTGAACCTCCTGATTATAAAGTGCTTGATTTTTAACACTCTGATAACTCCAGGGAGGAGAGGGGCCCATAACTTTGTAAGGAGGAAACAAAAGGAAGCATTGGGATAACTGAAGAGAAACAGATAGACGGACAGATTTACTTGATGTGCTCCCCAGAAGCCCTGCAGGCTTCATCAGCTGTGCTTGTAAGGCCTTTGAAGTGTAGCTGTTGCACAGCTTGTAAGTCCCTTCCTCTGGAGCTCACAAGCTTGTGGTGTTATAAGCTACTTAAGCTCCTTAGTCTAGATCTAAGCAAACAGCTTGACGCACTTACAAGCTTCACTCCCTCTTATTCTGAAGATGTTAAGCTGCTTAGCTTACTGTCTTCAACTTTCAAATTCCTACAACCAAATCCTACCCATACACTCTGCATCTGCCTTTATTAGCCCAATCCTCCCCTCTGCTGAGGATTCTGAATGTCTTGTGCCAAGCCACCAGTACAACAAAATGTTCTTTTATAGCTTAGTCCTTCCAAAGTCATACCCAACACCTGAATGCCCATTGCTTTGGCAACTACCGCTCTGCATTTTCAGCATCCACAGATTACTGTGTATGAAACACACTCACCTGTTCTAACAAATCTCTCTTCATTAATAAAGTCTATTAAATAGTTCAGCTATATTTTTTCAAAAAAGCTTCACGCTGGTGTAACTCTCCTCTCACAAATGGGAGCTCTTACTAAGAACTTCTGATGCAGTGGGAACTGCAGAAGCTTTTGGAAGAAAGGCTGCTTATAGGGAAAAGATGGGTTTCATCTAAATCAAGCTGGCACCAAACTACCAGCATTTGCAATTAACAAGGTTACAAGAGAATCTTTAAAATAAGAAGTACAGTAAGGCTGGCACAAATGGACATGACACAATTTCTAGGGCTGAAATCATTAAAACTTTGTATCTATAAATAAAAGATAAAGTAGACTAATAAATCTTAACAAGAAACCACGAAGAAGACACAATTTAATCATAGCACATAGCTACTGAGCCAAGCGTAAAAGTGCTGCCATATTGACACTAGAAATCAAAAAAATAAGACAGAAAGGCTTAAAATACCTCGTTTTCACTGAGGATATTGACAGAAGCAACATACTACTGAAAGGCAGACAATCACTTCATGTTGCAAAATAAAAGAGCAAATGATATTGCAAAGATATAGGAAAACCACAGCAGTGAGTGTTGCTATACACTAATGAAAACCTGAATCAGAGCAGACAAACCAGTTAATTGCACCAACTTGTACCATAACCCATATGGTCTGAATACCACATCAGTATCAGGACCATACACCAGACTACTTGCCCTGGATGATGACAGTGGTTAAAACTCAAACAGATAACACAGACTTGCTTGGACAGGCAATACAGTGACAATGCCAAACTGCAGTTATCCCTGTGTGAGTTGGGCCAAACATCACACTCGTGCTTTATGCTATGACTTCTCAAGAACCCTAAGGTAAAAAAAGCAGCAATTCTTGACTTAAGCAGAAAAATCCTTGGGTTCAGAAAGTTACCACTGAAGAACTTCTCTGTAAGTTCCCATGAACTACTGAGTTAAAGATTTTCAGCCTGAAGAAGAGAAGGCTCCAGAGAGACCTTTGTGCCCCCTTTCAGTACTTGTAGGGGGCCTGTAAGAAAGATGGAGACAAACTTCTTAGCAGGGCCTCCTCTTGAAGTAGGACAAAGGGTAATGGTTTTAAATTAAAAGGAAGATTCAGACTAGATTTAAGGAAGAGATGTTTTACAACAAGGGTGGTGAGACACTGAGAGAGATTGCCCAGAGAGGTGGTGGATGCCCCATCCCTGAAATCATTCAAGGTCAGCTTGGATAGGGCTCTAAGCAACCTGATCTAGTGAAGTGTCCCTGTTCATTGCAGGGAGTTGGACTAGATAACCTCTGGAAGCCCTTTCCCATTGAAACTATTCTATAATTCTATTAAGATAAAACCATCTATGAAGAGCCAATCAATCAACATAAATAATCAATCCACAGCAGAAATACATAATTTCAATGAAGTGGAAAAACACGAAAAGGAAAAAAATCACGTTAAAATAAATTACAGGCAGCAGTCAAAAGCCTAGAATACACTTAACTAAGACTGTTCATGGAGAATGTATGAAGGAGATCTTAACCTGGGATGTGTTGAAGGGCCTGTCCCAGACTGAGGTATCAACAACGGCTATTTTAGAACAAATCATATGTTACCTATGCAAAAGTTGTGTATAAGTGGAGTGCCAAATTGTTATAATGTTACCTGTGCAAAACATGCATGTTTTACACAAGCATAAACTCAGATTTTGATGAGACAGGTATTTTGATGAGATCCTTCACCAACATTTATTGTAGGAAGAAGGTTGCCACAGGATCAGAATGGAAGTGCTCTCATTGAATTAATTATCATCTTTTAAAAAGACATGACACAAACAGTAGGAGTACATGATTGGTTTTCACAGCTATCAGTGAAAGGTGAATACAGGTAATCTGGGAAAAGGCAGAGAATCAGACAACAAATCCAACCATGAGGAGCTACAGAACTTCCTCATGATAGAGATGGGATAGGGAACAAAATGTCAGATGAAATTCAATGCTGATTAGTACAAAGTAATGTACATTGAAAGAACAGATCTAAGTTTGCACACTCAACAGGCTCTGAAGTATTATCTTTGAGTAAAGTGTGGTGAATTTTAATAATTCATGAGAATACCAGATCAATACTCAAAAACTGAAAAAGTACATTAAAATTTTTTATAAAAGAAGTAAAACCAGAAACAGTGTAATGCCACTTTTCAAATAAAAGGTGAGTCTCTGAATATTCTGTACAGTGCAACTCCGGCATCTCACAAAGAACATAACAGAAATGGAAACAATAGACACACACAACAAGGCTGATCAAAAGTGTGGGACAGCTTCCAACAAGACAGGAGTAAACCTGGATTACAATTCTTCAGCCAAGAAAAGAAATGGCTAAGGGGATGCCAGGGGGAGGCCAGCAGAGCACAGGCAGCCAAAGAGATGATAAAGATGATAAATACAGAATGACTATTCTCTGTTTCTCATGGTACAAAAACTAACGAGGTGCAAATGGAATTATCAGGTAACTTGCCCAACACAAACAAAAAATAGGGAAATCTCACACAATGCACATCTCAGCTGAAGTACTCAGTGCTACAGGATACTATGGGTGCCAAAAAACAACATGCTTTTAAAAAGTGATTAGAGAAATCATGGGAAAAAGAGTCTGTCAACAACTCTGAAACAAAAAACCTGAGGCTTGGGGAGTTGCTAAACTGCAGACTGGTGGAAGCTGGAAGGACGTGGTATCTGATCAAGCCTTGCTTGTGTATTACAGGCTGGCCACTGTCAGAGGAAGACTCCAGCCTAGGTGAGCCTTTGGTATGACTCAGGATAACCATTCTTACCTTCACAAATAACAGCAAAACTATTTCAGCCTTGAGTACTCTTGAAAAAGCCCATCCCCTCCACCTCTTAATTCTCTGCCACTTTTGAATGAAAGCGGCATCAAACTGGATGATGTTTGTGGATCAAACACAGCCCGAAAGAATATTCAGTGGGGAAGACACACCTTGCACATTTTTGCTCTCCCTATCACAAAACACATGAAAGTATTTTGCACTGAGTGTTTAGAAAACTCAACATCAAACCAACAAATAAGGCACCCTCAACTCTCGCAAGCAAAACAACCATTTGATTCTACCAGCCCCAAATTTCTAAGCACAGTCATTTCCCCTCTCAGCATGCTTGTTTTTAAAGTTATGAGAAGACAAAAGTCTTGCAACCTTAATTACATGTATCATAATTCTGGAGATTGTTACAATCTTGACCTTTTTTCCCACATGCTAATGCAACTTCAAATTAATCCTCTCTGTTTAACAAGTTATCAAATGCCATACAGCGTGTAAACTACACCCTGATTGCTGAGAAAAATATCTATTTGCAGATCATTATTTCGGCAGGCACTTAAGTTTCATTGACCTCAGAGGTACCTAAGCACCTTCTTGCATGAGGCATTTCTAATCCTGAGAGCCCCAAGAGCCAATGGGAGCCCAAAGCCTGTATTCAAACCTGAAAATTCAGTCCATAATATCCCACTCAAAAGGTGTCTGGTCAAGATGCTGCTTTGTCTTCTTCCACTGTCATGAAGGGCATAACACAATGCAGATAAAAGAGAAAGCATTCTCCATTTGTCAGAAGTAATTAAACTTGTCACTGACTTTCTGTAAAACTCAAGAGCCATCTGGGAAAAGAGCAGTATGTTTCCACATCCATATGAGTGACAAGGTCAGAGCATCCCTCACTTCCTTGGTTGCATCTCCATCACTGACTCTGTTCATCACGCTGTAAATTAATCCATAAAAATTTGGATAGAGTACCTACTGTAATTAGCTCTATCTGTCCAAAGGAGGCAAAATGAGATGGGGTGTCAGCTGAGGGATCCAATTGGCTCATGGCTGCAGAGTGACAGAACTAGGTCAATATACCAACTTTATCCAGGAGGACAACATAAAATTAGCCTTGTCGTGTTACATTTCTGAGACAAGTTTTCAAGACCTTCAATTACCAAGAATTCACTAACGTTTTATATTTATACTCATCTCTGGGATTTATTTTTTTATATATATCCAATGAGAAATTCTCATATTTTTATTTATGGGCATTTTTCTGCTGTGCACCTCAGCAAAGAGCACCTCAACAGGCTGCCATTAGGCTCCCCTGCGGACTCCTCTTTTCCAGGCTGAACAAGCTCTGCTCCCCTAGCTCCTCTGCTCAGGGCAGGTCCTCCAGCCCCCAGACATCTTGCTGGCTCTCCACTGCACTTGGTCCAGTTTGTCAATAAATTAAGGAGACAAAATCAGGTGCAGTACACCCCAGATATCATCTAAGGGGATGTTGAATAAAGGACAATAATTCTCCTCCCTCAGTCACCTGGTTGTGCTCCTGTTGGTACAGCCTGCATGTTGTCAGCCTTCCTTGCTGCTAGGACACACCCTTGGCTCATTTTTAGAGACATCCCACCTCCTTTTCAGCAGAGCTTCTCCTCCAGATTTTTATCAGTGCACGGAGTTTATGTTCCCCAGGTGCGAGGCTTGACATTTTTCCTTGTTGAGTTTGATGAGGCTCCCAACAGACCATCCCTCTGTTTAACATGCAGCTTACATGATTTATTCAAGTCACAAGCATGAGTTTCTCATCATAAGATAAGCCTAGAGACAGAGTTGAATGTGTAAGACAGGATTAGGTGTACATTGGATGGATGGAGTAGTGCGTTGCACAGCTCACCTTGTTGGCCTTTTCTCATTATAAGCACAAGACCTGTCTCAATACATTCACAGTTACTAAACACTGGGGGTCTCACTGCTAATATTTCACTGCTCTCAGTGACCTGGCCAGAGCCACATGTCCCTATTTAAGGGGACATTCTGCCAGGAATTGCTAAGCGCACACTAGGTGACAAAAGATATGACTCAGTTTTCTTGCTGACTTTCAGTAGGAGGTGAAAAAATTAAAGCTAGGAACTTAGGAAAATGCTTCAGAGCATATTAAACACAAATAGCATTGGTAGTATCAAGTCAATGAGATGACAATGTCTATATTTAAAACTAGACCAAAAAAAAGGGGGGGGAAATTGGCCAGACTGGAGAAAAAGTCCATTTATATAAAAATATGTACATTTGCTTCTAAAGGTGCTTTCTTAAGTCACAGCTGGGACTGAGGGGTAGGGAAGCTTTCACTGCTGCTCTACAGAATCTATTCTGCAACTAAGGAAGCAGCTGAATTTCCACTTTCAATCCTGCAGAAGGTGTGTTCCCTCTTGGTTTTGTTTGCCTTCTAAATTTTCTGTGAACTTTGAAAACATTTCAGGACCAGCTGTCTGAACTGGTAACAGCAAATGAAAGAATCCAGGACACACAAGTAAGTGTGAGGGAGGAGGTACCACTACAGTGACAAGAAAAGGAAGTGCATGTATTTGTACTCATGTAAACCCATGGATACTTGGGGATATCAACCAAGTGTCTCAAGGTAACATAATTTCTGCCACTAAGATCAGAATAGCAGGACACCTAATTTAAAAAACGGTTTCAGAAGGTCTTAAGACATCCTTTCCACTAAATATTCCGAAACAACTTTGCAGGGATTATTTACTAAAATTATGAATAACATTCATACACTTGGGCCCTTCCTTTGCACCACTGTCAACACTGACATATCAGACAGTTGCTACAATTGCAACCAAGAGGCACTTGAGCATTTCACGCATGAACAGCAGTAGGTCAGGAAGAGGTTAATGTGTGAAACACAAAATAGATTTGGTAAGAAGGAAGAGGAGGAAACAGTGCACTTCAGTTCAGAATATGACATTTCAGCACAGGAGGATATTAAAATATCAGCTATTTTCTTTCATGGCAACAAGGGACATGCACTACTATATGCTCCATATCTTGGCAAACTGAATGAGTGTTACAATTTTCAGAAAACATGGAAGGGAAGAAGAGAATCATTTCTCATTACAGTGTAGGATTTGGATTAGCTGGTATCCACTAAGGATCTGGAAATATTCTTTTTATCTCTCAGTTACAAAACAATTTTAAACATTGTGGGGAGGAAACAGTTATTCCCATCCTGTTCCACAGTTGAACCATGAATCAAGACCTGAGGTGTCAATTTACCCTCCATAATCTTTTGTTGCAGTATAATTTACTTTTCCTCCAATGTAATCGTGGTGTCACCTTACTGTTTAATATTGAAAGTTATTGACAAAGGAAATGCTGATTCATGAATCTGAGATTTTGCTCCTACATATTCATGTGAAAACAAATGAGCCTGTACTGTTACATGGTTCTTCCTCTTGCTCACATTTCACTTCAGCCCTGATAGAATTTCAGCTGGGGTGAGTGAATCCTGCACAAATGCTGCAGCAAGTTTTTCTCTGTTGTGGGCTAACAAATTTGATTACTAAGACAAGTCTCCTCCTTAGTGCAATGAGAGTTCTCCTTGGAGTGTAAAAGGGCACAGCCACTTATAGACTGAAGCAAAGCTGCCTCTGAAATGACAGAACCTGTTTATCTAGCTTGTTTCCTATTCATACAGCACGTTGTGCTCCAGAGGTACATATATTTGTTGTGGCTTAATCCTGATTAAGATTTATATTCTAATCCAGCACTACTTACTCTCACTATTCATAGCACCTGCACTATTCATGACCCAGTGCTTCCACTGATACTGGATTGACTGCCTGGGCTGGGGCAGAGCCTGCAAACCTCCAGCCACCTGAAACCAGCCTGGTTTACTGAAGGAAGCCACCCAGGCTCCTGTTGTGCAGCATGGTCAAACCCTAAAGGTCAACACCAACCATCTTTCCTCCAGGTCAGTGCTTCCAGGACTTCTCCGTAACTGATTCCCATTTAACAGTATGCACTGAAAATAGCCACTGTTTGCTCTGCCTGGGTGCAGAGATCCTCATTCTTTGTAGATTGCTGCAGTGTCCCATCATTCAATTCAGCTCATGTACAAGATGATGCCACTGCAACGTGGTCATAAGGAGGCCAGAGGATCATTCTGGAACTCTAGTTATCCTCTGATGACAGTGTGGCAAAAAGACACAAGTTTGGAAGAAGCACCTGAAAACATCTATGTAAGAGCATTTTCAAAAATCTTCAAGAAGAGAAACCCAAGCAATGTCAGCCTCAAAAACCACAAGACATCAACTGCAAGGTAAAGACTTCTGTCTGCATCCAGGCCATCTTCACACCACTCATGCAAGGAGGCACTGGGCAGCTGCCCTCACCCTCAGTAGCAAACCCAGAATAAAATCCAGGAGCTTTTTCAGCTAGAACAGTCTCATTTCCAGTCCAGGCACAGATTAGGGATGAGTGTGGGAATGAAGACACTATACTGACAGACCAAAGCATTCCAGGGTGTGATTCTGGAGCCACACTCAAAAGAATTTGTGCAATGAGGAGCATGAGAGGAAAGCATCAAGAAAGGGAAGCATTTTGCTAATTGCATGGTAACAGTTACTGAGCAGACAAATGCATGAAACAGGGCAACATGGCAAATACCCTTAGGGTCCTCATCATGATGCAGAAAACAGGGGAGGTTTAATTCATTCCAGTTGTAAAACATTGTGGTGTCTTTCAGTGCCTTCACAGAACCACTTTGAATGACTCTGGATGCAGGATGATTCTGAATTCTGAGAAACAGAAACAAGAGGAGGACACAGAAAGAGTACCCAAAAAGGACTGGTTTTCAACATTTAGAATAGAACAGGAAAATTTTTCCCTGGGAACAGAGAAGGTTGACAGACATGCTCAGTGTTCAATGTCTTGTCCTGACTCTGCCACATGCTCTCCCTGTAGACAAAGACACTGCAAAAAAAACCTCAATTCCAGTAGTGAAATCCCATCTCCTAGAGGCAACTAGCACTTTGGATACACCATCCATGACCATCACATTAGGCTAAAATAGAACAGTAACCACCTCAACAGCCTCCATCACATCAATTCCAACAGTTACCCTGCTAGGAAAAGGCAAACCATTGACTGAAGCTGAGTCAGTTTTACTCACATGGATGATTATGAAGCTAATAGCACTGCTTACTTAATACACTGGGAGAAAAAAAGTGTCTATGTGCAGTGAAACCAGAGCAACTGCTGCAAACATCAGCTGTCACCACTGCTCCCTCAGCATCCCACTTGCATGGATTCCTAAATCCAGCAGTGCTTTCCAGAAAGCTGTAAAACAGTGATGAGGTCCCGTGTTTTTTGTTGTTTGGTTGGTTTGGTTTTGGTGGTTTTGGGGGTTTGCTTTTTGTTTTGTTGGGGTTTTGTTTTGTTTTGTTTTCCCCCTCTACATCCTGCTGTAAATACTGCAGAGCAGCAGCAGCTCATCCACTTGCACTGGACACGTGCCTTGACACCACTAGAGTAAATTGAATCAAGGAGCACACTGAGCTGAAAGTATTTTTTATTACTGTACTGGCAAGCTAGGAACACTTCTGCACAGGGGCTCAACAGGACAGGCAGGTTCTTCCATGGTGTATAATATGATTCCTCCAACAGCTCAGACAAGAGCTCTGAAAAACACCCACCACTTTATCCAGAGCCATGCAGCACCCAGAGGGATGGAGAGGCACAGGCACAAATCTGCCACAGCTCGGGAATGTTGGTACCACCACACGTGCCCAACCTGCCCTGCCAGGCAAGGTGCAACCTCAGCTACTGTGTCCCCTTTCCACATGGGACCGTCACAGGGCAGCTGTTGGAAACACTGGCATCTAGGTTGCTCCATTTCACCTTCCTGAATGGCTCTCAGGGAAGACAAGAGCTGGAAAAATAAAAATGAAAAAAAGAAATAAAAATAAAAAAAAAATAAACATAGAAAAAAATGAGTACCTTGGCTGTGCACAAAGCAGATAAACCCAAAAAAGGCACACAGATTTTGCTCTTTCCTCCCTAGATTTCTACCAATTTCAGTCAGTATTTCATAAAAGCATTTTATAAAAAAATATAAACCAAAGGATAAAGAACAACTTGGATCCATCTAGTTCTGATACGTTGAAGACACGCTTCATTTATTTTGGATGCTTTAATCATATAGGGAGATACAGCATGTGAAACAAGCGTTTTCCTTCCTATCTACTAGTATTTAAAGTTAGCAAAACAGAAGCCACTGAATATTTATCCAAGTGAATTCATGTATGTAATGGAGTTGCCTTCAGCAACTCTCCCTTGCTCCTGGGCCTCCTGTGACTACACTACCTACATTTATCTTTCTCTGATGATCCCAGGTGGGCAGGATTTTACAACTTTAACCCAGAAAGCCTTGAAGTCTGCATTACACACAGTGCTAGCAGACCAAACAAAGAGGCAAGAGCAGCAGGCAGTTTATTGTAATACTGGTATTTTCCAGGCTCTTATCGAACAAAGTGTTTAATCTAATGTATTACACTTAATGAAGAGTCAGGAACTTGTACTTCGAATAACAGATCAGATATAATTGGAATTTGCTCCGCACCGTTAGCCCACATATATCAATAAAAACAATAACCACATTGGATTTTGGGCTCACTTCATTTGCATTTCTTAATTTAGTGTTTAACTAATTTAACAATAGTAATGATTTAATTCAAATTAAAATCTAAGGAAAATAATTTTTAAAAACCATTAAAGATTTCATTAAGTTCTATCTAAATTAATATTAGCTTTCTTAATATTTTCAGTAATTTTTTTTCCTCTCACCACTGAAACAAACATGAAGTTTCCTCTGTGCAGTCAAGCTTTGGACAAACTTCGTTAGATTTATTGGTATTATTTCAAGCAATTAATTAATATACATTCAAGTTATTTAGAGGAAGAGCACAAGAAATAGCAGGAAAATGGATGAAGCTGTTTTAAAATACTGCTTTCAACTTAAATAATTATTCTTTGAGCCTTTTACATAGAGCTCTTAGGTATACACCATACATTAAATTAATTTTTCCATACATTTGTGGCATTGTTCCTAAGCATCAGATGCACATGAGTTACCCAAGCCACAAGATATTTTCTGCATCTCCACATGCAGCAGTCACTTCCACGAGTGACTACTCAGATAAAAAAAATATTCCTTTCAGAAATATGTCAGTTATAATAACAAAAAGGTTTCTGTAAATCCCCGCTTTTGCCTCCCATCCTCTACAGAAAAGTTATTTGTACAATGTAGGCATTACTGTATACATACACACCTATATATACACATACACACATATATAGTGTGTGTATAACTAGCAACTTTTTTATATAAAATGTTCTTATTTAACCAGAAGAATATAGTACATCCTACCTCAGCCCTCAACATACTTTTGCATCTGTAGTCTCATGGAATGTCCAGCTGATCTTGCGAAGCTGGACATGCCATCGTGCCTGAGGAGGTAGATGCAAGAAGTGAAACTGGGACCCCTGTCAGCTGGAACTGCTCACTCCAGCAGTTTAGTCCCTTGGTTGAAGTGAAGAAAGGTGAGATGGTCAGGCCACTGAGGAGCTACTGAGCTCATTTTCAAGCATAGAAGGACTGGAAAGCAGAGTTATAGTCCTGCACTGACCTGGTTCTCAAGATTATTCACGCAAATTGCAACACTGAAATCAACAGGAATGCCTTTGCAGTGATTTCCCTTGTAAGTAACAGCCTAGATAACAACAAAGTTTGCACTGACCCAAACTGCAGATCAGAGCAGCTACTGTATTTTACAGAATTTAATACCTTTAAGCAAGGAATAAAAAAGAAAAACGCAAAAACAAACTAGGAGCCACTAAGTCCTGATTATTTCCAATTTGCTTATAAACAAAATTAATTCCATCTTTTCAAATTGATACACTGGAAATTTCTTATTCTGTGTCTTACTTGAAAACAATGGTTTCAGATGTTCATATCCATTTCAGTGGGCAGGAGGCCTTTATGTTCACAAAAGTACCCAATATACGCTTTATATCACTTTCTCTGCAGCAAAACTGTTCACTTGCAGGTAAACTTAAGTCATTTAACTAGAAGTGCACTTAATTTGAAGAGATTACTCAAGCAGCTCTTCACTTGTACATTTGTATTACCATTATAATTAGAACTACTTCAAAATAACAAAAAGTTCATTTTTGACAATAAACATAGAAAAAAAGATCAAGAGCACCTTGAGTGAAGAGCATGAACACTTTTGAAAATATCCTTCAAAACCCCTCCAGCTCTCTGGCCAGTGACCCCCTTCATTCCAATGCTACTCACAGGACTGCTGCCACACAGGCTAATGTACATTATTTCCTGCTGGTTTGTGTGTTTTAAGCTGGCCACCAAGAGGACTGAGATACTTTGCTGACTTGTAACGATGCTGAGCACCCTCCAGCTTTCCATAGCTACTTGCTGAGATGTATACAAGGAAATGGCTCTGTGCAGATAAACACTGACATCTACCCTGTTCTGCACGATATGGAGAGAGGAGGAACTGAGTGACCCAGTCCTGGAAGCAGGGAAGGCAGCCAGCAATGTGCTGGAATAAAACTGCCAGGAGCCTTCCTTCAGCACATGGATACCTCTGGGATACAAAGCCCTCTACCAACAAAGCCCATATTTGAAATGTCACTAAAGTGAGAAATCACTAAAGTATCAGCCTGTTGATAACAAGACATAAGAACACCCTGAAGAAAGCTGCTAAATGGTGGAGTACACTGACTAGATAGGCAAGCACACAAACTCTGGCTACCAACTTTAGGCTACCAAAACTGAAGATATTTACAAGTCAGTTCATTTGTTGTCCAAAATGACATGTCATTTGATACTACTTCTATAATGGATAGACATTGTTTAGTATTGTTCCTTTTGGTAGTACTGTTGCTCCCTAATATTAAAGAATCCAAAATTATGTGTTTGTGCACACCAAACACCTTCTAGTGGGATTTTTTCAGACAGAGCATCACAGAATACATAAGGTCAGAAGAAACCACTTGGTCATCCAGTCCAATCCCGCTGGTCAAGCATATTACTCAGGACGGTGTCCAGATGGATTTTAAATATATCCAGTGAGGGAGACTCCACAGCCCCTCTGAGCAACCTGTTCCAGTGCTTAGTCACCCTCATATTAAGCAAATTTAGGTGGAACTTCCTGTACATTAGTTTCTGCCTGTTGCAGAAGAGCCTGGCTCCATCCTCAGACACCCTCCCTCCCTCCAGATACAGCACACATTGATGAGGTCCCCCCTCATGTCTCTTTTTGAGGCTCAACAGGCCCAAATCCCTCAGCCTTTCCTCATGAAAGAGATGCTCCAGTCCCTCAATCATCTTTGCAGCCTCCACTGGACCCGCTCCAGGAGCTCCCCCTGCCTTTCTCATACTGGGCAGCTCAAAACTGGACACAGCATTCCAGGAGAGGCCTCACCAGGACTGAGCAGAGGGGCAGGGTCATCCCCTCAGCCTGCTGGCAACGCTCTGCCAGCTCACCCAAATTCCTGTGCAGCCATTCCTTCAACTTGGTGTTACTGCAAAAGCGAACACAGAAAAGCCCACAGATTTATATTTGAGAGAGATGCAGCTGATTTCTACAAAGGGGAGTTGATTGAACTTTCATCCACCAGAACTTCTGAAAATGTATCATAAATATGCATTTCAGAAGACTCCACCAAGATAGGCACAACCAGAGGTGAAACATTAAGAGCTATGCCGCACTTCAGGAACATTTCAGATAAAGATTGACAAGTGCAGTTATCTGCAATAGAGGTATTGAAAGAGCTAATTCACTTTGAGACACTATGAAAAATAAAACCATCACAAATCCATCCTTAGATTGTATGTATATACATACTTCTATTTTTAATTTCAAATTGCTAGCTTTCTTGACATTTCTTATTAAGCTTCAGATATTGTCAAAAGGAATACAAATACTTTAAAACTAACAGAAGTGGTAGAGAAGTGGCCATTTTTAAGCTCTCTTTCTACTTGAATAGTAATTGATGTACAATGTTCAGCAGGTACTCAGTTTTACTTTGCCTGATGCTGTACAATCACTTTAACTGCTGTCAGAAAAAGCAAATTTCAGATTCAAGCAAACTTTCTTTGTGCTCTTTTATCCATTCTTCAGAATTTTCCAACTAGGAAAGCTACAGCACTGATGAGTTGAGGGTCACTGCAAGACCCAGTCAAATCAAGCCACTTGAACATCAAAGAGAAAAATTATGTCACTGTCCAGAAACTGAGACTGGGAATTTCATATCACCTACCACATCATTAAGGGTCTTAATTCTGCAGACGTTCTAATCTCACTCTTCCACACATCCATTCGTCAGGTCAGTCCTGACACTGATCCCAAATTCCATCCTACAGGTGCAAAGCCAACACATTTCTGTTCTTACCTCAGAAAGAGAACTTGATAAGTGCACACTGCACTTGAAGCTTATTTTTCATGAACTCCCATCCTTTGCCACCCTTTACACTTGGACTAAAGTGATGTTGTGAAAGCCTTGGGGCTGAGACCTGTCATTTTACATGCACCACACACACCTTTGCTAGTGCATAAATTAGACACCACAAACAGGTTAAATAACTTTATAGTTTAAAGAATACCCTTCATGTGTGTTCTTGAAAACCACAGGCTAGAAATAAGGAAAAAAACCAAACAAGTTTCCCACATTAATTCTTCATGTCTGAAGATAATTGAAGTTATACAAGCAGAAAGCAAAATCACCCTTGTCCACAGCTGCAGAAACTTTTACTTGAGTTTTACTTAAACAGGAAATGTTGGAGGTGTTTGGTAATTTTTTTTCTTGATGTAATTTCAGTAAGCACTGAGTAGGTTTCCTCTGGAAGTCAAAGTCTGGATGGAAGCAAAGCTTTAGGTATTTAAAATTGTTTTTAAAATTTAAGCAATAATCTCTTTTAAAGTAAGGTAAAATTGCCTTGCCGAATTTCATGCAACAAACAATCACAGCTAGAAATCACTATATGTGCAGGCAGGGTAGGCAAGGAAAAGGTAGGGAAGGAATGACTTGTCTAGCAGAACCCCTGTTAACATAAAAATCCTCAAGCGTGGACTGATGCCAGTGAAAGCACTGAGACAGTGCTCAGAAGTGGTGCATAACACAAGATGTGTAAAAGAACCTGAATAACCTTAAACCAGAGAAAAGGAAAGACAGCTGGAGTGACGAGGGAATCTTGGGAGAGCTGATTAGAGTTCACTAACAGAGCTGTCTCATTTGAACAACAAAAATGAAAATACAGAAAGACACAAAAAGGAAGATATAAAGTAATAAACACGCAGCATTTCCTAAGTGTCAGTTAAGGTAAATGTAGTATCTTACAAGCAGAATAGTCACAACAACAGGGCAGCACCTACAGTGGTACCAACAGCTGCTGTGGGTATACACGATTAATACACAGCAGTGTGTATATAGCTGTGAGACAGATGAACTTCCCAGCAATGGTATTTCTTACAGATTCCCATGTGTCCAAGATGGACTGGACCACTGTCTTCTTTTGAGCTCACCCTTCTATTACATAAATGATCTCTTTAGACCAGAGCACCTGGTTTGGGGCGGGGGGTGGGGGGGAGGAAATTTAAAAAAAAAAAAATCTTGTTCTTAAAACAGCCAGTGCTAAAGAATTCACTACACCACTGTCAATTGCTGCACTGCTTGATTTCAGTTTCTGTTAAAAATCTGCACCTTGCTAGTCATTTGAGGCTCGCCTGCTTTCAGCTTCCAGTTATTGAACCATAATGTTTCTGTCTGTAAGGCTCGAGAGTCCTATACTACCAGGTTTCCTTTCCCCAAGAAGGTACTTACTGACTGCAGTCATGTCACTCCCTTGCTAATCTAATTGTATTTAAAACTGTAGATCAGCCTCAAAAAACAAGCAATAAAAGGAGATTTAGTAGATAGCCCAAGCGATCTCCAAGTCCCCAGCTTCCAGAGATCCACAAGGCTCTAACAAAACCAGCAAACTGACAGCTTGACTCTTTTTCTGAATGCTGCTTCAACAGTACATCCACTGACACAGTCATAAACAATCTCTCCTAACATGAGGGCACAGGAATTGAACCATTTACATACTTGGTCTTTTGCTGACCAAACATTAAAAGCAATTGTTCAAACAATGACAACGTTTTATCATTGTGTCAGAAAAGAAAGACAGATAGTACCCTTTCCAATCTTTTTATTAACTCTTCAGATTTTCTGTCTTCATTGTGTTTCCTGTATATGTATGACAACAATAAAGCAAAATAAAAGCAAGACAATAGCCCCTGCATGAAAAATTCTAGAGCACGTAAGCAGCTTCCTTATAGCACATGAGGTCATTTCCTTCAGAGACATTTAATCTAATCCTTTAAAAAAATTAGTTAAACTAATCCTCTACTCTCCTGAGCCAAGTAATAATAAAAAGCCCTTTTTTCGTAAAATACTTTGTTGAGGAATTGGTAATGAACTAACCAACCTTTTACTCCAGATCACTGGCTTAAAACCAAGCCTTGCTCGCTTGTGCCTAGAAGGCTCAACTACGTGATAAAAGTCTGAGGCTCTGTGGAAAATAAGAGAGGATATAGTCAAGTTCTTGGCAAGGTATTGCCCGTCTCACACTGGCACTCTTATCAGCCAGAAGTTTCATCAGAAAACACAAATATCCTCTGCAGCAGAATGACTGGCTTATCTGGGAGGAAGATCCTGCCACTGATGAATTTCAAAGTATTTCTTGAGCCAACACTCCTCCCTGAAAAATATAGGTTCAAGATCCAATGGCGAAGCATATCTGTGGTCTGTTTGTACTGCACACCAAGCAGTAACTCTGCCCCATGTCTATCACACACATTCCAATCTGGCTGCTATAACTATTCATTGTTGTTTCAAACAAAAAAAAACTTCAACCTCCCATCAAGGGCACTGTCCTCTAATTATTTTTAAGCTGTTTTCCCTCACTTGCTGGAGCAAAAGGCCCCTAAGAAAGCCATTGCCCTTGTGCTGCTGAAACACCACCAGCACTCTTGGCAGCAAACAGCAAGAGACAAGCACGAAGCCAACACAACATTTTAGTATTGATTTCTCTAAGAAATTTAAATCCCGCAGGGCATAAACATCAATTTAATCTGTATGCAACTACACAATGGCCTCACTCCCAGTGTTCCTCATTTCAGCCAAGACACTGCTACAACGGGAGGAGAAACACGCTGAGCGGTGAAGGCAAAGGCGACCGACAGAACAAGTACCCCCATGTTCCTGACAAGTCCTAAGAGTTTTAGAGACTACAATCATAAAAGCCTCTCAGTCAAAGACAACTACCAACAGAAAAGTCTGTCTTGTAGCCTGACACAAAGGCATCCCTGGAAAATCCTGAGGACCAGTGGCACCCAGCCTTGCCAAGCTGGAGAGCCACTTCATGCCACAATGCACCGACATTTCTCTGTGAAGTGACAGTCTCATGTCTCGCCTTCAGGTTTCTGTGCCTCCACGTGACAACATGAAGGATGAAACTCAACTGCTCCCTAATGTATTAATTGATATTTTGGAACAGGCTACCCAGGGAAGTGGTGGAGTCACCATCCCTGTAAGTGTTCAAAAAACAAGCAGAGGTGGCACTTTGCAACATGTTTAGTGGGCATGGGGGCATTAAGGTGAAATGTTGGACTTGGTGATCTTGGAGGTCTTTTCCAACCTCAGTGATTCTATGATTCTATTTTCTGAGCTCCCCTGACACCATCAGGCTGCATTTCCTGTCAACAAAGAGTCACACATTATTGCTACCTTCAGCCTGCTGAAAAGAGCATCAGAGCAAAACACCACCTGAAGGAAAAGGAAATTTGCCACCTTGGAGTTTGCCCTCATAATCTTAGACTGAATTCTTCAGAAATAAGTCCCCCCTCTAATCACTGAGAAATCAGACCCAGCATACACTGACATTCCCTGTCTTTTAACAAGCACTGCAGGATTGCTGTTTTGTTTAAGAATGCTGCTCACTAAAAAAAATGGGCTCATTCTTACACCAGTGCAAAGCCAAGGCATGTCTGTGTCACCCCAGCCAGTACACTTCAGCCCTGAGTACAGTCAGTAGGATTCAGGGCACCAGCATTATTTGTAAGAGATGGATTTATGCATGTAAGAAACTGTCAATTACACAATAACCACCGACACATGGTTTTATGGGCAAAGCCTGCACTTCTAAAATGTGGCACTTTCTATCCATCTGCCCCTGCTGACAACAGCTACGTGGTAGAATCAGATTCCTAAAGGCATAAATGTGACAGAACAGCAGATTGGGCAATCGGAGTACTATGAACTCATTAACTGGTGCAACAAGAAGGCAGAAAGCCCTGTCCAAAGTTACCTGGGGTGGAGTCTATGTTGAAGCTGTTAATCATCCTTCCTTCAAGGCACGATTTATTAGTCCCCCAAAAACTTATTTAACACAACTCTAGCACACAGTTGACCCAGTATGTACAGACTCAGGGCTCAGATTACCATTGGCAAGGAGGTTTCTACACTGTAGACCAGCACATAATTTAAATATCTATTGACTACAGGTGTGATCAACAACAGAACTCATACCCATGTGCTGTTTTCCTTCGGCATACATAACATATAGCATGGCAATATTTACTTGGGGTAGATTTCGCTCCCAAAAATAAACAGTTTTCTGGGTCTTCACATGGAGAGTTTCACCAGGTCCAAGCAAGGACCAAGGCAACGTTCTCTTGTCATTCAGTTTTAGGATGCACTTTAGGATTGCTTGGTCAGGAAGAGAAGTAACTGTGAAGTGATCAGCAAGATTATTAAAGTATATACTGGCAGATCAGTCTGTACCACTGACAGCTTTATGGCTGCTGTGATCATCTGTGTCACTGAGCTGCAGAGACTGTCACTTCTCCATGAAGTTATCATGGTTTTCACTTCAGAGAGACCCCAAAACCATGCAGCAAGCACGGCTGTATGTCCAGTCTCTGAACTCCAGTTGTGAGTTCAGCTTCCAAAGAGGGGTGGCTGCAAGAGTAAAAGGAAGTGACAAAACAGAAGGTGTTTGTGATACCATCAAAATTCAGGAAAATAAAAGGCAGAACGGCAAACCTTCACCTTATCTGCACGAATCTCTGAATGGGAGGATGTAAACAACAGGGACAGACCAAACTCCACTTGTTTGTTTCTAGATTCAACACTCAGCCCACCCCTTAAGCACATAAGCAAAACAGGATACAGGGTGTTACTGAATGATTTCCCCTGAAATCTGATTGAGAAAGATTAGAGCAATTAGAACAGAGCGACACACACTTTTAAAAGCCTTAAATCACAATTAATGTAAGGTTTAACCTTTCTCCTAAGGATCATCTGGTTATTCTGTGCTGTTTTCACAACACGGCTCACACACACATCCCAGCCTCAAAGACAGAATTCATGAGACAGAACACCCTGCCCTCTACTGGCAATAGAGCTGCACTGAGACCTGCAGGCAGCACAAACAGCACCTGAAGAACTGATTTAAAGGGTATTTTAAACTATTATTTCTAATTTACATAAGATCTATAATGCACGGGAGACATCCAACTGGAACCCAACCTCACATCTGAAAGGCTCTTTCAGCATCACTGCACTTCTTCCCGCAGCACTATTGAGACTGAGGATTCAAAATACTGCTCCTAGCAAGATAATACTTTCATTAACTAGAAGCTAATTCTAAGGGATTATCTAATGTTTGTCATGTTCACAGTGCATAGCCAAGAACCCTACACGTCAGGTTTTTATTTATTTTTACAAAAATTCTCCTTCACTCACACTGTTGCTTTTCTGATTACAGGCATCCAAACTACATTTGGCCCAAGAACAGAGAGGCAGGTTTGTGGCTGCCAAAATCATTTTCCAGCACCTTGGTGCCAGAGCTAGGGAAATTCTTAGCCAGGTTTCTGACTCATGTGCACCACACAAACCTCAAGGGACCACATCAAGATGTTTGTTGCGACTGACCATGTCACATACATTTCTGCTGCAGGTCAATTTAGTAGGTGTCATCATCTAACTCTTCAAACCTCGTGAGAAGTTATTACTGTGTTCTCCCACTGGTGTAAACAAAAGGGGAAGGGCGAGGAAAAGGGCGAGGAAAAGGGCGAGGAAAAGGGCGAGGAAAAGGGCGAGGAAAAGGGCGAGGAAAAGGGCGAGGAAAAGAGCGAGGAAAAGGGCGAGGAAAACAAAGAGGAAAACAAAGAGGAAAACAAAGAGGAAAACAAAGAGGAAAACAAAGAGGAAAACAAAGAGGAAAACAAAGAGGAAAACAAAGAGGAAAACAAAGAGGAAAACAAAGAGGAAAACAAAGAGGAAAACAAAGAGGAAAACAAAGAGGAAAACAAAGAGGAAAACAAAGAGGAAAACAAAGAGGAAAACAAAGAGGAAAACAAAGAGGAAAACAAAGAGGAAAAAGATTTGCACTTCTATGATTATATTTCTGAATGTAAATCAGCTTGATTCCTGAAAATAACAAAGTAAATTCTCCATGCAGACAAGGCCTAAGAGGAATTGAATAAACACAAGGGTCCTGACTGTATATTTCATCCAAAAACTAAATAAGCTTTTTAATCACATGAAAAGGTAAAAAGACCTGCCTGGAAAACAGCAGCTATTAAACAAGAGAAAGTCTGGCAATGCTGGAGTAATTCCCACAATGCTCATCCATACCCTGAAACACATCCAGAACACACCCTGTTTTCAGAGCTGTCACACAACAAATGCAGATGTGAGCCTGCCATCACTACACAAATAACAGAGTATGACATTTAAATAATACCACCAAGGAGAAGTGGGAGACGCACACAGCCTACACTATGTACAGCAGTTCTTTTTTAAAGCAACTCATCTGTTAAGTTACCAAATAGCTAAAAAACCCTAGGGATGCAACAAAACAAAAGCATACAATATTCCAAGGAATCTACAGGAACACAATCACAGCCATCTCCTATTTACTGTAGGCATCTACAGCATCTTTTTGAAAAAAGCATATTAATGAAGAGCTCTTAAAGCTTATTAAGGCACATCCTAAAAATAGTTAGATTTTTTTGCTGTCCTACTCAGCCTAAATGTATTTACAGATAATTTCTCCCCATTTGTCTCTGTGTCAGAGTTGTCTGATATCTTAAATAGTTTTTCTCGCACTCTGGTGCTTGTCTAACCCCTGACATTTACAGAGTGCAAAGGTGTTCTTCTCAGCCATAAGCTTTCTAAGCTATACAAGACAAGTTTTTGGTGCAGCAGAATCGAAGAATGAGAGATAAACAATCTATTTGAAACTCTGCCTGTCTCCATAAATAACCTCCCCAAATAAATACAGTTTCAACTATATAATATATAACAGAAAAACCTTTACAGCATAAGTTTATGAGGTGGTGTTGTCAAGCCTTGTGATTTGTTCCAGTATCTCTGTATTTTCTCAACTTTCAGCTCCTGGAGTTCTCTCTTAAAAATAAACAATAAGAAAATTCTACCCTTCATGATTATTGATAAAAGCCTGAAGGTAGGAGTCAAGCAGCGGCTTGCAAAGGAGGAGGTCAGGACGTAAATAAAAATAATACTATTTTTAAAAAATAAAACATTGATTTAAAACCCTCCAGATGAGTTAATTCAGTATTTTTAAGATGCCACTGGCTGATATACTGACAGAAAACACCAATAAAACATCTTACAGGCTTGACTGTATTCTTTTTGCAGAATTGTACACCTAGTAATGATCTGATCCCACTTCTATAGGTAAAATACTGCTGAGTTTGTTGTTCCAATGTGCTAAAAACTATTCATATCATCAATTCTAGGAAGCAGGATCTACAGGTTTCTAAATCATAAGACAGAGAAAGGGCTTCTGCTTTATTAACAGAAAACTGAGGTAATGAGGTAAATGACCAGTTTATGGTAGATCCAGGAACTGAACATGGATTTCAGATTTTCTGAGTTACAATCCTGTGCTTTAGGCAGAAGGTTTGTCTTTTTTTACTTAATAAGCTATCAAAGCCCAAATTCTTATTTAAAGATTGCCAATGCAGCTCAGAAACAATGAGACAGTGAGAATACTTGAAAAAGAAGGCATCTTAAAGCTAAGCCACTGGTTCTTCAAAAGGTTAACATCTGTAAAAACTTGCACCCAATACACTATAAATAATTTTTCCAAGATATTAATTGAGAATTCATACCAGCTTCTGTCTCCATCATGCAGGACAAGAATCACAACACTGACATTACTGCTGGGGACTCCCACCTCTGTTTAGCTCTGCATCTGCTCATCATACTTACAGACTTTATACCCCAGCTTTTCAGCATGAATCCTCTTGGCCATGAACTGCCCTTCTATCAGTGCTCGTATTTCCACTTCCTTTGGAAAGCCTGTAACCTGCATTAAAGAGGGAATGCATCAAGTCAACACCTCTCCCAGCACACAAAGCCAAGCTGGAGGGGTTAAAAACACAGGACAGACTGAAAGCTGATTATCCTTGTCTTCACCCTGAGGTCTGCTTCCACCTAAGCCCAGGTCTTCACTCATACACACAAGATGGACCAACAGACTCACGACAGAGAACCCAACCTGTGACCTTGGTGCTGTTGGAAAATCCATCAAACTTGAAATCAGTGCACAACAGGAAGAGGTTCCACAGCAAGCTGTGAACTCCCCTCTGTGCATTTCCCAGCACCAAGGGCTGCTTAAGGATCAATAGCTCAGAAAATATAAAATTAAAGCAAGTGGATAAAATACAGATGCATTTAGCAATGTCACAAAAGTTTAAATCTATGTCTGTCTGCTCTAAAGTGAAACCATGTAATATTTTCATTAATTTAGTTAGTTTCTATATATAACTCTTCTGTCCTTTCATCAACTAGAATATGAGAAAGGCAAAAGAAACAGGAAAATATTGAACTACAAATACATGAAATATTTCACAAGAAGAGTTTTTCCATGCATTACAGTAAATGCCTACACGTGTGTATCAGTTAGAAGTGGCTAACCATTCATTTGATGCCAAACACTTCAGAGACCAGTGCTACACTGCAAACACAAGAGTGTTCACCTACTGGAGGTCTAATCGACTGGAGTCATGATTGATCAGAGGCATCCCCTGAGTTTCAGTACCACCCAGAAAGCCAGACATTTAAGCAACATCCATTCCCCAAAAGGAAAAATATACTATGAACTTTTCATAATTTCTATTTAATTCCACTTGGACTTCAGCCTGTGTTTACTTACATACCACTGTATAGCTTGGAGGTTACTCCAAGACATGCAGGACAGCAAAACGAGGTCTTTAGTTTACATACACATTTAGAGCAAGATAAAAGAGTAAATATTATAGCCCAAAGTTTCAGCACATCCTTATCTGTGTGTCTGAAACTTAGAAGATGAGGACTGTCATGTGCATGTACTAAGTTATTAACAAGCTTAAAGTTAATCCTGTTTCAAAGACAGTGTTGGTTTCAGGAAATCCATGTTTTCCAGAAAAGAAAATAGTCCGTAAAAGAAATACCATATAAGTTCTAGTTCAGACATTGCACTGCAGATACTCCTAAGCTACAGACCAAATAATTCCTTATGAGAATCATCCCACAGACTTGCATCAATGAATAAAACTGGCAACCAACTATCCCAGACTGAAGGCAACAAAAGAAAAACCCAAAACATAATGGCAAAGATCTGTAAGCCTTGACAGCGTTCCCTCAAGGTTTGAGACATCAACTAGATTATTACTACCTGTTGGTTGTCCCTGTTGAATCTGTGAATCCCAACTGCTTCAGGAGTAATTTCCATCACATCGAAGTAGAAACCTGCACCAAGGAATGTTAAAGAGTGTCATGTTTGCTCCCAGCCCAAAGCTGGAATCCTATTTCTGCACACAGTTAAAGTGATAGTCAATGTTTATCACATATTTGGACTTTTGAATCACCACACAGCCTATATCCTTACTATTTCCAGTCCACACATTTATCAAACTTAATTTTTTAACAATGCTCTAAGACACATGGTGTATTTATTGGGGTTCTGCAGTGGAGAGCCAGGAGTTGGACTTCAGTGATCCCCGTGGGTCCCTTCCAACTCAGGATATTCTATGATTCTACGAGTCTTTCAGTTTACAAACTGTGGATCTTAAGCATATGTGGCCCTAGGCATCCAAACAAGGTAATAAAAAACAAGCCTACAAAAGAGGTCACATCCATCAGAACATACACACATGCAAGTAACAGATAATATATAACACACACTAGAATAGTTTGAGTAGGTCATATGCAAGGGTGAAAGAAGGGGGAAAAAAAACCACAGCAAAAAAATGGCAAGTTATTAAGAGTGCAGGAATATTGGAACACCTCAAACTGCAATAGATTTCATGAGCTTACTAGAGAACATCAGATATTTTAAGTCATGAAGTAGAGCTGGTCTCCGAATAGTTTTGATGAGATTTGAAGAAATGCAGTAATGCTTTGTAGACAGACAAAAACTGTGGAAAAAGATTTCTATTGTGTTGACAGTAAAACACATTTGTGAGATATTCAAGAAAGGAGATCAAAATAAAAAAAATAAATCAGGATGGAAAAACTGAACAGAATAGCTGAGAAACTAAACAGAGTTTCTAAGGTTCAGACCTTGGAACAAAACTATGCTGTCCCATGAGCCCTCTGATTATTAGGCAGAAAAACTCCAGCACAAATAACACCGTGCGTTAGCACACACAACCTTTCTGGCCAAACATTCTGAAAACTTGCCAGTAAGCACCACTGTGTGTTAGAGATCTGCAGGCTCTGTCAAGGGTTGTACATCCCAAAAACTTCATTTCTGACCTCCAAACCTCTGCAGAGGCATCTCCTCACACAACAGGGAGGGCAGGGAACAAGGGACAAAAGGGTGAGTGCCTTACATCCTTGCTCTGCTTCCCCCAGGGACCCAAACTATAGAGATCACTGCATTTTTACAAGTATTCCAGAGGTAATTCTAGCAAAGAGTACTGGAGATGACTTCCACAAAACATCCATTTTATAGAGGATTGAGATATCCAAGTGAATATACCGTAACACAAATTTCAAAACTTTAAGGTACTGCCCTGGTATCCTTGATATGAGGAACAATATTTTCATCAACTTGCAATTTTTTTAATACTGTCTAAAGTGGCTGACTTTGGGGTTTTAGAATAATTTCTTCCCATTTTCAAAAACACCTGAATTGATCTGTCTGCTAGTGAAAAGCGATTCCTGGTCATTTTAAAACCCCACAGAGATTGGATTTGACAGACAACATAACAGAGCTTCTAAAAATGAAAAATCCAATCTCACTGTGTCAAGAGGCTGTACCTTAAATTCACTTTCCTAAGGAGTGAAGTCTGCTCTAGCTTAAATATCTACATTTAAAAATCTTCACTATCTACAATTTTTACATTAATTTTGCTCACATAAATTCACAGCCAGGATGATGGCAATGATTTCAAATCCTGCTCTGCAATGGTTAAATTTTGATCTTGATTACACATATCTTCACCTTTCAATAGCTTATTTTAGAGCTACATACTAGACTTGTAAAACACTAAACTGTAGAAAAGAAAATAATGTAAAACTTCAAATTCATGGGTTTATTAGTACTTTTTGAATACTTCCACCACCATAATTTTGTTTCATTTCATTCACTTACCATAACATGGGGAAAAAGAAGGATAAAATGACTCTGTGACATACCCTGGGGAAAATACAGGAAATCTGGGTATCCCTTGACATTACTGCTTTGTCAACATGCATGAACAAGATTCTAGAGTCATAACTGAGAGAAAAATAACATGGAGCTACTTAATTCACTTGGTTTGAGTCTTCAGGGGAAAAAAAAAAAAGCTGTAAAGGAATTACTAGTTTTTAACATTCTTTAAACATTCTACAGCTAAAATGCTACTAACACCCTTCCAATGACAAAAAGAGCTCCAGAAATACAGTTTTCTTATTTAGTGAATATTGAAGGAAAACACTATTATGACACTTGGGCTGTCAACATACACATTAGGAATTTCCCTTATTCTAGTTAAATCAATACTTGTCCTTCACCATGACCCAAGTAAAAGGTACAACACCCACTCAAGTATGTCCAAGCAACCCTCAGACTCCCAGATCTGCTAAGGCTCATACCCAAGTTTCCATTGTTCCCAGCAACAGTGGATGATAAGGCTTTGGAAAATTCATCCCAGGAGCCTGAAGCACAGTCATTTCTGATCCTCTCTCTCATCAGAGAACCATTCTTAAAACTGAAACACAAACAGACCACATACACTTTCTAAAACATTTGGCTCCAGATTTTGAAAGCATTTTGTTCATTTACTCAATATTCGTGTTTAGATTATCAGCCGAATAAAGCTGGCCAAGTTAAAAGATACAATCACTTCATTATGGACACAGATAGAGAGGGAGAAAACGAGATAAGAGAGAAAACAAATATTGCAGCATGTGCTGAGATGCTGATTATGCATCTCTCCACTGAGTGAGCTTGGATCCAGTCAGGCAGGCCACCCTAAACCCAGCCCTGCTCGAACACCTGAGTCATCTCAGAGAAGTACTCTGACACCACAATCGAAATCTCACTCTGAGATGGCTCTGAAAGGAGGAGAAAGAGTGTCTCTATTTGCATTTTTTATGTCAGGAACATGGTACCAGTATGGAACCAGCTTGGGTCCAATAAGACTTATGAGGTCTAGCTCTGTGCCAGGATGTGGCAAAGGAAAGGCACAACAGCTGCCTCTGCAGGCTGTGGACCAGAGCCAGTAAAACAAACATGCAGTAAAGTATGCATCTCTCAGTGCTTATGTTCTTTACACCCTTTACACAGTCACTTTCTTTGTGAGCATCGTGCTCCTGCAAAATACTACAGCGTTGGACTCATATCCAGGGGAAAGCAGCTTGAATACTCTCCAGCACAATTATCAGAGCAACTCAGCAGGAGAGGCATAGAAATACCCAAAATGAGGGCAACGAAATCACTGAACTTGTTCAGTAGCATCAGCCAAAGCTGCTTGAGTTTTCTCTATAAATACTTTGCCTTGTAGCTCAGGGATTCTTCTTCTACTAAGGGTCCTCTGTTAACTCTGCTATTCCAGAAACGAAGGGGCATTGGTGCAAAAGGGGCAGTGTCAAGTCAGAAGTGAGTAGGCAGGAGGCACAGGAGACATTAACTCAGAACTGCCAAGGCCTCCACCAAACCACATGTTAGGCTGCAGTAAAAGCGCAGCAGTGTAATAGTTATTCAGAAAAATGCCTCGGTATCTCCTTTCCTATTATGAGCAGGTAGTTTATACAGCTCTTCTACACAGGAAAAGTAGGGAATATATTAGGTAAAAGAGAAATTCAAATGTAAATTTAATAAAAGAGAAAATCTAAAAAACGTCCTGGGAAATCACAATATGAATCTCAGTAACTTGCACTCAACATCATGCTTTTGAATTCAGCTTCATGAACACTGTTCCCACTGTCACCTACTACTGCACCTGTAGGACTCAACACAACAGCTCAAAGGAAGACTTGAGCTTTGCTTAAGTTTTGAGTTTCAAGCATCTACAATCCAGGGGATTTAGACACAAAATTTATCTGCATATTACTTACAAATATTTGCCTCAACACTATGACCCGGTTTGGAAGTTTTAATCCAGAATACAGTGACGCAGTGAGGGCAAACGTTGCTTCAGGTCATCCTTTCACCTACTTGACTGGCAAGGGGGCCAAACAACTCCCAGCTCACAACAGCCAAAAACTACCATCATAAGGATCATTCTCTCAGCAGGGTTTCCTGAGATCTCAGTATTGCCCTCATGCACAGCCTAATACAACCCTGAACAGCACTGATTAAACTCCTCTCTGGAAGTGGAATCCTCACCTCCTCCATTATGTCCCCTCTGGACCACTAAGAGAGCACAGAAGTTACACATCCTGGTCAAGCTTTATGCATTTCACATTCTGATCCACAGAAGATTTGTTATTCCTGTACATTAAATGTATGAGCTGAGATTCAGAGTGAGCTGGTTCTGTGTATACGCAAAAATAATTTCAGCTCTTTATTGCCATGAGAATTTATCCTCCACAACTCTGCAGTTTCAGTTACTCAAATTAAACAATAGGAATGCTATAAACCTGATGGAAATGTTTCAGCAGTAGATTGCCCTATACCACAGAGAATGCTGAATGTTCTATTCATTATCATTTTGCAAAAGAAATAAAAAACACTAACAGAGGGAAGGAAGTATATGTTATTGACCCCTGTTGCACAAAAAAATAAATTATATTACCATAAAAGTGCCATATATGTTTGGGAATCAACAGGATTGCAGAGGATATGACCTTCTAAGGCAGGAGTTGGCTCTTGGATCCACAGAAACAATGTGTCACTTGTGCCAAGGCTAATCTGGAGGGGAAAAAAAAGTAATTGAAGCGTTATCACAATGTGCATGGAAAGCAATACAGAAATTAAATTAAAACCATTTGTTATTACCACTAATTGTTTTTAAATTACACATTAAGTCAATTGGATTCGTGTTGAAGCTCGCTCTGACTTGGCTGTCATGCCAGCGAAATACTCACTAGATGGAGACTTAGGTTTTAATGTCTGGAGCATTAGTTAAAAATAGTCACAAGAGTTTACTTAAAATCTTTCAGGTAGCTTACAGATTGATAGACATGAAACAAGTTTAAATCCAATAAAGAGAACATCTATTCTAGCAGGTATATTTAACTAGTAACTTTCAACCATTTACATTTCATGTATTTCAAGTATTTGAGGATACAGACAGCTTTCAGGAGTATGTTTTGACTTACTGCAATATCTCCTTCTTGAAGTTTCATCCCTGCCAATGATGCTGAAAGCAAAAAGAATACGAGAAAAAAGGTAGTTCTTTGACTCAGTTACAGCCTGTTGTATGAGACATTGTAATACATTGCACTTACCATCCCAAACTACAATATGTGGTAAATATGCTCAGGATGGCCTTGGCCTATACACCATAAAAGATGGGCAAGGGAGTGATTTTTAATAGAATCAAAATGCTCAAGACAAAATATTAGAGATCTGTATGATTATCTAATAGTTTCTATATTCAGGTTTCAAACAGAGTGGACCCTTGATTAACAACACACTTTAAAGGAGAAACACTCCCACTGCCATCAGACTCACATATTTATTTGACTTAGCTGGATTTGAATCTCCAGAAGAAAAAATAGGACTTTTGGGAAATGCAGTTTACCCAACTCCCAGGATATGAATGTCAAATATATCACGATGAAGCCTCCATGATGATTCAAACCTGCATATGCTACTGTAATACAGGTAAGTATTTTATTTCCACTTTCTCAAGAAATAGAAAAATTTGCTCTATGCTGAATCAGTCTCAGGGATCCAAAAAAGCTGATCCTAAATTAACACTTTCCCTTGTACTGAGATCTATCAGTCTGACAAAAGGACAGCTTTAACTCTCAGAGAAAGCCAACGAGATCCATCTCCACCTTTTTGCTTGAAAAGATATGAAAGCATTTTTTAATTCATATCTTCTAAGCTAAAATGTTAGCAGTTCACAGTAAGAGAGTTTCTTAGCGGCAGACAAACAAAAACTGAAGTTATCAAGAGGCAAATGAATTCATCGCTGATTACTTGGTAAAAGAGACGTAATTTGTCACACACAGCTCATCCAAGATGTCTCTATCTCAGAAGAGCCAGGGAAGGAAGGGTGTTGGAGAGAGGAAGCAATGCTGATAAACACAATATTCTTTCATTGTATGGGGAGCATCAGAGAATCAGTGAGACTGATTTAGAATTTCAGTACATACATAACCATATTCACTGAACCTTACACAGTTAATCATCTCACCTGGGTTGTCTCCTGTAAATGATACTATTTTACAGTCTGGGCTAAACCCATAATGCTGGATAAAATATGGAGAAATGGTCCCCTGAGGAAAGAAAAAAAAGAAGGAGAGTGGGAAAAGCTTAAAAAAAACTGGAATGTAATCTTGGAATGTATGACATAATGTGTTCTAACACAGAGCTGAGAAAAAGACCCGAGCAGCTACAATAATAATTTTGTGCATTTAAGGTACAAATTAATATTTTAAAAAATTTTAACCCACTTTTCTTGTTGAGAATCACACAGAAATACCATCAGATTAGATGTTGAAATAGGCCAGTAAATACCAGCATTTTAGCTTTGGGTCTTTCTCAGTTATTCACATCAAGTAACATAAATACATCTATCTGTTTTGGACATATGCATGAATATTAATACATAGAAATTAGAAATTCAATGCAAACATAAGAGGAAACACAACATTAATATACATCACAGCATCAAATGCTGGAATATGACCCCTATCATTTTAGAGGTCAAGAACTGTATTGTTTTAAGCCATATTTGATAGCCATAGAGAAAAAACAGGAGAAGAAAACCATCTGTAAAAAATACAAGGACATCTATAAGGATTTCTTATATCTCCCTCTCCATTAGAGATCAGCACTGAATTCAGAGGGATCAGGTGATGGGTATCTATGCTGTTTTACATGTGCACCAGCTAAAGCAATAACTCTTTTTGTGCTGGGTAGCAAGACTAAACTCATTTACTCTAGGAGATGTGAGGCTTGATTTGATTTCACCATTATGCTACAGGAACTGAGGAGTTTTAAATATCCCAAATTATTCACAAAGATTACTTCATTAACTCTACAAACTGTTTAAAACAAGGTCTCTGTCAAGAAGTGCAAATGTTGGGTTCTGTTTCTGCAGTAATAAATGCCCAGGCACAGTTCTGAAGTGGTCTTTGTGGGCATAGGAGGGAACCCCAAAGATTCTAATTATTGGAGCATAAACCAAAAATTCTCTCATCACAGACCAGGCCATGCAAGAATCCAAGGAAATCAAAGCTGTGATGGATGCCAGCTAATGGTTTCCAAAGGTGTATCTGCCCTGGAATACACATTCACAACACACCTGGAAAGAGTAAAAACACACTCCAAGCTGTGCTATCAGCACAAATCTCAGCACAAAGCCCCAGTTGTTGCTCATAACTCCTCTGTACAGGCACGTACCAGGACTGAATGGGATGGCACAGGGCAACCCAGTCTCTCCTCTAATCCAGGTGCACAAGCATCAAGGCAGGGCTTTGACCATACCTTTTCCCAAATCTGCAGCAAGTTCATACCAGAACCTACAAAACAGGAAGCACATAGAATTAAACAAAAACAGCACTGTACCAGAAAATTCTGCCAACAGAAAATTTACAGATGTGTATTTTACATTCAAAGAGAACGGTTTCAGCTCTTCTATGCATAAAGAATGCTGATAACTCAATCTCTGGAGAGCTTTGACCTGTAAAAGCAGCAGAAAATGCTCCTCTGATGCCCAATACACTAAATAATTCAGTTATTCCCAAACTAATAGTGACCAAAAAAAA
>VXAU01005689.1:490238-529668 GCA_013399695.1 Formicarius rufipectus
AGTTTTCCAAAAAAAAAAGACAACAAAAAAAAAAAAAAAAACAACCAAAAACACACAAACTCCAAAAACATTGGTATCTCTCCATCAACTCCTCCCTCAATCTTCCACCTGAGATAAAGACTACACTACAAGATGATGCAACACAATCATTTGAAGGCATATTGTACTCACCTGAGACCCAACAATGAAGAAATTCCCCCCAGGTGGGATGGTTTTACACTACTCCTACCTTTGAAGAGAGTGTCCTATAAGCATCTAAATCCAGGCTGACTAATCCTTCTCCATATCAATGTTTCCCTCTTCAGAGATGACAAAAAAAAAAAAAAAGGCTTTGAAGTCAAAAAAATGCACAAGGCTGAATTTTCAAAAGTTGCCTCTAATTTTGAGCTTAGTTTGCCAAGTCCAGTTTTGATTTTCAGAAATGCTGAACAGTCCACATGAAACCTGCAGCACCTGCAAGCAGGCAGCCCTACAACCTAAATAACTGATTTGGTCACCTTTTCCCTCACCAGAACTATCATGACATCTGAGGAGGGCCTGGGCAGTTTTGATCTGGCTTCTCATTGCTTTTTCCTCACTGTTTCATTGCTGGTTTAGTTCACTGGAGTTGGTTAGTGGCCAAATCTTCATAACATCCTGAGCACTTCACACCCCTTGGCTTACATTTCTAAGATGCCTTTAATTGCACGTTTCATTAGACTTGAAAATCTGTATGTGTTGCTGGGTAGCAGTGCTCAGGGACATCGTTTTATTCTAGATTAACAGCATTTTCATTTCAAAGACAGTTTAGCCTACAACTTCCTTATCTCAGAAACATTCTCAGTTGGGCACGATGGAAAACCTGAAATTTGCTTCCATTCAGGACATCTTTAAGCTTTTAAAACCATAAAGATGGTGAAGTTGATGCCATACACAGTGCCTGTAGCACAAATCTAGGCTTGTGATGCTGGTAGAGGAAGAAAAGGATGCAGCCCACATCTGAGCCAGCACATCACAAGGCTCCAGCAGTGCTTATGGTCTGCTGAAGGGCACGTGCCTGCAACACACTCCACACACACACCACTGCTGGTTGCACAGGCAAAAACGAGCCCACCCCATCAACTCCCGGCAGCCTTTTTAAAATAGGCTTAATAACAAGTTTAATAATGTTTATAACTGACTTGCATATTTGTGCAGTCCAATCCTAAGCACCACCAGCAAGGTCTGGAGCTAGTGCTCCACACAGTGTTGTAAACAGAGAGTGTTTCCGCTCTCCAGCTGAGACACGGGAACAATCCAAGCTTCTCTCAGTTCTCTCTGGGAGATCACTCTTGAGAGCTAGATTTAAACCTAACCCTCCCCTCCTTCCTGGGGTAAACTGAGCCCTGCCAAGTTAAACTCAGACCACAGTCACTGTCTGCACTTCTCAGAGGCAGGGAGCCTAAGCAGCTGCAAGTTCAACGCTCGCAGGCACAAGAAGGCTTTCTGTAACAGTTCCCAGAGAAGTCTCTAACTTAAAAGGCCAAGAACCCTACATTAAATTAAATTAATCAATAAGCAACAGAATCTTTAACAGGTGTTTTATTAGGGAAAGGTTAGTTGTTTTCTGTGAATTTTTTGAAAAAATCCTTCTTGCTCCACAGCCTGCAAACCCTGAGAAACATTTAACCAGTATCCTTCAATGCAATCTTGCAAGACATAAGGGCAGCCGCCAATCTTTCCTGCATAAAATAGGAAAATCACTAACCTTTATAACTGAATGTTTATATTATAGCAAAGCAACACTTCAGTTTATTGACTGATATAGTGGCACAAAGACTTTAATGGCCCCTGTGAAAAGAGAGATGAGCTAATTTGCCCCAACCTCAGAAACTCATTTAAAAGATGTGAAACTACTATATTTTAGAAGAACTATTAATCTGTTGGCCTGGATTCATCCTATCCAGCTGTGGGCATGAGAATCTCTAGTCAGTGGAAAATGAAAACCAGAGCTGAATGCTCCTTTGATTATATGAGAAGTGCTGCACACCAAGTTCCTCACTTTAGGACCCTTGGTCACGACCTACACCACAAAGTTTCACATATAAAATTAGTAATAATCTAAGAACTAAGGGGACGATATAAACAAAAGTCAAATGCAACCCTTTGACTTGTCACTCCCAATGGATCCCCCACCAGCAGTGAGGGTCAAAAGCCAAGGTTAGTAACGACTGAGGGCAAGGTCAATAGGAGTCTGTATTCCAATGCTTTTAGCATAAAACAACCAGGAGCACAATCAGGACTTGCTAATATTTCCTACATATACAAAAGTGTAAGTGCTTGAATACCTGGGGAGAAGGGGGCGAATACAAACAGTTTGATTACAATGACCAAGGGATGCAGACTAACCAGCTTTATTAATCAACAATGTAAAGATCAATATTTGCATGTTTATAAGCAAGTAAGTGCCTCTGTATTACAGCCCTCTGGACTGTCTTTCCAGGGAGCTAAAACCATGAGCAGGATCACTGCTGACACCACACAAGGTACATTAGGAGTAAATTCAGCCCATCATACTCCTTTTGAAAAAGCTTCTGTCCAACACATCCTTTTTTGATAGAACAACAAAAAACAAGTATGCTAAGCTATGATTTGCCTAAGGCTCTCAGAAAAGCATTTCAAAAGATAAAGCTTCGCTAGGTCAAGAGCTGAATTGCTGTTCTTTAAGGTGTCTTCTAAAAGAAACAATGCCCCAAGTGTTCAAGTGGTTTAGGTCCCAAATGTATCTTACTTTTAACATCTGCACAATATAAATGAAAATCATTCTTCATTCCACTAGAATGTAATTTCATTTTTTTTTAAGTCAGTCACCCAGGTCCCTCAGCCATTCACAGGGAGTGATTTGAACCTTACGAGATTGGACCTCTAAGAAGAAAAGGAAAAAAATCCTGAAACTGAATAGCACATTTCCTACAATAACCTGCAAATTTAGAGAGATAAGTTATTGTGCAGAGCTAAACAATTTGACAGGGTCTTTTAAAGATGATATGGCCTGAAGTTAAACCTACAGAAATGAAGAATAGGTCTATTATCTGAACATTATTTTGAGGGATGCATTTTAAACTACAATACACAGGTGCAACTTAAAAGATCAAGTGAATTGCAAGAAATTCTAAATTACAGGAAAACAGGTTTTTCAGCTGGTTCCAAATAACTACTGCATAGACTATACTTATATTTTATTACTGGAATTAGATTTCTCATTATGTTAACAGAAGAAAGGAATAAATGAGGCAAAATAGAGCTCACAATGCCAAAAAATCATTTGTCTTATAAAGAGAACTGTAACATCCTGCTTAGTTCACTTACCTTCTTTCACACAATTAATAATCTTACATGCTCTAAACAGGAGATAACATTTACTCAAGTTCTGTAAATATCCAGATGTGTAGCAGAACAGGCTCTCCTGGAGCTGTTTGAAAAATGCAGCATGTTTTCTAAGACAATTTTCCAATTAAGCAAATTTGAACTGTCTTTAGTTTCAAATGTTTGGGGTTTCAAACATTGACCTTTTCGTGTTCTGAAATTGAAGAAGTATGGTTTTACTTCACTTGCTTACAAATAGAAAAGGAAAATTAACATTACAAAGGAAAAAAAACCCACGAGATATTTTTATGTGTATAATTTTACAAGAAAAAGCACCTTGAAGATCTCACTATCTCTCCTTGAAATACAGGACATGGAGCTATTCTGTGGGTGGCTGGGCAGCTGAAGTGCTCAATACTGGGGCCTGCTGAGGAGCAAAGTGCAAATCTCTTAAGAGTTATTGTTGCCAATAATACATAAAAAAATAAAATTTAGCTGTGAAAATACCTGGCTAACAGAACAGGGCCAGAAGACAGATGTAATAATCTCACAAGTACTGCAAAATAAGCATGTATTGCTTTGCAGTTTTTAAGGTCTCAACTATAACTGCAAGATCTGATATCAAATAAGTTGTCCATTAGCTAAAATGGAGGTGTCTTGTCTTTTCCTGTGAGCTTTGATGGGATAAAAAAGGAGAAAAAATGAGTTGGTCTTAACACATGGGTGTCAACTACATCTCTATAGGGCAAAAATTCCTCAGAGAGCCTTGTTATCTAACCTTTCAGCTCTGAAATGTATCTTCTCTTAGTTTCAGAGAAGGAATCAGAAATGCTATTTAGAAATAACAGCACAGCTCCCAGGAAAGTGGTTTCCTTTGTAACTGCCATTTAAAATTGCCATTTAAAAGCTGGGTAACTGAGATATCACACAACAGAAAAGAGAGACAGTAGCCTTGTCACTTTTTTGTCTTTGTTACGATGAATAGAGAGATATGGAAGTTGTTGGGGGTTTAACTGGGTTTAGAACTTTTTTGCTTCATTTATGCTTTTTTTTTTCCAGTTCATTTTGAAAATATCCTTCTGTTTCAGACTCATACTGCAGTTAGGTGGGGAAAAACAATCACAATCAACATCATGTTCATATCCTGTGCAACTCTGAGCTAAACCAGCAAAAACCAAAGAAAAAATACCCGAATTCTGAAATGTAGCTTAAAAATCCACAGCTTTTTGATGCCTTTAGAAGATATTTCAACATTCCTTTATACAGCACAAAATGATGAAAAAAGCTACAGTTTTATTTAATAATTTTTTCTGTGGGTCCATTTTATAGAAGGGGAAATCCCAGTGTGATGGGGATAGATGAGCACAGCTGACAGTGCTCTCAAAAGTAGCAACAAACTGAAAGGGGTAACTTGGCTTAAAATGTAATATACTTGTCATTCAAGTTTAAAGTCAGAAAACAAATGGCAGAGACCTTGTCCCCCTTTTATGTAAGGTGGGGATGGAAAAGAAAATTTCCTTGTTAAATTGTTGCTACGAGGACTTACCATCTACTTACCATCGCTGTAATCAATGGGTGCATAAGTTCCTAGGAAAAGGGAAGCTGCAAAGCTACTAACCAAAGAGATTCTCTGCAAGGAAAAGTGAGAGATAGTGAGTCCCATCAGTATTCACTTCAAAGAAAGTAAATAATTAAGTAACTGAAAGCAGCAAATGTTAATAGGTGTTTAACGTTAGGCACAGAAAGCACACAAAATTACACGTAGAAGGATTACTCAGTTCTGACTAGCTCAGTGGTACTGCAGATATCAATCTACAGGTAACCCCATGACAAAAGCTGTAATAACTTTGCATTCTGAAACATGGAAAACACACCTAGTGTATTAGCATACTCTGTGTTATCATGAATTAATTCACGACTTTGAGGTATCACAGAATCCCATTTCAAGGAAATACACTTTCTAGGAAAAAAAAAATGAAAATGAAAAACACAAAATCACCTCTGTACTGACCACGGGGGAAATGCCCAGAAACCATGCTCTGGTGCACCCAGAGCACAGGTCTCTAAGCTTCTTAGAAGCTCTGGTGACCCCTTTATGTGACCCCTTCATGTGACCCCTTGCCTTCCTCCCATCCGGGACCTCAGACCTCCCAGGAGTTACCCCCAGCAGTTGGTAATAACAGGCTTTGAACTGAACCACTACCTACAACTCTGCCTCAGGGTAAGTTCCAACTGCATTAAATCCAGCTGCAGGGTTCTAATACTGGCCAAAACTTGTCCCAGCCATATGACACAACACAATGACCCAGCATGAACTTGCTTCTACTTCACACCTGCTACGTGAATCCTCCAGTTAATCAGCTACCCCCAAGCTTTCTGCACAGTCAAGTATTGCCTGTTCCCAAGAAGCTGGCACAAAAGCTGGCAAATTTCTTATTCTCTTCTGTGGATACTTCAGAGGAAATATGATTGTCAGTCACTAACAAAACAAAATCAAACCTCTACTGGTTGAGTGAGCCAGCAGTGACAGGTGTTTTATTAATGATCACAAACCCACAGCTTCACACAGCATTCAAGGACAGCCCATAACCAGAGCTCTAAGAGGTGGTTATAATGACCAGGAAATTTAATGATGCTCTTCATGCATCTCTCCTCAAGAATATATCACATTTTGCTCAGGTAACAAAGGCCTACCTTCTGTGCTGCCCTAGTGGGCACTAGCTGCCTGGAATGGAAGGAAAAAGATGAAGTTAAACTGTGAGTCAGGCAGTTTAACAAGCTGACCTACAGGAGGAGAAACATCCACCTTCCACAAGTCACTGAGATTGCCAAGCTGCTAAGTGCTTCTTGACGATCCCCAAGAGCAGCTCTGGCAGGGAGATATTTTGTGCTTGAACAAAACATCTTGCATAATATCTGTTGTTAAAAGGTGCCATCAAAGCAACCAGCCCTCAAAGTCTGAAATTGGCCCGGTTACTTCTCAGTTCCATGGACCTATTTCCCCCTCATTAACATTTTTTCTAAATTAAGTCTCAAGTTTATGGTCAGACTGTGTTAGTGTTCTGTTTCATCCCACACCTTATTAGTGTAAAAGTTATACAGTGAGAATGTGTAAGAAAAGAAGAAAAAAAAACCCTTGAAATTTAACATTCTCCCACAAAATACAGAGCCAATTTTGCAACTCACTTTCTCATGACATTAACTGCTTCATGCAGGGGTGATATTTCAAAAAGCACTAAAATCTATGACTAATGCTATCAAGAACTGCAGTAATACAAAACCAGGAGTGGCCTGGCTTTGTGGTCTGGATGTTTGGCATATTCTAATCATAGGACTGGACCCTTTCTCTCATTTGACATAATTTTTCCATGGAGTTTTTACTTGCTTCAAGCCATGGCCTTTCAGTCACAGCCAGATGCAGAGAAAACAAGCTGAAATAGTAAGGAAATTGCAAAGTGATTTCTGAAAATTAAAAATCAGAAGGAAACCAACACAAAAAATGCAATTAACTTGTATTAATAGAATCAAAGTAACTCCTCAATGGAAAATGGAAAGTACTTGGTCTTGTTGAACTGCCTGAGCTTCACACAGGCCCATCTCTCCAGCCTGTCCAGGTCCCTCTGGATGGTGTTCCTTCTCTTCAGCACGTTGACTGCACCACACATCTTGGTGTCATTGGTAAACTTGCTGAAGGTGCATCGACCCCATTGTTCAAGGGTTGTTCAAAGATGTTAAAACAGTGACAGTCCCAGCACCACCTCTTGAGGGACAACACTCATCACTGGTCTCCACCTGGACATCCAATTGTTGATCACAACTCACTGAGTGTGACCACTGAGCCAAATCCTTATCCACTGGTGCTCCATCTGTCAAATCCACGTCTCTCCAGTTTAGAGACAAGGATGTTGTGTCAAGTATTTCACACAGATCCAGACAGGTGACAACAGCTGCTCTTCCCTCATCCACTGACTCTGTAACTCCATTGCAGAAGGCACCAAATTTGTCAGGCACAATTTGCCCGTGGTGAAGCCATGTTGGCTGTCACCAACCACCTCCTTATTGTGCACGTGCTTTAGCCTAATTTCCAGGAGGATCTGCTCCATAACCTTGCCGGGCACAGAGGTGAGACTGACTGGCCTGTAGTTTCCTTACTCTTCCTTACTTCCCCATGTGAAAATGGGGGCTCTGTTTCCTTTTTTTTCAGTCAGTGGGAACTTCACCAGACTGCCACAATTTCTCAAATATGATAGATAATGTCTTAGCCACTTCATCCACCAGTTCCATCAGGAGTCATGGATGTATCTCATCAGGTCTCACATACTTGTGCATCTTCATGTTCCTGATTTCTCCTATGCTGGGTGGCTCTTCATGGTCCCAGTCTCTGCCTTGGCCTCCTGTGACTCAGGTGGTGTGACTGGAGCTCTTGGCAGTGAAGACCAAGGCAAAAATTGCTTTGAGTACCTGGCCTTCTTCATATCCTGGGTAACCAGGTCTCACACTTCCTTTCAGGGAGGGCCAACATTTTTCCAAGTCTTCCTTTTATCACCAACATACCTATAGAAGCTGTTCTTGATGCCCTTGATGCCCATGGCCAGATTTAATTTTTTCAGGGCCTTAGCTTTCCTAATCTGATCCCTGGCTGCTCAGACAATCTCTGGGTAATCCTTGCAGGCCACCTGCCCTTGCTTCCACCCTTGTGAGGCTTCCTTTCTGTGCTTGAGTTTCTCCAGGAGCTCCTTGCTCACCCACACAGGCCTTCTGATGGTTTTGACTTACTCCTTGTTGGGCTGCATTGCTTTAGAGCTTGGAGGAGATAATTCTTGAATATTAATCAATCAGCTCAAAAGAGCCTATATCCTTCCATTCCAGCACTCCAGTCCCAGGAGCCATCCCACCATGTCTCCAGGATGCCAACAGACCATAACCCTGCAGGTGGGTGCACGTCTCGTTTGTACCCCATGCTACGTGTGTTTGCACAGAGACGTTTAAACTGGGCCCAGTGAAGGTGAATTACTGGCTGATGCTGCTCTTCAGGTGCTCTCCTGCTGACCTCTGTCCCTCTCCAGGCTGTGGGTATCTATTTCTGGCACTGGCATCAAACTGGTGGGAGTGGGATGGATTGAGGTTGTTCTGCCCCAGAAACTTCAGTTTAAAGCTCTATTCACCAGTCTGGCAAATGAAACATTCAAAATAGAACTGATGTCTGATATTTATCTGCCTAGCTACTAATAATTTAAGAAAACAAAAAAGTAAAATAGTAAAATTTTCAGTTTCAGGCTTCAGTTCAAACACAAGAATGAAAATGCTCTTTAGTAAAAAGGTTTCTAAAAACATCCCCACAAAATTAATTTTAAAATAATTTCATATGTGTTTTCCAATAAGGGAATTGAAGTTAAGCCAACCTCAGTTTGCTTGTAGACCTCAGGGTTCTGGCTGTAAATCTTTGCTATCTGGTTTCCTGTAAAACGCTGAGAAAGAAATGCAAATGATTAGAAACACAAACCCTAAATGGAGTCGATAATCATTAACTCTGTGTAATGAGTTCAGTACATTGCACTTTGGATATTTAATTTGCCTGATGCATGATGAAAGTCAGTGCACAGCAGGCAATCTGCACTAAACAGGGTATAACACATAGTCTCATTATGAGAATTTTGTTCACCTTTTGAAAAAAAAAGCATGTGAAAAAGCATTACTCTCCATAATTTACATTTCAGAAATGACAGTTCAATGGAATGAATCACACTTATTCTGTGCACAGGAACCAGCACAATTCAAATGCTGCCTTCAAATCCTTGTAAAGGTTTAAGCTACATGATCTGTGCATCTGCCTGTGAGGCAGGTGAATTGGGAACAAAGCTGGAAGTTTCATACTCAAAGCAGCAACTCCAGAGTAGGCTAAAAATAGCTGTAAGAATATATTTTATATTCTTTAATCCATATATTATATCAAATAATTTAAAAAAAACCTTGTAACATTGAAACCTTAACATTTAGAAAAGTAAAAATAAACTGTAAGTAGTATGTAAAGTCTGATTTCAACACTGGCCATAAATCTTGCATGACAATTCAAAAATAGAATCATCAGTTTAGAAGCTTAAAGCCTTACTCTGCTGAGCCAACAGCATGAGTAGCCAGGTGCTGAAATGCCTCCAGGGAATATTAAAAAGCCAATCTCTAAACTGCAGATGTAACCTAGAGCAGTGATCCACAAACGGGTGAATGTATTTACCCCAAATAAACCTGGATTGCCACCCCAATGGAAATGTGGCTGCAGAAGATGCTCCCAGGGGACAACCAGGCCCTGAGACCATAAGCATGGCCACCAAACACTGTATTTGGGAACTGCTGGCCAAATGCAACAGCTCAGCCCAACTGCCTCCTGAAGCAAAATTTCCAGTGTTTGGTTCATTCCCCTGTAAAATTTTCACATCCTCCCTTCTGAGACTACTGCAGAAACTGTCTCTCCTTCACACTTCGTGGCTGGTGGTTATTCCACCCTGTAAGGACAGAACTGTTCCTATCACAAGACCCTGCTGAGGACTTTCTCCCCACCTGTTCCTCACCTCGTAGGCACGAGAGCCAGTGATCCTGGCCAGGTGCTGGGCTCCCCCCACGGCGTTCTCCAGGGCACTGCACTGGGAAGCTGTGCTGGAATCCATCCAGATGGGGCTGTTACTGACAGAAAAACAGCCCTGTAAGGGACAATACCCTTTGTTAGTAAGTCTGATCTCTGAGAAGTCCCTGCTAGATTAATAAAAATACAGCAGCCGTACGTATCAGCTCACAGCTCCGTTCTCTGAGGTGCCTTCTGGTGTCCTCTTGATCATTACAGAAAGCAGATATTGGGCAGCATGTTGCTCAGTGATGAAAAGTTCAACCCAAACTTTGCATCAGAGGGAAGCAACAGGCTTCTTCTGCTGTTACACAAACCCTGCAGCATGATATCTCAGTACACTCCTCTGGCAGCCACAACCCCAGGCCCTTTTAGAACTCCTCTCCAAAAAATTAGATTGCCCTTCCACAGCTCTACCAACAGACTTCTCTTTAATGACTGGCATAACCATTTAGAAATACAAGTGAAACTTAGTACATCACCAGAGAGCATTTTAATCCCATTTCTGTGAGTTTGGCACTGATGAGATGGTTACAAAACTAATCATTTAACACCTTAAGTACACAAAAGTCTCCCTTTCAATATACAACTGTCCTTTCTGACCATGAAGTAAGGAAGGTAAGGGTTCACCTCTCCAGAGGAGAGTTGATTCCTCCCTTTTTAAATACGACCTTGTTGAGTCCATGTTTAAAACATACCAATCACACATATACAAAATGTACTTGTTAGGAGCTTGTGTCCACAGAGCATTACAATTCCATCCTTTCAGAATAAAGGTAAACTGGGATATTTATACAGATACATATAGACATATATGTAATCTAATGAAATCACAAGATCTGTAAATAGATTCTGGTTCAATAGTATTTTTCACAACAATTTTTGGTCAATACAAATATATATAACATATATAAAATTAAATATTTACACATTATTTGCAAAAATATTATATTTACTAAAAGAACAAACAGGCTGTTACTCTGACATAGAAAGATTCTGGGACACCCACTGGCACCTGTCAGCATTTAAAGCAGAATACACTGTCATACAGAAGAAAATGAAATGTCAAAAGCCCTGGAGCTGGAGGAATAACTACTACATTTCATTTATGTTGCAGAGGCATAAGACTCAGCCAAATGAGGAAATATTTGCAAGGAGAAAAGCAATGTGTAAGCATCAGAAAAAGGACAGTGTAGCTCTCCCTTCAGAGATTTTGTGCACATTACCTTCAGTGATTGATGTAAAGGCAATTCAGGTGATGCATTCTTCAGAATTTGAATGCTTCCTTTTTTCCAATACACACTCCCATGTTGCTGTAGGAAACACAAAACCAGAAGTTGGAGATGCCTTCTCAAGTGGCAGAGTTCATATCCTGATCTGAATTTTAAACTCTAAGGGACAAGAGAACTCTCTCCAAAGTAGGACCCAAAAATGCACCTTCTCAAATCAAGTGGCTCATTGAAAGACACTAAGACTGAGCCAAGCATGTACTAAACCAGAAAATTATTCTGAACTACTGAAACCTCTAGTGGGACCTATTACTATACTGCTGATGGCATTAGACACCTCTTTGAGGGCTCTTTGAGCTGTAGCCAAGGCTCCACAGTCAAGACATAGCTCTGTGCTGTTTCAGCACAGCCTCCTGATTCATCTGTGACAGGCCTGCCCACCCTGTTGGAGGGTAAATAAAATAAGGGGAATACAGGCAATCTGGAAACACACTTCCTTTTTTTCACTTGAGTAAGCTGGGGTTACCTGTCAGTCCCTAAGTTCTGGCCCTCTGCAGAATTCACAACAAAGCCTTAATACCAGCTATGATTCTCAGACTCTGTGCTCAGACTTTCAACTGCAATCAATGAAACATGGAGATCAAAGCAAGAGTTTTGATTAATTAGTCCCAGATAAACCAAGATGAATAACCTAAATCCCAAATGTCAGAATTATCTATCATTTTGGTACCCCCATTTTGTCCCCACCCTGGATATCATGTGTGAAATGCTGTTTCACCAGAGTACCAGGAGACTGGTTAACTGAATAAATGTCAGGGTGGGTTTTATAAATCTAAAGAAAAGGCATTATGCACTACAGGCTAAATCACAGCAGCATCTTTGTCATTTCTGCATCAAAGACTCACATCATTTGCGTTTTGTTGTTCCCAAGAAGATCCCTATCCTAGCCAACAAAAAACTGTACTCAACGGGATGTTACTATGCTTTTAGCAAACTGTTCTCACTGTTTTTTCTATCCCATTTTGCACAAGCACCTGGATCTGTTGAAATACTAAATGACCCCTGTCATTTCAGAATCTGTATGTACAAAGAATTAAAACAACAGGGAAGCCAGTAATTATGCACTGTACTAATCTAAACAACTGCACTGTAAACCTCACCCTCCACTCCTGTTGTCTCCTAATGATTGCTTTGTGTGCTTCAGGTGTCAAGTACCCCAGAGGAATGCATCTAAGAACACTTATATAGAAGCTTTGATCTTATTTCATGGCATTATGGTCTTCTGCAATACAATTATTTAAATTAAATTTATCACTATACCTTACACTCTACTGAAGAAATACAGTAAGATGGATTTTTTCTTTACCAACTAACCTGGCCAGCACCTGACAAAGCTCTGACTTCAGAGAAGCTAAAGCCCGAAGACTTCATCTTTTCCAAGATCATATCCAGAGCCTAAAACAAAAAACAGAATCAAGAATGACTGTCACAAGCTATCAAATTAAGCATACTCACAATCTGGAATTAAACAGTAAATTCATGTCATCACTGATAAGAGTTCAATTGGCAGATAATGAAAAATTAGCTAATGACTATGGACTTCTCAAGAAACTGCATAAATTAATTTACTAAGTAAGAGTCCATAAAAGAAAAATCAAGTCACATGGGGGAAAACCAAGATCTTTAAAGAAGCTGAATCACAAAGATCCATTCTTTGAAACCTAAATAAGAGTCAAGAGTTAAAGAATTCCAGTTCACTAGAAAGAACTTCTAAGAGTTCCAGACACAAAGCAGTACTTTTTGTTCTTACTTTTGGAAATCTATGAAATCCTAGCAGGGTGCATCCTGCACTCCATCCTACCAGACATTAGGTAACCTCAGTACCACTGTCTCCAATTAACTCACAGATTCTTTAATATAGGGATAATTCAAGTGAATTTTCTTCCTGCCTGAAGAACTTCATTTTTCTGAAGTTTAAACCCAAAAACTAATCTATTTTTACACAGTTTCATTTAGATCACCGTTTCTCAGACTGTCCTGCCAAATGGGCCACAGCAAGACTTTCAAAGAAACATCACATACTTATATCATCATATAATTAAATTTATAATTGCAATGTCCCTCTTCATTATGGCTCAAAAGACCAACTGCAAGCAAATTTACCAAACCTTTGTCAATCACTGTGGTTCAAAGTGACATGGCTTGGGTAGCTGGGGGTTCTGTGACCTTTCAAATCCTTTAACTATTCAAATCCCTTTAGCAAGACAAATTTACATAGTACCGTGTGAGACAAAGTCTTGCAGAATCTGCAGAGAAGCAAGGAAGGCCTTGTTTTGAAATAGAAAAGAATGCTGTACTTCAAAATAAACATCAGTCAACATGACTGGGAATCACTGAATAAATTGTACTTTCACCACTTACCAGTTGCAACATCAATTGGTTGACAAAGCTTACTCTAAAAAAAACTAGTTTTAATATCCTGGATGCTACAAAAACAGAGATTTAAACCAGGCAAAGTGACAGCTGCCTCTTCTGTATAAGAGGAAAAAAGAATAGTCTTTTTCTACCAATGAGGGAAAGTCAGGAAGGCACTTCTCACACACAGAATGGTGTACAGCAGAGTGAAGAAACAAACAAAACCATCAAAATGTCAAAACATCAACTTCCACTGTTTGTTGATAGCAATACTATTTGCATACCAAAGACACAGAAGAACACTCAAAAGAAACGGAATATAAGGAAAAGAACTATGTTGATTTGAGTGATGAGTTTCACTACTACTCAGAATAAATTTTGCATTTCTGTAAGACCAAGGAAGAAGTTGAACTATATAAATCTTTTTCATACCTTAACCCACATGAGCACAGGAGAAGTGACTGTCAGTCTGTCACTGTGAATATAGACTCCACCTTGAGTCCTATACAAAAACAGGATTTGTTCTTGGTAAATTCTGTAATTTTTTTCCCTGACAAACAAAGTTCTTGAAGTTTATTAATAACCAAAGAGAATTTGCAATGTTTTTTGGGTTGTTTTTATGTTGAGATCAAGGATCACTGTTTGAAACATGAAAAAGTAAAAGCCATCTCCTTGGAGGTGACATGTTTGACCTGATTGCAAAGTAAAAAATTTTCAAGGAAAGGTCCCAATCCTGAAGTAAGATCTGAGATAGACTCCAGTGCTGATACTGCTCCTTACCTCTGTGTAATTCATAGGTATTTCTGTCACCATTTGTGAATTGAACCTCAAAGTTCCATTTTTGCTGTTAAACCATCAAGTAAATAAATGTACTTCATTGAAACTTCTGACTGGAGAATGACAATTGTCAATTTTAGTCTATTGCTGAAGTAAACAAGTACTGTCATCCTACATCTTATTGTGAGATTTGAAACAAATTAATTTGTCTCCAAATGCCTTTTAGATGTTCTCCTCAAGTAATTTATTTGCTTCTGCCCTGACACAAAGGTAGTGCTTACTTTCGTGTCCCAAAGAGAAATAGTCATGTCCCCGAGTCTGAAGCCCCAAAAAAAAAAAAAAAAGATTATTTATACCTAATAATTTGGGGTGTATTTTCTCAATTTATTTCCCTCTGGGAGCTCTTGTCATACTTACATACAATGAAGGCAAGAGCATATACTACCCTTGCCAAGTATGAAACATGCACATGGCATGACCTTTTTCCATGCTTCCATACATACCAATGAGACCAAACAGCCCCCTCACCCCAATCTCCACAGTTTTAAATTACATTATCCAAGTAAAATATAAAAAGCCTTACTTAAATTCTGGAAGGTCCTTATCAAAATGAACATTGTCTTCATAAATGACTCTCAGCTGTTCATCAATAGCAATGACTTTCAACTACAAGGTATAAAACAGGAAGTTAAAATCTAGCAATAATTAAATAGCACTGATAATTAATTTATAATAATTCAATTCCCACAAACAAAATGGAAAAAAAAATATCATCCTAATACACACAACTTGCTGAAAGTATGGGCATGATTTTACACTAACAAGTTATTATGTGAATGTCCAGCATGCCACCTGTTCAGCAACATATATTTTTGTTTGTTTGCACTCCCTCTACCCATTTTTTTTCTCCTCCAATGCACACAATCGAGCTGCAGGCATATGCTAAGAAACAGCGAACAAATTACCAGCTGTGTATCTTGCATCATAGTAACCAGTTTTGCAATTTCTCCAAAGAATACAGTGTATTAGATTAAAGATGCCATGTGCCTTTTTTTCCCCCTCTTTTTTTTTTTTGCCTCATCTGCCCAAGGAACCCAGCAGACCCAAGGAGCATCTTGAGGACCTTCCCTGCTCCCATGATGGTAACTAAATCAAACTCTCATGGTCTGGCAAAACTCAGAAGGCAATACATAAGCATATTCTGAGCTTCTGCAACATGCAGAAAGCAACATCCCCAATGAGTAACTCCATAAAGCTGAGCTCTTTTGTCAACACAACTTAGAGGAGTACCACAACTTTTCCTCCTCTACATTCACTTAAGTTCACCTAGTCCAGAAGGATAATAGCAACATTCGAGAAGAAAAGTGAGAGGGTAGCTCACATTCTGCACCTATTCCAACAAGAGAGAGAGTGCAAAGTGCTGCTAAAGGAACAGAACAAAAAAAGAAACCCATAAAAACTAAGTCATCACAAGGAGTTGTATTCAAATAACAAGCCCATCCCCATTTTGGCTATACTAATGTATAGTCATCACCTATGCACTGGCACAGTGCACTAGCTCAAAAAATGGCTCTGACCCACCTAGCCGAATTGGCTCTCTGCAGCACATCCCCTTGATCAGCCTAACCTGGATGTGTCTTTTCAAGATCCCAAAATTCAGCACAACCATAATGGTGATTTATCCTCAAAAGCCTGTTTTTAACACATTCAGGCCTCTGCACAACTTGGGCAGAGTTTCTATTCACAGTGTGGAAATACCCAACTGTGCCAACAAATCAGAATTTCAAGTAGCAACCTGAGCATCCCGGTTCACAATCCTACTAGTCTTGATTCCCATGAGGACACTGGAAAGCTGGACTTGGGTGCAAATCACAGCTCCTATAGGAGCAGGCAGAGGAGTGTCCACAGAGTCTGCATGTAGAGAAGTGTCCCAGCACTCCTTTTCAGGAAATTTAACACATCCCTAGCAGGATGGGAAAGCAGGACACACTAGGACATGCAGCCCACAGCTTCAGACACAATATGGGGCAAACCGAAAGGGATAAAGGGACCACGTATGCAGGTGAAGAGAACAACCAGGTACATGCAGTGCCCGTGGCCCATAAACATCTCAAAACATATGAAGCACTGGAAATTATTATGGCCATAAACACAAGAAGTTCCACCTCAACATGAGGAAGAACTTCTTTACATTGGGGGTGGCAGAGCACTGGAACAGGCTGCCCAGGGGGGGCATAGATTCTCCCTCTCTCGAGGCATTCCAAACCCACCTGGATGTGTGCTTGTGTCACCTGCTCCGGGTGACCCTGCCTTGGCAGAGGGGCTGGACTGGATGATCTCCAGAAGTCCCTTCCACAGAAACACAGATTCAGTCAGGGAAGAGACCACAGTGGGTCATCTGGTCCAACCTCGCCACTTAAGCAGGGTCGTCCTACAGGACATGGCATCAGGATTACATCCAAATAGCTCTTGAGTATCTCTGGTAAGGGAGAGTCCATAACTTCTCTGGGCAATCCAACCCTAAGGACTGTGTGATTCTGTGAATTATTTGGCATCAGCTGCGGCAGGATGCAGTATGTGTGACCCCTCGGCACGGAGCATCACTCCGCTCCCTGCATCCCGTGTGAGCGCTCGGAACAGAGCATCGCTCCGCTCCCTGCATCCCTTGTGAGCCGCTCCGCTCCCTGCATCCCCTGTCAGCGCTCGGCACGGGGCATCGCTCCGCTCCCTGCATCCCGTGTGAGCCGCTCTGCTCCCTGCAGCCGCGGCCGGGCCCGGCGACCGTGAGGAGGAGCCCTGCAAACCAAACCCGCCGCTGGGAGGAGGAAAAGGGGAACGGCAGGCTCTGAGATGGGACGGAAGCCGCCCGAGGAGGAGGGAGCGGAGAGGAGGAAGGCCTGTCCCCGCTCTGCGCTGGGGACAGAGCAGTGCCCTCGATGGCGGTGGGGCCGCCCGGACCGCATCCCGCGCATCCCCCGCATCCATCCCCAGCATCCCCCCGGGTGCGCTGCCCGAATCCCCGGCGTTCGGACCCTCCCAGCCGGCGCAGCCCCGCACTGGGCAGGGCCTGGAGCAGCCGGGGCGGCCCCGGCCCCGCCGCCCTCCGCGCAGCCCCCGCCGGGGAGGGAGGGAGAGCAGGGGCGGGGGAGGCGGCGCGGTACCTGCTGCGTGCTGAAATCCCAGCCCAGGTAGCACGGAGAGGCCATGGCATGGCACGGCACGGCCGGACCTCACCGTCACCCGGGAGCCGGGGCAGGGACCGCGAAGGGGGTGGCTCTGCTGGCCCGGCCTCCCCGGGGCAGGAGTCGCCCGCCCGGCCCCGCGGAGCGACAGCACCGCGGTTAATGAGTGCTGGGAGAGGGACAGATCCGCTCCCAACCTCGCACGGAGGGACCGCGGACAGCTCGGGCGGGGGGTGATGCCATGGTGGGGTTGAGGTGATAGTGAGATGGGGGGGGATGAGATGGTGGGGTTGATAAAATGGTGGGAATGATGCGATAGTGGGGTTGCTGAGATGGTGGGGAGGATGCGGTAGTGGGGAGATGCGATAGGGGCGGTGATGTGGTGCTGGGCTGAGGCGATGCTGGGGTGTTGCGATGGTGGAATTGTCCCGAACGCGGGCTCGTTCCCCAATGCGCAGCGCCCTTCACACCCCGAGGCGAGGGATTTCTGTGTTTTACTGTAGTTTGAGCAAAGAAGGGAGCTAGGCGCTAACCCACAAAAGGCTGGCTCAGCAATCATCAAAACTTTACATTATTTATGCCTTCTCGCAAACCAAGGCATCAGCTTTCACTGGTTACAATTTACATAACTTTTAATTAATTAGTACTCAACTCCATATTTGCTAGTTCTATCTCTTGCGTCTCATGCTAATTAGTCTGCAGGCACTGTTCTTCCCTCTGAGTCTGGGGCCCATTTTGAGTAGGTGGTCTGTGAGTCTGTGGTCATGATCTCCCACTGCCAGAATTACCCCAGTTAGTGCTCAGTCCTGCTGACTTCACTCCTGGTGGATCTTGTTAGTCTTGGGATTGCCTTCCCTTTTCCTTAAAACAACAGATTAGCCAAGCATACGAAATTCACAATGTAACTGCCTAATCATAACTGTTCAGCCACAGCTACTGATTAACACCTAAAAAGAAATATTGCAAAGTTTGACTCAAACCCTTATTGAAATCTTGAGGGGCTCAATATGAGGATGGTGCAATGATGGGATGATGGGATGGTGGGTTACCCCGTGCCAGGGCTGTGCATGGGGCTGCTGAGCACCAGTAACATGGGCATCCCCAGCAGCAGTGCTCGGGCCAGTGAGAGAATGCTGGAGCTGTTGGGCAGGGACCACCCAGGAACAGACCCAGAACAAAATGAACAACCTCAAACAACAGTCCAAATGAATTAATGAAACTTTAATATCCCATTACTGTGTACCAACCCTGTTGTGGTATCGCGCTGTGGTCGGCACAAACACACATGTTATTCCATTAAAAAGCATAGAATTGTTGCTGTGGCTGGTTTTGTTCTCTAGTTTGCCTTTTTTCAGCTTGGGAGGGTTGGGGAGGTTTTAGGCTTTTGTGTTACCCGCTGTAGCATGTGGCAAGCAAAGTGGAATTGCTTAATCAAAAGAAAGCTCATGTAAAATACACTTCCATTCTGCAATCAAAGTGGTATCTCAGCAGAGCTTTAATGAAGTCTAATAGGTTTTGCATGCCCAGGAGCTGAAAGGATTTTAACAGTACAAACACTTTATTTGAAATGCCCTTAAAATTGTATTACTAATTTTATTTTTTTTTTTAATATACTGAACATTTTAAAATTCTCAGTGATTTCTCAAAGCCCTGATTCCCACAGGTTTATACTTTTAAGATGTCTAGTCATTATTGCAAAGAAAAACCTTTATAACATTAATGGCCACCAGGTAGCGGTGGAATTTCCCTTCCCCTAAGTAACACATGCTGGATGAACCCGTGCTGAACAAAGGTCTCACTTAACCAGAGGCTGTGAAGGAAATAATGTTTTTGAAATGTTACCAAGAACAGTTTCCTGAGTGTAACTTACACCAGAAAACAAAGGATCAAATATCACGTAGAGGCTGGGGTTTTTATTAATGCAGAATGTGACTGGTGAGCCAGGGAGGAGAGGCTCGCTCGGCCCTTTCACTGGCTGCGTATACCCTAAAAACAAGTAACAGATTTGGAGGCTGAGGCTTGAAATGCTGCAATTTTCAGCTTGACATGCTGCAAAAATGAAGAGAAACTGAAATAAGTTCTGAAGAAGGCTGTAAGAATGACAAATTACTTCAGAAAAAGAGGCATTAGTGGATTTATTTTTTTTTTTAAAGGAGGTATTGGTTAGTAGAAAGGAAAGAAGAGCTTATAAATAAAGCAATCTTATAAGGATATAAGGCTCAGTTATATTCTTCAGTAATCAGATCAGAAGAATAGTCCCAATTAACAAGAAATCATTTGACTTAAACAGCACAAAAAAGTTGGGGCTGGAATTATCACTCTCATGTTATCAGATCTCCTTAAATTAGAAACCAGAGGACAAGACAATTCAGTAGGAGAACACACCAGAGGATAAAATGGGAGTGTTATTGTTGCTACTTTCACTTTTCTTATTTTTCAAAAGAAAATAAGGAAGTTTGGAGAATCAATGCCTTACCCAGTTCACTCTGTTGCTGATCCTACCATCAAGGCAGCGTTCCCTTAAATTTATTGTTTGTGTATGGAAAATGTGCATTTGCTGCTGTTCTTTCTGCATTCAAGTTTCTTGAAAGCAAACAAGGTTTAGTTCTGCATTTATCAGTGAAGTTGCATTCATGTACTAGTGATGTTTTAGCACTGACAAATCCAGAATTTCCAGAGGGGACAGACAAAATGCCGTTTATAATTGAAATGTCACCACTGCAGATTAACAGCTTGAGGCAAAGCATAGATTAATCACTCAAGACACAGAGCAGAGTAGAGGGAAAAGCGAGTTTATTCCCCTTTTTCTATTAACTAGTTTCTGACCTGATGGAGAAGCAATGCTCCATGCTCTCCTAGGCCCTTGGCTGTTCAGATAAGTCCTAACTAGTACGCCAATTAATGCTTTTTTTGCTTCCTCCACTGTCAAGTTAACTGCAATTACACATTTATTTCAATTATTTGCAAAACATAAATTAACTGTATTTCACATTCCTACATACTGAGATTTTTTCACATTTTATTCTTGCTTCCAGTATCAAAACCTGCCTCTGATCTCAGCTGCACCCTGATATGAACTTGGGTTTAACTGCATTCTTTAGCCTTGCACAGGGGAACTCCTTCGGCAGCAGTGACAGCCTACCTTCCAGGCTTCATTATCATCACATCATCTGAGACATGCCAACAAGCTAGAGGGCAGACAGTCCAGACCTTTGATCTAAATTAGGATGACTATATTGACAGCAGTCCAGCTATCCTGATTTATGCTGGCTACATAATTTAATAGGATGTGGAAGTACTCACACCTTCACAGGAAGTAACAGAAGTCCACAGGCAACTACAAAGCTACCAATCTTTCTCCTTCCAGCAGTACATTTTGGGCACCTAACTAGTTACTTTTTAGTAGCAGGGCAGCCAAGTATTTCTAAGCCCCAAATAGGCATTTTACATTTGTACTTCAGCATAGGTTGGCACAGCAGAAGCAATGGGACAGGTAAGAGTTGCTGTGCATACAGACATCAGCTAAGCACGTGCAATAAGCCACAGCAGCTCATGTTAGATCAAGCATTGTTAGGCCTGCTGGCACAATTATCCTTCCTAACATGAAATCTTGTGGCTCTTTAATTAGCTTCAGAAACATTAAGCATAGTAAGCTGGATCAGATATATGCCAACCTTTTGCCAAGTAAGCTTAGAGTCATGTGCACTGCTGCTAATGAGGTGGGATATGTTTACAATGTTAAGCTCCAAGTAACAACAATAACACATTAACACATCACCTTAAAAAATTTTTAAAAATCCCAGCCTGAGCACTAGACTTGCCTGCTGGAACAAAAACAATGGCAATGCTCTAAAGGTCATTCCCTCTCTACTTAGCATTGCAAGAGCTCTTATCACAAAATCTCTAGCAATGTTTAACCCAGTACTGAGAATACAAAATACCACAGGTACCACAAATTAAAAGATGAAGTTTCTGATCTTTTTATTGAGATGGCATTATAACACAAAAAATGTTTTCCTCTCCGTAAAGATTCACTGTTGAAGTTATTTTTCCAAATGATCTTGTGGTAACCATTATGTTTGTCCATACCTCCCAATGCTGTGGAGAGTCTTGTTATTCCCTCAGCAAGAATAAGTACTTGATGTTTCAAAGCAGTGGGTCGAGGTGGCTGTTATCCACTGTAATTTCACTGACTGTGCTGTGGGTGACCACGCATAAAGGAAGAACTTCTTTACTGTGCGGGTGACCACGCACTGGAACAGGTTGCCTAGAGAGGTTGTGGAGTCTCCCTCACTGGAGATATTCCAGAACCATCTGGACACAATCCTGTGCTGTATGCTCTGGGATAACCCTGCTTGACCAGGGAGGTTGGACCAGTTGTCCCACTGTGGTCCCTTCCAACCTCACCCATTTTGTGACTCCATGAAAGCATATACAAAGATCCAGCAAAATCCCTGGGAATACATTCCACAAGAGGAAGCTCAGGGCACAGTTGTTACTCAGAGACTGAAAAATGTAGATTATTTAATTATAGTAATTACTCCCAAACTTATTGGTTGATTTAATTTTTTGACGTGCATATTCAAAGTCCCAGGTGTGGTACAGCATTAACAAATTAAGGCCCTTCACAGAGACCTCATGAGGAATTGGTGCAGGATTCCATATAAAAGCATATACCAGCACATGGAACAATGGGTACAAGAAAAGAATTTAAATGAAGGCTCAGCAACACAATCTCAATTATACCATGAGTTTCATAGGTATTGGTCAATTTGCAGCTTTTATTTAATCATGTACATAAAATCCTCCAATTTCATTTCTATTGAATTCAGCAGAACATGTGTTGACTTCTGTGGGTACTGAATCAGGCACTGTGGAATTGTATCTGGTTTTACATGCTTTAGTTTTACAGATGTAATTTCCTTGACTCAATTAGGCTACCAGTGATTATGAAGTGCAGTACAAATTCCTCATGAGATTTCTGCATGGAAGCAAAGTGAAGGATGTTTCTGAATAACAAATTATTTTTAGGATACTTTTCTCCTCTGCACAGATTACAAGTCCATATTTATTCTCACAATAGTAATAGTACTTAACCATCCTCTTTGGAGGACTATCTTAACTACAGCCATTTGCAGGGCTTATTAGAGTTAACTTACACACCCAGCAGATTTTCTTGAAGATGAGTACTGAAGTGGTTTGTGTCCTAATGCTCAAAAGCAAATATCTCAGAAGGAAGATGTTGTCATCCAGATAAAAGTTTTCATTAACAACAGATTAACCAGTTCTTTCACGCTGTACTTGATCCTTATCAAACTCCACTTACAGATAAGTACATTTTATTGATTAAAAGCAATCAAAAGTAAACTCATTCCTACTCAAACAATGCCTGAAGTGGAAACTAATAAGGGAGAAACGCTTTTTAGCAGCATCCTGCAAGGATCAAAAATCTTTTTGCAATCAAGAATGAATCAAAATCCTGTAGTTTACAGGTGGGAAAATCAAAGCAGAAAAGTTATACAGCTTATCCAATTTGGTTTAGACCTTCCTTGAAATTCTCATTTCCTACATACATATCATGCCTGTTGGGAGAACAAATAACCATAGGCTGCTGTCACCTGCCAAAGCTGTAGCCTCCATAACTCTATGGATAAGAAACAGTTGGAGAGAGTTGGTATAGGAAAGATACATAGGTAGCAGCACCAGAAATGTGAAGTTCATTTATCAGTAATTGGAATTTAAGGCATCTGTAGGACCAAGGAAGCTTCAGTGCATTTCCAAAATCAGTTGGAGAGATTTACCGAAGGCCATTCAGTTCCCTCTCACCATCTCCCCATGGACAGTTTCATTACATCAAAATGGAGCTAATTTAACCATCTTGTTTGTCACACTAATTTAAGAAATCTCAGAACTAAGAAAGAAGCCAGGGAAAGTGTAAGGGAAGATGTTAATTAGTTTAAAATGTCTAACTGGTAAATACCTTCAGTTTCTTCTTAGACTTGCCTCTGCACGTTGTCTCTTCTAAAAGAGGATCTCAGAAGTTCTTGGTGGGCAAGAATAGCAGAACTGTAAAATGAACAACTCCTGACCCTAAATTTTGGAGGTTGATTGTTTGCACAGGGATGGAGATTCTGGTCCTAGCAACAACAGAGTAAGCAGCCTGGTAATAAAGCAAATTTCAGCATTTTTAGTTTACTTTTCATACCAACTATCACTCCAAAGGAAGATTATTTAATCCTCAGCACTAACAGACAAAACAGAAGAACAAAGGTTTTTAAATGCTGCTGTGCCAGGCACAAAAAATATATATAAAGAACATCTGCTGCTTTTAACTCTTCACAGCCAGCACAACTGAATTTGACCTAGAGGAATCCAATGACTTCCCTGTGACCACATTTACCATCCCCAAAAAGAAAACAAAACAAAGAATGTGGTTCTGCAAAGGGAACTAGATAGCACCAAGCTCCCAACACCTTCAAATTCAGGTAAGTGAATACAAAGTCACAAAATCATAGAATATCAGATTGGAAGGCACCTCAAGGATCAGCTGGTCCAACTCTTCTTGGCAAAAGCACATAAAGCTCAGGATGCTTGCCTGTTCTGATAACTTAATGTGCTTGATTTAAGCCTTTATAGACACCTAGGCAGAGTGCAGGATCTGAGATATTTGATATAAACCTGCATACACATGCACACTACTTAATTATATCTACATAAAGCCACAAGGAATAAAAAGGGAAAACAGAATCCTTATCAAGGAAATGTGAAGGTGGACTGTATATGACCTAAGCTCACCAAACCTTCAGAGGGATCTGAAGGATGGCTGGGCCACTCTGCTTCCTTTTGACACAGCTGAACTCTTTATGTCTGAAAGCACGAGAAAGATCAGATCAGAGGAAACATCTCAAGATCATCCTGAAAACTTCCACTGTAGACTCCTTCATCCCATGAGAATGAACACGCAGAGAGCACCAGCAACTAATCTTGCACCATCAGAAAGTACTGTGTCCTACTCACAATGCTCTGTAACTGGGGCATGCTTTAAGGTTATGCTTCCAAACAATAGAAATACACGTGCTCTTATCAAAAATCTCATTAAAAAGTAAACAGTTACTATTGTATTCTACTAATACTGTCTGGAACCCCAATAATAGCAGCCACCTTGTTTCTAGCTTTCTTTTCATTACTTTGTAACTTTTCGTTACACAGTAACTTTGATTTTCCTTCTCTGTACCAGTTAAAATCTACAGATATTTGTATTCTGTCTTTTTAACCTCCATGAACAGTGTTGGACACATCTATAATTCAGCACATGAATAACATAATAATATATCTCTGGTCTCAGGTGTGCAGTAAAACCCAGTGTTACAGGAAGCACATTCAGTCAGTTAACCATTATGAGCATTTTTAATTATCTTTAAATCAACAATTATTCCTATAAGGTCCTCCAAACAATTTTTAATAAAAAACTAATTTACTACTCACAAATTAATTAGTATGAAATAAAATTAGTTGCCTCTTTTAAATGAGATTTTGCAACAAAGGTCAAGGACAGTAAACATCTACTTCAAGTTCTAAAAGCCACTGCTTTGGGATTGTGAAATATTCTCAAATTTATTTTCTCCCAGGGAAATGAAGAATTAGTTCCATTGTGATGGAAGAACAGACTTAAGGGAAATAGAGCACTTCAGTCTTCAGTGGATATTCAAACAAAAACCATTCAGATGATGTTTTGATCAGGTGTTTGTTCAATTAAATACAAGTTTTGACACAGACCTAATCACGGCAATAACTTTTGAGAAGCTGTAATAGTGTTAGGAGAGAGGTGTGCCAGAGTTAGGAAATTGCTTGGCTGCTTATATGCCTCAGAACCTGCAACCCAAATGGAGGTCTCTGGGAACATTTCAGGCTCAGGCAAACACAGTCACATCACTCCAACAGTGCCACCTGCTGCACACTGCAAAAGTGTACATGGGTTTGTAGATCCAAGTAGCTCTGTTTAAAGACTGATTGACTGGTTTAAAGAGAAATCATAATTTGGTGTTCACTTACAACAGTACAAATTTATTTTTATTTATTAGTAATGCCTAAATAAGCTAGGGGTATAAAGGAAGTTGTTCCACTATGGTATAAAAACATAACCCATGGGTAATCCATTTTGAAGTTTTATGTCAGTGGCATAACAAGGATTAGCTACGTCAGCTCACTACACACCAAACCCATGATTAACCTCATGCACTTTGTGTTATCATGTAGATTAGAGCTGCAATTAATTTTATTAATTATATTATGGTTGCAAATTATTCACATGTATATGCGTGTGTGTGTATATATATATATATATTTACACACAAGCACTCATTGATACCTTGATAGCAAAGTGTACGTGCACAAACACATATACTCACTGACCCATATGTATATACACCGATAGAGACTAAATCAATTGCACCTCAAATCCTGACTTCAGTTCTGGATCCGTCACTACAAGAAAGTTGTTGGGGTGCTCCAGTGTGTCCAGAGAAGGACAACAGAGATGGGGAAGGGTCTGTAGCACAAGTCTGATGAGGAGCAGCTGAGGGAGCTGGGGGTGTTTAGCTGGGAAAAAGAGGGTTTGGGAGGACTGTCTTCCTCTCTGCAACTCCCCACGGGGATGTTGTGGTCAGGTGGAGGTTGGTCTCTTCTCCCAGGTAACAAGTGGCACAATGAGAGGAAACGGCCTTGAGTTGCACCAGGGGAAGTTTACATTGAATATTAGGAGAAATTTTTCACTGGAAGGGTTGTTAAGCATTGGAACAGACTTCCCAGTGAAGTGATCCCTGGAAGTGAGGCCCTTGAGGACATGGTTTAATGGAACAGGATGGTGCTAGGTTGATAGGTGGGCTTGACAGTCTTAAAGGTTTTTGCCACCCTTAACAATTCTATGCAGATGCTCCATTCACAAACCTTCCCTGAGGAAGGAAACAAACTGCTGTGTATGCAGGTTTGGCTCAGCAAAATAAAAGCTCATCCTGTTCCTGGTTCCAATTCTGCTGTACCACCTGGACTCATTCCCTTCATTTCACTGGGCATCTGGTTCCTTCACCCCGTTTTCTGGTTGTGTTGCCTACCCATGCAACCACTTGGGAAGGGACTGCCTTGTGTAAACCATTTGCATAACTAAGTGTGATGGCTTTTCCATGACCCCAAGGGAATGGTACAGCACAAATAATTAATAATAATTTCTGATCAAATATAAGCTCATTATACATTAAATGCTCTTCTAATGAGAAGTGAAGTGCACATCTGTGAAGACAGAGCCTGCATTCCCGGTTCAAGGATGCTATCCTGGTAATTCCTTCTGCCACACATGATCCAGTTGCACAAGTCACTTTCACAGGAGGTCAGTGAGTCAAAAAGTGTGACTGGAATTTTAAAAAGGTTGGGTAACTTTTATGTCCATTAATAATGTTTGTATTGAATGCCAGCTCAAACTGCAATGAGGTTAATGAAATCTCCTGTCCCAACATATAAATAGACTGCCTGAAGGTCCAAAGGCAGTCTCCATGTGACAGCAACACAGAAAACTGGACAAACAAGCCAACTGAGGTACTGCTTGCTACAGGGCACCAGGTGTTTGTCTCAACTGAAGACAGAATATCAAAGTACGTTTACTAAAGCCACGATACATCAGAAAACCCTAACATGGAACATTCTTTTTCTAGGATAGAAAGAAACCAACTTGAAGAGTATCTACAGTGTCTGACAGAGTACTGTGTCTACTGTTCTGTTGCTGGCTAAGGCAGGAAAAGACTGCAGTGGAGGTAGGCAACATGACTTGTAAGACACAAGCATCTTGGGAAGGCAAGAGCAATTATTAAAAATTCAGTTACTGCAGACTTATACATGTGAGCCTGCTGAGCCTCACCAGAACTCCATGCACTGTATAATGAGAGTCTTGTCACCCCATGATTCAGTCAGTCATTTAGGATGCAACCCAAGGAGCTAGAAGGAACAAGTGAACTATCTGCTCTCAGTCACCTGGGAAGCTTAAGCATGTTGAGCAGTTTCAGTGAGGAGAACAGCTGCAGCTATTGTCAAAGTGATAGGAGTGTTATCAATTTCTAAGGGAAACTACCATTTTTTTGGCACGCAAGGCAACTTCAAACTATTAATCTTTCCTACAATTCCACTGAATTTTGTTGTGCTTGATGAAGGATCCTATACCTGAAGATGCTTGCACAGACCCTTCCACAAAAAAAATCCATTTAAAAATGCCATGGAATGCAATGTTATTTCTCTTCCTCTGACCAAACATCACTCTGTCCACTGCGAGGAGCCCCACCTGGCTCCCATGTCCCCATGTCCAATGTGTTCCATCAGAACCCACCACTGTGATGCCACAGCCCCTGTCTGGCCACTCCCAACTCCTTCCCTCAGGGACAACTGCCCTCACCTTCCTGCCAGGAAGGAGCTCAGCTGCTGTCCTGGGTGTGTCAGAGCTGTGACAGGTGGCTTTCCTTCTTTACTTTAGGAAAACAATTAATGTGTTCTGCCTTATTAACCACCTGTTCTGACAATCCCCTGCTCCTTCCATCAACATTTGGGCTTTTGAGCCTTATTTCTCTGCTCTTCTTATGTCACATATAAGGCAAACAGGCTTTAAAGTATGAAATTTTAGTTACAAAAACTCAGTCTTGAATTCAAAGTGGCTCTTGGGACATACCCCTGACTGTTTACTCAAATTAGTTTTGAGAAAGTCCCTTTAAAGTCTTACCAAAATGTGTCACTGCACAAAACTGAGCAGATGACAACTGTGTTAAAACTACAGTTTAACTGCATTGCTTTTTCATATACTACTCTCTTGGGCCCTTGATGGGCCTATTTCAGGGACAAAATCTTGCAGTAACAGAGTCCAGGCATAGTTCCCTACTTTATCTGATATAATCAGATAAAAGACATGTATTTTTTAAATTTTTGCCCCAGTTTTAGATAATACTGTTACACATATGGTAAGTTTTAACATGTGGCTTACCATGCATTTAAAGGGTTTGCTTGGCTCTCAGTAACAAAATCATGATTTCTGTAATTTATTTCATTTTATAGAAGAGCAGAAATCCTGAATGGGTCAGAGTAAGGCATTCCTGTCTGCAGCCTCCCATTTCCAAGTGTCATTGGCTCATACTCCTCTGACTCTGCACCAAAGCCTGAATATTTTTAACATACTCTTTAAAGGGGAGCAATAAGCACAAAAGCATTAAGGCATAACAAATCCTTCCCTCCCACCTCATTGCCCCAAGAGGTGTCAGCAAGAATGAACCTGAGTGAAAGTTAAGGAAGGGAGAGTGGAGGGGAAAAGACACAAAACACATGGAAAGAAACATGGAAAAATATTGCCCAGGTGGAACTAGTGTCCTGGGGATTCCTTCACAACATCATCCCTTTGAGAATTAACATTGCTGCACAAACCAGTATTACCCAGCCCTTTCTGCACTTGACCGTGTTGTTGAGCAGTTTTGTATTTCACTGTTTTTCTTGGCAAAGCCTCGCATGCTCACAGCCTTAGGTAAACATTAAATCCCTCTATCCAGTCCTGATCATGAACTCTGTATGCAGGAGCTCCAGGCACACGACATGGAAACAAGCTGACTGAAATCCACACCTTCAGTGTAGACCAGGCAACTTCTGACACAAGTCGCCGTGCTCGAAAGAAAGTTACTTGCTCACTTAGGAAGATTTCAGATGCTTCACACTTGATTTGCTTTTTTGCCAACACAATGAAGGAAGTGTCCTGCTTCTGCGAGACTTTTTCTTCCTTGTTGGAACAGATGGGGAAAGTTTACAAGTACATGACTGGTATTTTTTCAGTGACTCATACCTCAGAGCCACAGGTTTCAGACAGCAGTGAGCAGCTCGACAAGATGGATGTAAGCGTGCTGGAGGAGCAATATGACCATATAAAACAGAAGCAAAAACTGCACCCACACATTATTGTATATAAAACAGGTATGCTTATACTGATAGGAAAAATGTATATTTAATGAAAAGACTGTTTCTTTAAATCTTTAAAACTCCTGGCTTTGTTCTTCTGATGTTCAGCTTCAAGAGGGGTAAAAGGGAATGACTTTTCTGTCGTTTTGGGGTTTTATTCATTTTGCTGAAAGGTTTATGTCAACTGTTTATGCAATTAGCTCGATATCAGTGAAACACTAACATGTATTTTAAACAGATGAACATATCTGAGGTAAGGTTTTACAGGTTTTATGTCAGTAAAGTAATATTCTAAACATAAATGGTAACTCTTACAGGAGCCCTGTACTTCATGTCTGGGGGTAAGTGTATTTATGCAGTGTATTCTGCAACATTTCTGCTCTCTTGAATGCCCAGCATTTCTGGATTGTCTGTCTCTTTTTCCTTGCTCTATCTGTACAAAGAAAGATGACAGGAAGCAACAGCAAATATCAAGTAATGAGCACAAGTTGGGGTTTTGTTTTAAAAAAATTTATATTAAAAGTTATAGTGGGTAACCAAGATATAAGCTTTGAACAAGAGGTCCTGTTTGGAAAGTATTTTCAGTGCATATTGCTTGGTAAGTGCATAAATAGAAAAACAAGTAACAACATGTATCACTCATCTACCTTCTATGTCAGGCTGATTTTATGTAAGAAACCTTCAAGAATTTTAATATTTTGAGCTAAACTACTGCTTACAATGCTACACTGATATATTTAGACTAACTTTCCAAGTTAAAGTGATATTGAGAATACTAAGCCAATTAATGAAGTTGTCTTGCAAATTTAATTGCAATATGAAAAATGTGCTTCATTCACATTAGTACTTATCTTAACAAATGCAAAACTTAGGTTATTTCTTTCTTTACATTTTCTTCTACATTTTCCAGCAGTTCTAGAATCTGGCTGTGTCAGACTTGATGATCAAAATTACTGAAAGAACACCTAATTATGAACTATACAATGGATTCAGTTCTTAAATATTCTTTCATGCCAATGTTTTGAAATTCTTATGTTAAAATTATTCAAATCTCTATGAGGAAGAAAAAATATATAAAATATATATACAAGCTTATTTTATCAGATATGAAAAGGCAGTTAACTTGAAGACAAAACAGCCCATCTAATCAGCTATACCAAAAACATAAGTTAGTTAAAGCAAGGAAGCAGAAGCCTTTATTCAGATTAATTCAAATGAAGCTTCAGATATAATCATTGTAATCAGAGCAGATTTTTTGCGAGGCCATTTGAAGATTAAAATATGTAAGAAAATAAGACTGCACAGTTTCTGTGAAGTTTAAAATTTATTAGTGCTGAAATCCACATATTTTTATACACATACCCTAAAACATTCATAAAATCACATAACCTACTGCACTGAACTTCTGTCTTTAAACAACCTGTGTGGAAAGAATTCATGTCACCATTAGAAGCAGTTGGGGGGGGTTTGTTATGCTGAGTTCTCAGCATCCTAAAAGCTGATCTTACACATTTCCATGGTTTGGAAGCTGGCAAAACCTATTACCTGGCTCAGCACTCTGAACCTGTTATATGCATCAGCTTTCAAGAATATGTCAAGGAGAGTGAACACGGCCATATCAGGAGAGCCTAATGCCCCACTCTATCCCAAAATTCCAGCTAATACCAAAAGGCAGTCCATGTTTGTACTGCTGTCTGTACTGACAGCAGATTATCTCCCCACCTAGAGGGTAAGGTTATGGCTGGGCTGGGAAAGGGACAAGCAATGACAGCACCATCACGACCCCACACAAACCTCAAAGGCCGCACACAAAACCCCTCATGGAAAAAGAGCACCTTCAGTCCCCTGTGGTCTTAAAAATCCCTGCCAAAGGTCTTTCTTCTAACCAGTCAAATCCTGTATCATTCCTGCCTGACAAACCAGCTGTCTTTCCATGATACCAAAGGGATTTCAAGCATTTCAGGCTTATTGCACCACAGTTCAAATGGTAACTCCAAGTTTCCCCGAGGACTTTTACTTTTGTATGTCACTATCTGTTTGCCAGAAATTGTGAACCTTTAAACAAAACTTAAGACCCTCTAACTTCTCTAGGTTTTTGATGGATGGGTTAGTAACCAAAAGTCACCTGAAAACAACTTTATTCTGCTTTTTCCCCAGTACACACAGCCACGTTCATGCTTCTAGCCATTCCTGATTATTTGAGAACAAAGAGCCTGATAAGATTTGAAAGTCACCAGCTAGGAGATAATACAGCAGTGTATTCATTATTTATTGGCTAAGAAGCTGAAAAACAGTATTTACTTTAGGAATTAAATGGGAGTATTCAGCACATGCAGTCACAACAGAATAAACACTGGGGCACTGACTGCAGAAATCTCTTCCAAGTATTTCCCAAGCTAACTTGAAATAAGATTCACTTTTGCCACTCTGGAACCTTAAAAGTATGCTGATGACAGCATATGAGAAAGGCCAGATAGTAAACAGCTCTGCAACAAGGCTATAATTTATATGAAGAAAAAAAAAAGTCTTAAAAGATTTGAAGTGTGCTGAACGTGTGTTAACTCAACACACAGTGGTTCAGTACTCTCACATTTCTATCCAAGATCAGTGCTCAATTTTGTGTGTTGCACCTGTAGCCAAACAAGGAACCAAATCAAACTTGAACTAAACACCAGTACAGACTATTACAATTGGACTGGATTAATTACTTTGAATTCTCTGGTCAGCACAAGCCAGATCACAAGTCTTCTGATGGTAAGTTCATAAGGTTCTAGCTATCACCTGATATTGCCTATCAATGCCAGTTCAGCCAAGAGCACAGTCAACACCCACAAGAACATGTAAAGCTGCTTCACCTCAGTCTCTCAGTTCCGTTCTCTTTTGCTTTTTCTCTCACATATAGAGAACAATCCCCTGTTTCCACAGCTTGGTGCTCTACTGTGCTGTTCTGCAGAACACACAGGGCTGTTTTGCAAGTGGGCCTTTGTGTAGACACCCAAGGTCAGCATTATTTCTTGGATAAAGTCCAGTCACAACTTTGATTCTCACTGTTTCATAAGAGGGAACTGTGTGTTCTTATCTCTCTGAGTGGTGTCACCCCAAGAAACTCTGTTAACATACTTCACTGTACAGACAAATGCACCAACCCACCTGTATCTCAAAGTTCTGCATGTGCTTTGGTCTCCTTTCTCCCAGTAACACGGCAGGAGAGCAGAAGATGAGGGCTCACACAGTTCTCCCTCCCAGCCATGCTGCAAAGTAGTTCTTATCAGATCAACCCTACACAGCCAGCCCACAGAGCAGAAAAAATTCCATGATATTATGCTGGGGCTGTTGCTTCTGCAACACCAAAGGCAGCAGTGAAACCCCCTCCTTAGCCCAAACCCTGTTGGTACAGATTCATTTACTGTCAGTAAATCAGCTGGGTCTGACATCTTCAAATAGTTCTCTGTTAAGATGGCACGAAAGGCAGCTGTAAAGGAGAGGTTGTGCTGTTGGGTTTTTTTAAAGGCAGCATCCTGTTCAAACTAGCTCCATTTTAAACTCCACGTTACAATTCTTTTAAAACGGCTGTTCAGAGACATTCTTTCAGAATATAATCAACACACTTCTATGTCTACTTTTTTCCCTTTGCTATGCTTCATAACTCATACTGCAACACACACAGTCCCTGTAACTCAGTCATGTAAATAAGGCCAGCATTCTACACAGCTCCTACTTTAAACTAAATTTATCCCAACTGAAGTATATTTCATTAGTAGTTGCAGCATGTACTATAATGCTTCCGTTTCTTTTCATTTTCAAGACACAGAAAACCAGTCCTGTCCAGTAATTTGACGGCTACCTGTAATTAAAGAAGTATTATCAATTCTGTCCCTAGTATCATATACATTACTAACAGCAACTTTTATGCTGCCTTAGAAATTTAGCTACAGGGATAGGAGAATAAAAAAAATACCAGGAGATCAGATTCTCTCCCACTGTTACAGTTACTCTATACTATTCACAGAGCAAGCAGATTCCTCTAAGCAATCATTCAGGCAACACTAGTGTGATAAGCTATTCACACCATTTCTACTGACTGTAATAGTAAAATTGAAGTGAAATACTAAAATACAAGCCTATATGTCAATGATTACTCATTACAAAAAAAGAGGACATTCACAACTTGTTTCCTCTAGAAGTGGACACAATACTATTAATTTATGAATACAGACTCAAAACAGTATCAAACAGGAAATTGTTGCCATTCAAATTACAACACCTAGCAATACACTGAACAAGTTCCTACTCACCTTTAAGTTTTGCTTGCAAGCAATTAATTACTGAAAATCAATTCTCAATCCATGCTGTTAATGAGTCTTAGAGTACCAGTTAGATCAATACTGTCTTGACAGACTTCCATTTTTGTTTGACTAAAGCTAGGATACTATTTGTGTCCTCAGAACTGCAAAACCAAGCATGAAATAGTTCTGTTCTTTAACCTGGCCTCAAAAGAACTTGCATTACTCTTGGCCACAGACAGAAAGAGCACGGATAAACTCATGTGTTAAAGCTCTTCATTTGAGTTTATGCCAGAGAAATCATACTCTTGGTTTTTTGCCAGCATGCTAACTTGCACAAATGCATTTCTCTTGTAGGTGAACAGGAACCTGTTCCCCCAGAATCAATGGTGAATGCTGTTCTAATTAATAAAAAAGTTAGAAGATCAAAGTCATGTACAGGAGGGGTTCCTGCCAGGAAGGTCACAACGGAGACGACCAACGGTGTCAACTTAGAAGATGACTTCCTATGGCACATCCACCTGGGAACCCACCGCCTGGGACAAGCCCCTGGACAAAGAGTTTCCTGGGATCTTTCCCACTGCAAGAACAGGCCATGGAGTTTCAACAACCACAGACTGATTTCAAAGGGAAACGGCACAGCCCAAGCAAAGGAATCAGGAGGAGAAAGTGAATTATCTGCATTCATTCAACTGCAAAGCTCAAGAGTGTTGAGCAGTTCCAGTGAGGAGAACAGCTGCAGCATTTCAAGCTCCTGCCAAAAGCCTCCTCTGAAATCAGCCCCTTCAGCAGTTTGGACTCATCAGCCTGTTTCTTCTACAAAATGCATGCCAGCCTGCAACAAACTGAACTTTTACCCTTTCCCTAATAAGAAAGGGCCCAGAATTTCTGAAGCAGCAAGGAAGCTTGGATTATATGTCTCCCCACGAAGACATTCAGCAATGCCTAAAACTTAGTCAAAAACTTGACTAAAACTTAAAATAGCAAAGTAGTCTTCCTAGTTACATAGATCAGACTGCTGTGGATCTACTACTTTTATTGGCCAAGGAAGATTCTTACTATATAATCATTAATATCTTTATAATTTTTAACATATGATTTCATCATTCACTTTCAAGACATTCAAGATGCTTTCTGATGTATTTTTAAAATTAATTAATAAAACCTCTGCTCACTTCTATTGCTGTAGTGGGACTTAGTAAATACCATTTTTTTCATATATATAATTTTTATAATAACATATTGTTGGTTCCCATCTGTCACCAGTATTTCACTAGAAAACTCATGAGGTCTCCCCTCCTGCAAGATCTTTAGAGGAAGACCCTCTCTTGCAGGTGCTTTTCAAAGACAAAGACAGGAGCTACGTATCACCCACTTCTGTCTGCAAGTGCTCAGATGGGTCTCTTTCTCAACCGTAGGTTTCAGAGACTGGATATATGAAATATCTCCCCATTTCATAAGGGGCAGGCTTAAGGCATCATAGTTACTTTTTTTTTTTTTCTTTCACAGTAGTTCAGTATTTAAAGGATGATTAGAAAAAACAGGAAAAAAACCCCACAGATATGTATAGTCGGTATGGGTATAACACGGAAAAAATACTAGATAACAATTAATCCACATGAAACAAGAAATTGCCTGGAATGAAATACTTCAAAAACTTCATTGTCCTTTGATTGAATTAGTTATCTTAATTAAACATGGACCTTGAAAACCTTAGGTTTAAACTCCATGCAGTTTTTATGCATGGACTAAGTAACTAACTCCTTTGTAAATGCTTTCATAAAAACATTTTGTCCTTCCTTCAGACTTCTTTAGCACATTACTATGCTTTGTACTGACTGGAACTTATTTAGAAAAGGCATTTTGCCTTTGGCTAAGTCTTTCAATTTAATTTCCAAGGACATTATGGAAGAGCAATTTCAGTAAATCTTCATTTATACATAGAGTAATTTTAGTTATGAGAAAAGTTGCTATACTTACATTTCAAGAGACTGGAATATTACACATGCACAATTGTCTAATGAGAGAATTATGGGTTTTTTCCTAAAGCAGCTGTGGTGAAAATGAAATGGGCAAATGAGAAAAAAAATTAAAAACTTTAAATACTAGAAAGTTCCAGTTCCCAAGAGCACCTGATCTTCAAAACCCCTCTCTGTTAACTTCTTCATGTTTGGTGATCATGGGGCAGGAACTTTCATCCCTATTACTTCAAGAGTTTCAAGCACTGAACTCAGGACTGCCATGAAAGCAAGTTCACCCTGAGTTTATGAGTAGGAAAAAATGACTGATTTATGCACATGGGGGAGCTTGGAATCCTGAAGTTCTAGTTCAGTGTCTTGTTCACAAGCCCTGTGAGGTTCCCATTTCCAAAGCTGGAAAGGGGACCCTCACGTAGTCTGCATGACTTCCTCAGGAAAATGTCAGGACAGTCCTGCAAGTCCATCCATTCTGGAATGAGTAACGCTGCTGAGCAATGAAATCACTCACACACTAGAGCAGTTAGAATAAAATCCCTTTGCTGCTGGGACAGCTGGTCACATGAAAGAATTAGCCCATGTGAGTTAATTGTAACAGGCACCAAAAACATTCCAGGAACAAGCCCCAGCCCTTTCAGGGCCTCTAGTGCAAACACAACATTGAGCAGCCCACGTTGACCAGCCAAATGCCTGCAACATCTTACCCTGCTGCCACTCCAGGTCACTGTGGAGACTAGAAGTGACACTGGGGCACCACCTCAGCAGGGGTGGGTGTGTGGCACCAGGTTTTCCACACACCCCATGGATTCTTCCAGCCCTGTCTCTGAACCCAGGTTAATTTTTGACAGCTCCATAACCAGACAAGACCCTGCTGAAAGGCAAACAAACAAACAAACCCCCACAGAAGGGGAAAGAAAAGCTCCCACGCTAAATCTCACCCTCAACACTGCCAATTTCAAGGAATACAGCAAAAAAAACACCTCACACATTGATCCCTCCTGGCACACTTTGCAGAACCTTTTGGGGAACTGGTTTCTCTCAGCATTGACAGGAATTTCAGGCCCCTCTGCCTCCCACATGGAGAGGTGGCAGCTGAGGGGTGACTGCAGAGCACTCAGCACCTGCCTGACCCCTGACTGGAAGGGTCAGTCCCTCAGGCAGCCTTGGGGACCCCCCACCACATCCTGGGGAAGAGCCATCAGACAACCCTGGGACAGCAGCTCCCACTGTTGTCCACAACATCGGATTCGTTACCTGTTAACACCAACAACAAGCCAATAATTACACATTTAAGACAGATATTGCTTATTTATTTCAGATTGTGCAAGCCTAGGTGCCTGGTGGTATACCACAAATCAAGCACAAGAAGTATCAAAACTCTTCTATTTATACATTTTAGGAAACAAAGGCAATAATGTTTATTGGCTACAAGTTAGAGAGTTCTCTTATTAATCAGTGTTCTATCTTCTATTGTTTAATGATTCTCTGACTTTTTTATGATAATTGGTCCTTATGCACTGTCTTCCTCTTGAGTTAGTGGGTTTCTTGAATCAGTGGTGGTGATCTGCCCCTGCCAGAATTACCTTTTACCCAGCTGGAGCTGATTCAGCACAGTTACTGAGCTGATTTTATCAGTTTCTTCCTTATCTTGGGAGTTCTGCCAAGTATCCTTGTGGCCTGTAAACTCTCTGTTCTTTGTGTCCACTATCAGTAGCACATCCTCCTTACCAAGCTTTGCTAACCAACCCCAAGTTCACTATTCCTCTAGGTCTGAGATCACAGAAATGTGGAGAGAACTAAACCTTAACAAGGCATTTCTACTGACAAGTAATTTATCTTTTGAACACTGCAACAGTACTTAGAGCTTGTAAACTGCTCTCTGTTTCACAGATTATCATAGAATCATAGAATAGAATCAACTGGGTTGGAAAAGACCTCCAAGATCATCAAGTCCAATCCTTGATCCAACACCACTGCGATTACCAGATCATGGAACTGAGTGCCACATCCAGTCTCATCTTAAAAACCTCCAGGGATGGTGCATCCACCACCTCTCTGAGCAGGCCATTCCAATGCCAGATTACTCTCTCTGTAAAGAATTTCTTTCTAATATCCAACTTAAATTTCCCCTGGCAGAGCTTAAGCCTATGCCCTTTTGTTCTATTGCTGGTTTCCTGGGAGAAGAGACTGACCCCACCTGGATACAACCTCTTCTCAGTCGTAGAGAGTGATGAGGTCACCCCGAGCCTCCTCTCCTCCAGACTAAACAACCCCAGCTCCCTCAGCCTCTTCTCATAGGACTTGTGCTCAAGTCCTTTCACCAGCTTCATTCTTTCCTGAACTGAGGGGCCCAAAACCGGACACAACACTCAAGGTGTGGCCTCACCAGTCTTGAGTACAGGGGAAGGATCACTTCCCTCATCCTGCTGATCACACTATTCCTGATACAGGCCAGGACACCATTGGCCTTCTTGCCCACCTGGGCACACGCTGGCTCACGTTGAGCTTCCTGTCGATCCAAACCCCCAGCTCCCTTTCTGCCTGTTCCCTCTCCAGCCACTCTGTCCCAGCCTGTAGCGCTCCATGGGGTTGTTGTGGCCAAAGTGCAGGAACCAGCACTTGGCATTGTTGAACTTCATCCCACTGGAATGAGCCCACCTCTCCAGCCTGTCCAGGTCCTTCTGCAGAGCCCTCCTGCCTCCCAGCAGGTCGACACTCCCTCCCAGCTTGGTGTTATTATGTCTCATAGGAATGCAGAATGGGTCAGGTTGGAAGGGCAGGTCATCTGGTCACGCAGGGTCATCCCAGAGCACACAGCACATGGATTGCATCCAGACAGCTCTGGAATATCCCTGGTGAGGGAGACTCCATGCCCTGTCTGGGCAATCACTTACACAGTGAAGTTCTTCCTCCTGTTTAGGGGGAACTTCCTTGTGCTTCAATTTCTGTCCATTGCCTCTTTTCCTGCTGCTCGGCACCACTAAGGACAGTCCAGTCCAGCTCCATCTCCTTGGCACCCCCATTGGGTATTTACATAATTGATTGGGGAAGTCTCCTCAGCTGCAGGACCAGAGGATGCGGTCCAGAGGAGGTTCAGGTTGGACATTAAGAGGAATTTCTTAGCAGAAAGGGCAATTAGACACCGGGCCAGGCTGCCCAGGGTGGTGGTGTTGCCCCTGGGCGTGGCACTCAGGGCCATGGCCTGGTTCGGACGCGGTGACCTCCGAGGTGTTTTACAGCCTGTTTGACCCTGTGATTCCGTGACCCCTTTTCATTTCATAGACCTCGAAAGCACACGCACACCAAGCACCAAAGGGGCCCCTGAGGGTGGTGAAATTCCTGCCGGGAGGGGTGGGTATCGTGAGGGGCACCATGAGGGGCGAGCAGGCACCGTGGCGGAAGGGAGGGCACCGTGAGTGGCACCGTGAGGGGTGGACAGACGAGCAGACATCGTGAGGAGCAGGCGGGCACCGTGAGGGAGGGGAGGGCACCGTGAGGGGCACTGTGAGGGGAGGACGGACAAGTGGGCATCATGAGGGAGGGGTGGGCACCGTGAGGGACGGGCACCGTGAGGGAGGGACAAGCACCGTGAGGAGTGGTCACCGTGAGGGGCACCATGAGGGAGGGGCGGGCACCGTGACGGGCGAGCAGGCACCGT
>VXAU01005689.1:529775-608353 GCA_013399695.1 Formicarius rufipectus
CGTGACGCGCGTCCTGCCCGGGCCTTCCGGGCCGCCGTAGGAACAGCCCCCGCCCCATCCCTTCCCTACCATCCCGTCCCCTCAGGGGCCGCGGCCCCGCCGTCCTCTCGGGAATCCAGCTCAGGAGCGCCTGCCCGACCGCCCCGGCCTCCCCTCGGCGGCGCAGGTGGGTGCCCGGGCAGAGGAGGGGTTGGGTGTGCGCCTGGGGAGGAGGGAGGAGCGATGAGGATGCTCGGGCCCTGCCGTCCGTGCAGCTTTGCTGGTTGGCGCTGCCTTAGCGTTCCTTTAGCCGCCGGGGAGTGTGCCGGAGCTGTGCCGAGGCGGCTGCCCTCCTATTCTTTAGGGAAAGTAATGTGCTCTGCTGTGTTAGCCAGCTGTTCTCGCAGCCCCCTGTTCCCCCCATCAGCGGTTTGGCTTCTGAGCCTTATTTCCGCGTCTCATGCCCTGCGTCATATTCCTGTACTTGCTTTATGTCACTAAGGCAAGCCGGCTTTAGAGAGTGACATTCTGCTCTCAAAAGCTCGGTCTTGCACTCAGAGCGCCTCTTGGAAATTCCCCTGCTTGTTTACTCCAGCTAGTCATGAGAAAGTCCCTTTACTGAAAGGGTAGTTGTTGTGTCAGGAGTGCCTGTGGTGTTTGTTGGCTGATGGAAAAGTGAGTCACGAGAGCCTTTGCTAAGGATTCCTGTACAATTTAATGATGATGGTGTAATAGGAATTTATGGTAAATATTAGAAATGTTGCATATAAAATAAGTTTTGGTGTTTGTGAAAGCAGACTTTTAATTTTTGTAACAGAGGGTTTGCAGGAATAAGTTTAAATAGAGATTCCAGTGCTGCTTTCTGTTTTAATAGCGTAATAAGAAATCACAAACTTACCAAACTATAGTAATGATAAACAGCTGAGCAACCATTTTATAAATATCACTAGAACTTACAATTTATAATCTTAAGCATTGGTTGCAATTTTAGGTTTTGTCTGCGTGCCCCAAAGTCATGGGTAACTTTTTTGTTAATGTCAGTTGGAATTGTAGCTACAAAATGGTTCTTCAGCATCACCTAAGAATGGGGAAATGATGGTTACAGGCTGTCCATGAGAATTCCTTGGCATGTTTTGAGAAAAGGGGGACAGCTGCATTCCTAACTACAGTGCAATCTTTTGAAAACTGAGTATGTTTATCACTTTCAGCTTTGTCAAGGCCATGTTTTGCCTTGGCCCTGAAAGAATGATAACTGCAGCAGCATCCCAGTGGGACAAAGAATTATGGTTGTTTCTCCTAGTTTGGAGAGACACTGTGCAAGCTGCAACTGTCCAACAGGAAAGATTATTAAAACAATTCACTTGCCCAGTTCATCCCTCTGACTCCTCTTCAGAGAAGACTGTTGTCAGGGCAGCTTTCAGGGTTCTTCGTAGCTCAGTAAACGTGAGGTTGAGGTAAGGCTGAACAGTAGACTTACCACATACTGGATATTTGTCTGCATTTTGTTTTCCCCTCAAAAAGAGTTTTTTCTGAGCCAGGAGCAGTCTTTGAAACTGGGGGAAATGATAGAAATGTTTGATTCTGCTATTCTGTCCTCTTTTCTCCTGATTGATGTGTGCTAATAAACAAGAAAGAGATGGAAACCCCCCTGAAGGAAAAGTGAAACTGATGAATCACATTTCATGCCAACCTTAGTACACATATGCACATTTTAAATGCTTTTCTGTATAAATTAAAGGATATTTTCCATATGATTTCCAGTATCCAAGAGGCAAAATGCTTTAACATACACCTAGATTTTTTTTTTTCTTCTGTTGACATCACTGCACCCACCTTTCCTTGCCCTCCTTGTGCCTTCCCTGTGTTTGCGGGTGGTTTCTTTTTCCCACTCAGAAGCATCTCTTGGACTAGGAGTGGCACTGTACTCTTCCATCTTTGTGAAACCAGAATTTTATGAGATGGTTTTCTGATACCGTTAAATTTGTTTGCTTGACAAATGTTTGGGATTGTGGAGCATTGTCCACTCTCAGCTCTTTTCACTCCTATTGATCCCACTTTTCTGAAGGGCTGGGAGTTTTCCCTCATGGTCTCACCATGGAGCTTGAGGTTTGAGACGTTCCATCCTGACATTTTATTTTTCTGTCCTGTCAAAGAGGGCAATCACTCACGTTCAGCAGCCCAGTGGTGTAGAGAGACTATTAAAGTAGGGAAGAGGGGGAAGCAAAAAGGCAGAGGCACTGGAAGGACACATTTTAGAGGGGAAGTGGTGGATTTTTAACCAGTTCTTTCTCACAGTTTGGCTTCAGGTTCCTCTCCCCACCAAAATGCATGGAATGCCTTTAATGCTCATCTTATATTGGAGAACTCCAAAACGTCACTTAGACTTCATGAAAACTAGAATATCTTACTACAGGAAAGCTATATTAAAGGATTGGGGTTTTTTTTCTTTCTTTTCATCTCCAATTTTCCTTTTATTTTAAAAGGATGGCGCAAAAGAAGTATTTGATAGCAAAACTGACAAGCTGCTTAAGAGAGGACAAAATTCAGCTGTGGAAACCACCTTACACAAATGAAAAAAAAGAAGCTGGTAAAGAGATGAAGGTAAATATTCTGAGTTGATGTCATGCATCTTCCCCATCATACTGCTGGTGCATTTTCCCAGTTTTTCTTGCTGTTTTCTTAGGAGCTTGTACAAAAATATTCAGCCAAGTTGAATATCAATGAGAATGATACCGAGAATATGCTGGAAGAAATACGATGTAAAGCAGTTGAGCGTGGAACAGGAAATGAGAACTTTAAAGTGACTGGGATCGCAAGACTTGATATATATCTGCCTCGTAGAAAAGTAAGTCATAGTGCAGAAAAGTCAGGATAAGTAGCTTTACTTTGACCTTTTGAATTCTAGATATATGTTTGATGCAGATATTTTCACTTCTTCGACTATTTCTGGTGTTTTGTGTGATACATTTTTGTTAGGTATAAAAAAATGGGAGGGGGGAATTATATAGATATATTTTAGTTTCCCAGATATGTGGGAATATCATGGCAAAGGAATATAGTATGAGGTGTTCAGTCCTTTTTCCCTTTAGGATTTCATGACCAATTATCTTTCAATTAAGAAAAGTATATTAGATTGAAGTGTCAATTTCAGTTTGATTCCTTCTGATGTAGTATTAGCAGCAAGGAACAGATGTATTTTTGTCAGCTGTGGAATACCTAAAGTGGAGTCAGCATATTAATATCACTGTATTACCACAGCTTTTGTTTAAATGACAGCTTTAAAAAAAACAATCCCTTTAAGTGTAATAATCAACTTGAACTTGGTGTCATCTTAGGCCATACTTTAAAATGGGCATGTCCAGTGTTTGAACTTGGAATTAGGTAGGATTTTCTGTTGTGATGGCACTCATCTGTTCCCTTTGTATAGTCATGCAGTTTTAGAATTACAGAATCGATTAGGCTGGAAAACATCTCCAAGATCAAGTCCAACCTTTGATGGATCATCACCTTGTCAACTAAACCTTGGCACTCAGTGCCACATCCAGTCATTTCTTGAACACTTCCAGGGATGATGACTCTATCACCTCCCTGGGCAGCCCCTTCCAATGCTTCACTAAGAGAAAACTCAATTACATTTTGCTCTGTTAAAGTCAGGATTCAGCCTCTAGTTTGACACGTAAAGTATTCATGTAGTGAAAAATAATTACCTGGGCTAAATGATAGAGGGTTTAAAGTTAATTGCCATGCAGTTAAAACAACCAAATAGTTTCAAAATTCTACTTTATAATGCTGCAGGGCATATAGGGGAAGTAATTAATTTAAAATTCCAGTTTATCTAATCTGGGACCAGAGACCCTAGTAGGAATTAATCATAACTTAGCCAGTCGCAAGTGAGTGGTATAATTAAAAGCAGAGTTAAGATTGGAAGTGCATAATTAAATTTGTTAAAATTGTTTGGTTCTGAGTTTAGTTTTATCTAATTCTGAATATTCTGCTTTTATAATGCTTATTTTTAGCACTGTTAATGCAAGTGTAGGACTTTCGGCCTGGAAAGTACAAATATGTATATCTAGGCCTAACCCTCAACATTATTGTTATGTGAAAGAGAAATTTGAGTTGTAGAACAATTAATTAAGAAAATGTCCAAAGTATCTTGATACCATGCTTTTTTTCCTTCCTTCTTTTTTCCCCACCTAATTTAATTACTACAGAGCAGGAAAATCCCACTGGAAACCAGCCTGTTCATCACAGGCAAGGAGCTCAGATCACAGTAAGTGTAACGACCCTTTGCTCTTCTGTAATGGGGTAGTACCCTGTCATACAATATTAAAAAAAAAAAAAAAAAAAAGGATTTTTTATTTTTTTCAAATTTTTTTTTTAGCACATATGTCTGAACAGGATGTCCAGTATCCCTGTAGGGCAGTTCTTCCTGATAGCAGGTGTGGTTTAACAGGTGGAAAACGGGAAAGTTGCAGCTGTGGAAAAAGATAGTTCTGTGTAAATCCTTAGCAAGTACTTGAGAAGGCACTAGTGATCACTGTCCCACATCTGTAACCAGGCAGAACAGGTTTTCCTTGTGTAGTGCACAAAGCTTTTTGGTGGTGTTGTTTTACTTCTAGCAGCATGTTATAGCAAAAGTTTAAAGTCACGAGCTTAGTTGTTTTTAAGTTTTATTGTTATTGTTGCAGTAATACAGCTTTACAAATTTATGTTCATGGATGAAATTATTTATTTCACAGGATAGCACAGGAGTATGGTTTACAAGAGAATTCTGTCAAAATAATCATAAATAAGAAGCAGCTTGACCTGGGTATGTATCTCTAGTTGAGGATGCTTTTATGATAATTTTCTAATTTACTGATTCTCAGGGGAAAAATTTCTAGTGACTCTAGAATTTCAGAAATTCCCAGGAAACAACAGGTATATTTGTCAGGTTCTGGTCTACAGCAAATGTAGATGCATATGCATAAAAATTTTTAAATAGATAAATTATAGGAATCCTGTAAGTTGAAAATCCATTTTTTTCCAAGTGTTGAAACACTGAAAATGCACATTTTAGGGAAATCCTACATTTTTTCAAAAAATTTAATTTATAATAGCGTTTTCAAAAATTTCTTGTAGTGCTTTGCACATGTTCAGTCTGTCAGACATCTGAGAAGTGATGACAACAGCCGCCTTTTCATTGATGGCCTAAGCATCTGAAAAATTTGTTTCCTTTTGAATATCATACTCTATTTTGCAGGCAAAACCCTTGAAGACCAGGGTGTAACACATAATGCAAAAGTGATGGTACTTCAACTGGAACAGAGTGATGAGGAAACCAAAAGAAAAGTTCAAGAGGAAGAACTGCAATGCAAGAAGGAAAAAGAAATAAATGACAAGATGCAAAGAACTAAGAAGGGTTTGGAAATCCTAGCAGAGAGAGGTAAGGGGACTTAGGGTTTATTTGGCCAGGAGGAGATGAGTGTTTATTAATTCTTGTGCATCAAAAATTATCTACTCAGTGGCTTTTCAACATGGAAGAGTGCCTGTACCATGGCTGGACTTCATCCTGTGGTTTTCTAGGTTCCTGCCTACTTGAAAACTGGATTTTAAGTGACTAAAACTTCCTTTTCTATTCTAATCCTTCTTACACAACTGGAATGCCACAAAACTTTTGTCACACTAGAAGGATATAATATGAATCAGTTATTTAACTGGCATTTGGCAGTTAAGTGACTGGTGACTCGTGAGAACAGGCTGTAAATTTATTGTAGACATAAGCACAGTGGAATAATGTATTTGAAGTCATTAAACACTTTGTTTTTGTAATTTACCTCAGCTATGGCTGTGTGTAACCATGGTTTCATTGTGCAGAGCAGCTCCTTTGTTACTGTCATCTGCAGCGTGGCTGTTCTCATTGCTTGGACGTTGGTTACTGGCAACTATGGATTCAGTTAAATGCTTATAGTTAATTTAAGAGGAGTAATTTTTCACAATGAGGTTGTGTTTGGGGGTTGCATGGCTACATGGTTAGTTTAAATCACTTCTTTCTTTTATATTGTTTCAAAAATCCACAAACAAGGAACTGTGGAGCAGAGCAGGTAATGAATTTCTGCCAAATGCAGAAACACCTGAACAAAGCTGCTTTTAACAGTCAGTGACAGCAAGTTTCTTACTATAATATCAGATTTGGAACAAATGAAATAAGTTACTTTTATGGATTTAAGGGGTGGTTTAGACCCCAAACTTTGAATCATGTATAGGGCCTCTTTAAGGTTTTTTCCACTAACTGTCAGGTACAGCCAATCCAGATTATGGAGTGGAATCTGTAATGGGCTCACAGGTTGAAGGTTCTTTGTGTAGTGAGGGTTTAACAACCCTTTTGTTTCACCTGAGAAAAATTGCAGGGCAGAAGATTTTAGTCTCAGCAAAATCATCCTTACTTTTCTTGTAAACAAAATACATTTATCTTTTCATTATAAATCAGATGGAAGTGAAAATAAAATTGATAATTTGCTTATAAGCATTAAAGATACGGGGAAGGAAAATACTGAGCTGTATTTTTTTCAGCTCGATTATCAACTATGCTCAGTTGTATTTTTTTTTCTCTTCTATACTTTAGCTCATAAATTGTTTCAAATGCTGTATTGTGTAAAATATATGTGCTTTGTCTTTCTCAAAAATATTCTTTATCATTCATGTTATATTTCTGGATACACAAGACCTTTTCCTTAGTGACCTTTCTAAAAGTTCTTCATGGGTCACTGTTGGTTGGTATGTCCAGAAAAATACACATGCAACTTTTATATGTAGGTCTGATTTTATTTTTTTTTTTGGACTTTACTGTTTTGTTTAATGATGTACATACTGACATAATATTATGGCAGCAGAGTTGCTTTGTTGAAGGTGATACTTAAAATTTCAACTGCTATTTTGTGTCTTTCAGAGGAATACTTGGATCCAGACTCTGTTCCTTACCTAGATATAGCTAATCAAACTGGAAGGTCAATTGAGATTCCTCCTCAAGCTAAAAAAGTAGGTTAAAATATCTTACCAAGTCATTAAGATGGCTCTTTAAAGCTTGATTTAAAATATGGGATTTAAATACAGTCAGACTTTCTGGGACTGTAACCCTGGGCCCACTAGATGTCTGCCTAATACAAATAATTTTGGAATAAAATTGAAGTAGAACTCTGTAATTGGTAATGCTTCAGTCATACAACCTCTGATTTCTGATCTCACTGCAATGACCCCTCTGTGGTCCATATCTTACTTTCTTAGGCTTTATTTTTGTTATGTATCAGTGCCTACTTTAAATTTTGGGTGCCCTAGAATGGCATGAAAATAACTTGTTAGGCCTTAGTTTCAGCTGGAAACTTGTTGAATCTCTGAATTGAACTATTTCAAAATAGTTTTGAGATCTTTTGCACTGGGTCCCCTTTCATGCTTTAATTTGTTCACCCATCAAGAAAGTTCCCCATTCTCAACTGAAAATATCTCTGGCTGGGTGCATGTGGGGAGTTACAGAAGGACTCACATACCTGATCTTGGCTGCTGAAGCAGGAGAATAGTGATGAGTGCTATCTTTCAAGAATACTGGGTTTTCTGAAGATAAATAAAATCTTTACAAATACTTGGAATTACACTCAGTAACAAAAATGTGCAGAAATGAGCTGGCCCCAGTGTGTGCCAACTGTTGCTTTAGCCTTTTCTGAAGCATGCTGTGTTTTCTGCATCACCTGGAGTTTCTGAGTGATTGCAATTACAACTGTCCAATCTCACAATGCTTGCTGTTCTGATGAAGTGCTAAAAGTAGTGACTCACCTCAAGAGTTAAAGCACTAAATGTTTAAGTGCATGAGATTTCATCAGTATTGGTCAAGAGGAAATACTGCAGGTTGTTTCTATCCAGAATTACTATTTACATTTCCATTTGTCAACCCACAGAAACAGGATTGTCTTCTTGATACATTTAAAATCTAGTTTTCAGCTCTGAGGTTTTTCAGGAGGTGAGTTTTTAGGTTTTACAAGATAATTGTAATAGCAAAGTGAAGCAAATTTGGTGCTGTTAGGAAGTGTAGCACCCAGAAAAATGCTGAGCTTTATATCACCTACCATTGAAAATCTCTCTAGGGTTGCATTCTTAAAATAAGCTTGATGCAGCATTTCCTGTGTTGGTAACATTCATTGCTTTTAATTAGACAATGTCTGGCATTAACAGATGGGAGAGAGGTATGAAGCAGTGAAATAGTACTGGTCTTACAGAACTGATACAGTGCTGTTTTTCTCGGAAGAACAAGGGCTTTAATGGATTACCTGGATATTTCCTTTCAGTTCTTTGAGTTGGGGAGGTGCAACAAAAAGTCTCCATCTGTTTTTCTAGGCACTTGTGCTGGCAATGGGTTATCATGAGAAGGGCAGAGCACTAATGAAGAAGAAAGAATATGAAATAGCACTGCCATATTTGTTGGATGCTGATAAACACTTCTGGTAAGAACATTTCTGAGTTCTTGTGTTTCTTCCCTTTACTGTCAGCCAAATACAGGAACAGCACTAGCTCTCCCTGTGCATATGAATTAGGGCCAGTTTTGCCCAGGATTGCTTCACACCCCCTCTGCAGATGGGAAACAGCAGATAAAGACTCTGACTTGCAGTGACAGGTGGCTTCGTGTAGAACAGCTGAAACAGATACTGCCACTGGGCAAGTTAATCTTTCATAACAACATAAACAGAAACTGTCAATATTCATGTACCAGGTTATAAATTGCATTAGGTTGAGAGACAGTTACAGATTCTCATTTGCAATTGCTCCTGTAAAGTAATAATTTCTTGTAAAAGGTGAAGCAGATAGCCGAGGTCAGTAACCATACCAGAGTTTCTGCAAGTCTATTAGTTTCCTGTCAGCAGTCAGAGCCCTAAATTGCTCTTTTGGGATCCTAGAAGTAATACTGTCCCTGTCTGTTTCTGTGTGTGTGTGCTGGGAGCCTGGCACAGAGCTCAGCATGTTTATGTGCACTAAGATAGTTTCTCTGTCTTCCCAAAGAATACACAGGGTTTAATTCCATTCTGCTTTTAGAGATGTCATCTTAAATAGTAGTCCCATTTTGTTACTCTAGTGCTTAGAGGTGTAGTATTAGCATTAGTGTCCTGTGTGCTAGTGAATGGGATGGGAGATCAGTGTTTATTCAAGCTGACCTGACATCAGTTATGACATCATAACTCAAAATATAGCTCTCAAATATGAAGTGTGCTTTCTAAACACGTGAGTGTGCACACTTTCTGACATGTTATTTCATGGATGTTAAAAAGTATGTGTAGGGAAAAAATAAACAACCCCTTCCCAGCAAAACTGTAATTTTTAAATTGTTTTATTTTCCAGTGAGTGCAGCACAGAACTGCTGAACACTGTGGATAATTATGCAGTGCTGCAGCTGGATATAGTGTGGTGCTACTTTCGCCTGGAGCAGCTGGACTGCCTGGATGATGCAGAGAAAAAGCTATCCACAGCACACAGATGCTTCCAGAGGTGCTATGGGGAGAATCACGAAAGGCTTATTGACATCAAAGTATGCTGGGTCTGATTTAATTATGGTGACTTTTTTTCTACATGTGTTCGGTTACTCTTCAAGTATTACAAGGCTGACTTTTTGAAGTCCAAAGCATTCTTGTGCATCATTAGCCTGTCATGTAGTTTTGAAATTGTCAGCACAGGGAAAACATTGGACCCATCAAAAAGGTCATGACAAACATGTTTATAGGCAGAGACATCTTCAGGGTTTTAGGGTGTGGTACTTTATGTGACACTTTGTGTGTAGATAGCACTGACTGTGTCGTCTTCAAGTGTGTAAAGTGTTCTGTTGATAATGAACTCATGTTCTACCACCTGCTTCTACCCATGTGCTCCCCCCTCTTTCTTTGAACAATTCTTTAGGGAAACTATGGTCGTGAGAAGGTTTTATTTCTACGGCTTTACCTCCTTCAAGGGATTGGACATTATCACAGTGGCAGAGAAAAGGAGGCTGCGGAGTACATCCAGAAGGTAAGACACCATTAGGTAAAACTTTGGAGTTCTTCACTCCCTGTGTTTGAGCTCCATCCTCCACCTGTTCTTTGCCTACTCAGAGAAATGGAGAGGCACTTTCTGTTTGTATGTCAGCAACAGTGTAAGTAGTGTGATTTTGTCCTTTCTATATCCAGGCGTCCTCTTTATATGAAGAGCTGTCCATAGATCCTGATAAAGTTGAACGCCTGGCACTCCTGGGATTCTCCGAACAGGAAGCTCGCCTTGCCCTGCGCGCATGTCAGGGGAATGTGGAGCATGCTGCCAATCTGATCACCAACAGGAGAGAGGTATGGGCAGTGAAAGTATTAAATCATGGATCTCCTTAGTTGGGCTGTCCATGAGATCCTGTGCTGTGTGACTAGTGCAGTGTGGTGCTAAATTAAGGACTTGGATTATCCTGCTTTGGCACAGCTGGTGTAACTGGCAGCTTGACATGCTGCCACAAGTTTGAAACCAAAACTTAATGCATTAACAAGGGAAACTCTGTCCCAAAACAGATGGGATGAGAGCGCCAGAGACCTGTGGTTGTACCACAGAGGCACGTGCAAAGACTTAGCACCAGTGTTTGCTGCTCAGCAGTGCTCCATATGGGAATGAAACTTGCACTTGGGAGATCTGGGAGGGGAGAAGGATTTTTTTGTGCTAAAGTGAAGACAGTGCTGTCCAGATATGAAGTGATATTTGGTAAGCTGGGGCAGGGTGGGGCTTCTACACTTCAGACAGTGAAATGTGGACAGAAAAACCAAGGGGAAGGCTGAACAGAACTCCTTGGCTCCCTGCCTCCTTCTAACTGTATGTCCTTGGCAAGTCTTGTCTCTGGGCCCATCTGCCAAACGGGTTTGTCACTTACCACACAGGGCCTAGAATATCTGTGATGGCACCAGATCGGATCTGCAGAGCGGAAGTATAGAGACAGTGCTACCTCATGGAAATGCAGCTTTATTTAGTAATGAGTGTCTGGCAGCACAGTCTGTATTTACAAAAAAAAAAAATCCTTAAGAGATTCAAATTTGAAGTAAAAAATCCAAGAAACCCTACATGCAAAGGCAATGTGCTAAAGTATTGCCATGTGCAGTGGGCTTTGCAATGTCTGTTCTTGCAGGAAAAGGCACAGATAAGGAGGGAGGAGAGAGCTAAAAGGCGGCAGCGACTGGAAGACATAAATACCCTGAAGAGTATGGGCTATCCAGAGAGAGCTGCTCAAATAGCTCTTCGACATACACATGGAAACCTGGACCAAGCCTTTAAGGTAAGTGATTTTTTCAGGAGGAGTTGTGTTGTACAAAAAACCTTGTTTTAGTAGGGGGTTTTTTGTTTATCAGATTCTTATTTTCTGTAGTCTGTATTTGTTAGTTCATAGCTATTTTTTGAGGATTGTAATGAGTGAACTTGCACTTTCACTTGAGTTGGCTGAGGTCTGCTTCTGTCAGCTATTGGGCTGCATACACATCCATTTTGAGGACTGTTATATCTCTGTTGCTGTATTCTGGTCCCTCTCTATTTTATTGTAGTTTATTCTTGACAATCCCGAGTTACTGTTGGAAGATGATGATGATGATTCTGTGGCCACGGACCAGTTTCAAGTTTCCCAACAAAGTATTGAGCAAGTAAGTTAGACCACTTGCTTTCTTGGGAGTTGGTTGTCCTGTTTCTGAATTTTGCCTTCAAACATAAGGCAGATCTTCCTTAAGCAAAGCTGTACAAATATTCCTTGACCCGTGTCACTCAGGCTGTCACACATCCACTCCTCATGGTGAAATCACGCTCAGGCTAGAATACATTTTTGTGGGCTTCCCACTGCACCAACCTGCCACGTACAGGTGCAGAGAGGAAGTATGTGCACTACAGTGCTCTACCCTTAAACTGACAGCAAATGAGAAATTTACTCAAGTCTCTAAATGCTGCAGTGCACAAGGGTAAGAGTTGGAATGTGTCTTTCTCATGACAGACTGTGATAAGCTCGTCAGTAGTTAGTGTGGCTGAGTAATTAATGTCAGATAGGCAAGAAAACTAGAGAAGGTAAATAGCACGTGCACGTGCACCCTCCTGATACGCTGGAGTGCTTTTAAGTTTCCTTTTGAAAACAGAAAAAGAATTGGTCTGACACAAGACAAGAGGCTTTTGATCCTATTCAACATCTCCATGCCTTTAATAGGTCACTGCCCTATTGTTAACTGTTCACTAAGCCAGAGTCAGTGTCCTGGAATTCCTGGCATGCAGCTCTTTCCTGTGTGTGAGAGGAATGACTGTCAGATGCAGAGTGAGATTCCTGTCAGACCCTGGTGCTGGAAGAGCTTGGATTTCTCCAGATTTTCTTTATTTTCGGTTTTTATCCCTCGTGCAGCTGATGTATATGGGTTTCAGCCGTGAGTCAGCAGAACAAGCTTTAAAAGTCTTTAAAGGCAATATCCATGTGGCTTCCCAAACCCTTGCTCATTATGGGGGAGTTCTTCCTGCTTCACTGCTGCTGTCCTCAGAGGCGTCCAGTCCCTCCGAGGAATTGGCTTCATCGAAGGACTCACTTACGGAGTCCGCAGGTACGAATGTTGCATGCAGCAGCTGGGGAGGGGGAAGGTTGTTCTTCTGGGTTTTGTATGGAGTAATTAAGTGATTTCTGCTTAAATAGTGATAGAGGGGCTCAAGTAATGCACCAGGCCGCTTTTATTGGGAACACAGTTACAGGCAAGGCAGTCTTTGATAGAACCATAATTGATACTTACACGTATTTTCTTCTTGCATTATTTGTCAGAGGTGTAGTGATCCCTGTTATATAACTGAAGGCTTTCCTACACCTTTAAATAATAGGAAATAATAGGAAGAACTAGCCATCCTGCCCTATCCTTTGCAGAGTAATTGTAAGTTAGAGGTAGTTGTACAGGAACAGACTGGCAGAGCAGCCATGCTGGTTAAAGAGGGAAAGTACCAGCTTCTTTCAGACGTGAATTCACTGCTGCTGCTTTTCATTGGAAGGTTCTTCTAGTTCACCAACAGATGAAGACATGGAGACTGATGCAGTCAATGAAATCCTGGAGGATATTCCAGAACATGAAGAGGATTATCTGGATTTAACACTGGAGGAAGAAGAACAGATCATTCATGAATACTTATCCTATATACAAGTACCACAGCCCTAAATCCCATTAAATCTACTTCGGTTGTATGTATTTACCTTGTCAAATTGAGTTTGGATTATAAATGCACCTTCAGCTTATCTCTTACTAAGGGCCTTGAATTCACTTAAACTATAGGTGGAATACTTAATTCCTGCTTATTTGTAACTCTGCTTAAAGCCTACATTTGTGATACATTGTAATTTATTGTCATAGCATAAAAATAGAAACATTTATTTTCAGAAGAAAATTTAATAGAACTAAACTATATTTTTTATTGTGAAATGAGTTAATTCATTTAGTAAAGAAGCCTTTCTATACCATTTTAAAATACCAGCTTTAAAAGAAAAACATGAATTTGTAAACCAGAAACCTTAGCTCATGAGGCTGTAGAGGTATCAGCTTTCCAGCTGCTCTTTTTCTTCTGAAAGATTTCTAAGAGACTATATCTGTTGTGCATGGGTTTATACTGTGTTCCTCTTGTCCCTTCCTGCAGGTGTTACACAGGCAATAAAGGTAACTCAGTGCTGCTTCTGCTTTTGGTGAGAGACCTCTGTGTTGTCAACACCAGTGTTAAAATAGCAGGACATTGTCCTGGGACTGGTGGAGTGATGGCCTGGTATTTCCTTTTATAACTTTAATAACCAGTTTCCCCAAGCAGCACCTCTTAACCTCTACAGGTGTGTGGCTGATGGATTTCCTGGGGCTTACAAGATTTTTTTGTGTCCAGCTTCAGCATTCTGAAGAAACGTTTTGGAGTTTCTGTGATTTTATCACATCGCATTTTCTGCTCTGTGCCGGGAACCGGAGTTCCCCTGCCTGGCAACTTTTCTTCTACGTGGTTTCTTTGGTTTCCATGACTCCACGCTCTCGGTAGAGGGAGCTCAGGCCCCGTCCGGAGCCTGGTAGGAACAAGGAACGGGCAGTGGTGAACCTTCCGTCTGGTGACACTGTATCCTTACTCGGCATTTATCGAGGGGAAAGGGAGCCTTGAACTGCTGAGGTAGTGGGGGGAGCAGAGCTGTGGCCTGCGGATCGACCACTCAGTGCCATTGGAGGGACTGGACAGACTGCAGTAGTGGATTGTTTTATTCTCTGACTCCCTCAGCCAAGCACAGCAACAAGCAGGGAGTGATTGCTCTGTTAAGAAATGAATTGTATTTCTTGCTTCTCTATCAAGGCAAGTGTTATAAAAATTGAGTAGTTTTGTATCTCCTCCAAGAAGGCTGAAGCATTTCTAAGGCCAGTAATATGAGCTCCTGCCTTTCAACCAGCCACCACTGAGGAACCACTGGACAAAATGCAGAGCAAAACCAGATTGCTGAAAAAATTTAAAATTGAAAACATACAAAGTCACAGGTGTAGTTTTATCAAGAAGTAGATGGAAACACACAAATTCACGCTTTCCTTCCTAAACCTACTGGCATCCTGGCAAGGCCTCCAAGCCCCTGGGCATGCACCATGTTGGGCTGAACAGGCAGTAATTCTCCGCTCTGAAGTGGCTTGCACAGCAGACTGGAAGGGACAACTTCAGAAGGGAAGGTTTGTCCTTGGGGAATTTAAAATTAGCATCATAACATACAGTGCCTGTCAGAGAGGCCATTCATCAGTGATGTAACTCTGCCAGCGCTGCCCCTGAGTAACTGCCCCTGAGGTGTAAGTGATCAGCAGGGCAGGAGGCTTTGGCTGAAAGTTGTAAGTTAATTTAGCCATGCATTTGAAGGCACTGTGATATGTTTTGCAAGGAGCAGAAGTGGTAATGACTCATTAATTCCACTCTTTGAGATCTCTGCTGATTGCATGTGCAGCTGCTGTATGCCCAGATAGGCTCTTGTGTCTGACATACTGTGTGTGAAGTTTTAAACAGAAAGTACAGCCTAGATGATCTGGGGAACTCTGTGCTTCTCATAAAGGGTTTCTATTTACTGTTGTCCTCAGAAGCAAAATACAAAGTCAGCTGCAAGGCAAGTCATCACCCAGAAGCCACCAGCTCATAAACATCTCTCACAGGACCCCAACAACTGGCCTGAGAGGCTTACAGTGGAATTAAGTCTGCACAATGCAGATGACCTCCCAAATTAGTGTCTTCATAGACATTTCATGTAATTTAAATGCTGTGTCCTACTAGGTGTGGAAAGCTGCCAGGTAAGACCAAAACTGCTCAGCAGGAGAGGTGACCAGCCCAACCCACTGACGCAGTGCAGCGATGTCACAGTGGAGGTCTTTGGTCCCACCAGGGACAGAGCTGAGTCAGGGCATGTGTCCCTGTCATCCCTGCTTTCCCTTAAATCTGTGCTTTGTTTTTTGCCTGGTTTAACTCCTTCCTCTGAGAGGAGAAGACTGAGCTCTGGCAGGCTCATGGCTGAAGGGAGGCAGGACAGCTCCACACACACCTGACTGCAACCCCAGCAGTGAGGGGAAGGCAAGAAATGTTTCCAAAAGTATATGTGGGTTTTTTCCCGTTATTCCATCTGTTCTTGACTTAGTTGTGCCAACCCCTCACTAAATGAACAAAATGAAAACTAGACAGTCAGTTGGCTGTAGATGCCACATGTTTATTAACCCATTCTAAAAAAATTACAGCATTTTTATCTTGCTGTAGTACAGAATAAATAAAGCCACAAAAATAAAAACATGTAGTTAGGTATATTTGGACTGGTTCTACAAAGAGCTATATCTGCAAATAGAAAAATATAAGAACCCTTGTTAATTCATGGCTCAGTGGTTATCAAAGAGGGATGAACCTGAAAAAGACTGGGAGAATGTCTCTGGAGTTTGACTGCTTATCCAATGTTACTACCAACCCAGGAAGACATAGCCTCAGGAAGAAAAAAGACAACACATACAGAGCACCCAATAAATTTTGTTCCATGATAACCACAATCTGACATTTCCAGAGGGTATAAGGAAAACCTTCCTACTGTGAGGCCACTCAGTCAGAGGGCCAGGCTGTGCCCCAGAGTTGGTGCAGTCACCACCTTCCATCTCCTGCCATGCCACGATGAGGCCTGCCAGAGGAGCCCATCAGGAGCTGCCCACTTGGGGAACCATGCCCCAAGGACAGGGGTGGCTGGAGGTCACAACCCTGGCAGCTCACAGAAGACATGTGAAACCACTGGTGCTTTCTCTGCTGAAGTAGGAGATTTTAAAAGGTAAAAAAGACTCCACTGGACTGTTGGGAGGAAGGGAACTGCTGTGTCTTGGCAAACAGCTGAGGTTTAAGCTTGTTCTCTGACTTATGTTTTGTTAATAATTTAAAAAAAATTTCTGTCCTGCCACTCCCAACATCCCAGAGAGGTGTCCAGTTTGCTTTAAACTCCTGCTGCTAATCCAATCCATCCTGCATTGGTCTCATTGACAACAGCCGACAAAAAGGTCAGCTGTGAAGATGGAAGTTGTAGCTGCACTGCAGAGCACCTTTCACTGCCACACTGGGGTCATGTGAACAGGCAGCTGGAACAGGGTAAAGTGTCTCTCATTAGACACTGGATGAGCAGAGATGTGCAACACCTCTGTGCCTGAGGGAACTGAAACAAGGAAGGCTCCTAATTGCACACTCACACATAGAGGTACCACACCTGAACCACACTGCTGCCCCTCCTGACCCCAGAGCTGCTCAGCTGAGTCATCAGCAGCAACAGGATCCGAGTGGAATCCATCTGGCAGTCACAACCCTGGCTCCTGACACTGAGGTTTGAGCAAAGCCATTTCCCATCTCCTTCCAAGTTCTGCTTTACATGGACAGAGTGGTGCAGAAAACAAAAGGTTCAGCTTTGGTCAAAGACAGAAAGCCCATTCTGGGCAGTCACATCAGTTCAACAGCCTCATGTTCCCCGTTCTCCTGCTGTACCATGCAGCCCACTTTGTTGTTGAAGAGACGAGACAGACTCCCCTTCTGTGAGCCCCTGCCCTGGACAGACCTCTCCTTCTTCAGTCGCCGCTTATTTCTCTTGCAGATTCCCCGGATGTCCCAAATCCTTAGTGTGCCATCATGGGAAGCTGTGTAGAGCAACTCATTGTGGATCTGGAACAACAGGGGCACACTTGATGCCAAACTGTACAGCTCAGAATCAGCACAGTCAAACCATCCAAAATCAGAGCAAACACAGCTTGATCCCAACACTTAAGGCCTGAGCTCATTGCAAGAGCCAGTATAAATTATCACAAAAGCTGCTGAAGTGGGGTGAGACATTACCAAGTCAGGGCTCATTTCTCAGCCACTTCACAGAGCCATAAAATATAAACAAGAGTTATTTATAATCCAGACCCACTAGAAAAGCCATGGGAAACTAAAGTCGATGACAGAGTACACTGTAGCTGGGAATTTCTGTGCCATTTTCAGACTGCTGGGTTTGATGCTGAGCTTCAGGAAGCACCAAAATCAGCATTAGTGGGCAGTGAGGTGTTCAGGAATGCTTCCCTTCTCACACTTCCCTCTGTCCTTTGTGCTAAGTTATCGGTACAATTCCTGCTTCAAACTCTGTTGTTCTTCCAAACCAGCAATAATTTGACCTTTATTCCCTCTGCTGGTTTAATTTCCTTAATGAACCATCAGTCTGGCCCCATAGGTGCTCTCAGTCATCGAAGGTGGATCATGACAGCAAGCATCCCACTGGCACTCCAGCTTACATGAGCACCACACACAAACACAGCCCCCTCACACCTCAGTAATACACCTAAGGTCATATTAAGGTCACCACTTCTCAGTCCTCTCTCTTATGGGGACTTTTTGCCTGGTACAGTTGGAAATTAAATTACAAAGCAAAATACAACACCAAGTTTTGTCCATACTTAGGGCTGCCCATAGGGACTCTATCAGTTACCACCCAAATGCAGCCAGGTGACCATCTGCTACACAACCCATTGCTTCCTACCCATGAGCTTGCAGTTTAAGACCAACCAGCCACTTGCTAATTCAGAAGAATATACAAAAGACAACTGTCAATACAACTTGTATACTTGAGATCAACACCAAAAGGAATTTTATCTCCTCTCTTCTTATTCTGGACTGTCAGCCTCCCAGAAATACTGATGGTGTCTCACACTGTTAATCTAAATCTTCATCCTGCTCCCAGCTTTCACTGAGATCCTGATGCAGGGAGATGCAGATTCTTGGAGTGGACACCCCCTCCCTGGAAGTGTTCCAGGCCAGGTTGGATGGGGCTTTGAGCAACCCAGTTTAGTGGAAGGTGTCCCGGCTCATTGCAGGGATGTTGGAACAAGATGATCTTTAAAAGTCCCTTCCAACCCAAACCATTCTATGATCTTTGCAGGGCTACTGAAGATTACTAATTCCCCTTTTAACTTTTAAATGCCTGGACAATAGGCAAACAATTTTTCAGGCACTTCATTAGCTTCTAGAAAATTTTTAAACCAGTGGCAGAGACTTCTCCATTTGTCTGGCAGGATGTGGGTCAGATATCACCACAGAGCTGCTTCAGACTGTTTAGGGATGCCATGTCCCAGGATGGTTTGGGGGATGATGGTATATATTATTCTGTCTGCATAAGGCAGAAACTTCTTTTCTCCCTAGAGCACTGCAAACACTTATCATTAATGTCTTGTAATGGAAAGGGTCTCAGGAGTCCAGAGTCCATTCCGTGCCCCACACAGCATTGGTTACATCCATCTCATTTTTTGTGGATGCTTGTCTAACCTGACCTGAAAAAACCCCATTCACAGACACAGGGCTGTCCCTGGGGACTCATTCCATGGTTTCACTTATCGTTGTTATTAACAAGCTTTTCTAAAATTACATACGGAATATTCAAGTCTTATCCCAGAACTACATCCAATCCAAGACACACAGAACAGCCAGCCACACCAATTCCCACAAAACAAATGAGCGAGCAATCAGAAGGGAGAAATCCCACAAAGAAACCCCTTCCTGACCTGGATGCAGTTGATGATGAACTTGTGTCCTCGGAAGATCTTCTGCAGGACTCCGCTCTTGGAATTGAAAGCTCTTGCACAGGCATCCCCACTTCCTGTGAACACTGCAACACAACCACACAGCCCAGCACAGCCAGATGTGAGCAGCCACGTCAGGTCAGCTCACGCAAATGAGCTGTTCAAAAATGTACCTACAACATGCTCACAAAGGAGTGTGACATACCATTTTTAGGCTCGATTTTCCCCTCAGACAAAGCAGTTCAGATCATTTTCATTCAGCTGACCCAGCATGCTTGTTTTCAGTTATGTTTTCAAAACACTGAACTGTCCTAAGCCTGCAGTTCCTACACACACCAGCATTTCACTCCACACACGCTTCAAGTATCTATTTCTGCTCCTCTCTTTCACGTAGATGTCCCTGCCTAAACATGCTTCAGTAATTCTAAGCAGGCAATTTATCTCCAGTTTGCCTTTAAGGATTTCTAGCCTTCCATTTGTTTTACCACAATTATTTACAGGTTTACATTCAGTACTACAGTATCTCCATCACCTCTACTGATCCAAGAGGGGCCAGGCAGGCGTTAATAAATTAAACATGACCACAAATTTTGGCTGCTCATCAGGTTTCCTCAGGGTAACTTTACATGTTCAAAGAACAATTTCTCAGCACTTCAGGATCTTCACATCAGATCCCCAGAACTGCTGCACCCAGCAACTGTAAGGCAGTGTTAATATTTCAATTTTGTACTTAGCAGTATGCTCAAAAAGGAGCCCATTTGTGTGCTTTAAAGGTCACAAACTCCCTTTACAAACACCTTCCTTCAGTTAACCCACACTCCTCAAGTTTATCTAGAGATAAATATTTCAGAGCTGCAAAAAGCAATATGTTCACTGCTGCCTGCATTTCATGTCTTTGCAAAAGCCACTAGCATGGAAAGATTTTCACAAAACAGAAGTGCCTGAAGACCACAAATTACTTATCTTTTGCAAGATGTCAGGACTGGATCTCTAAAGAAAGGTGAAAAAACCATCATGGCAGTAAAGTCAGGACTCCAACAGGAGACGAGAGAACAGGCTACACACTGCCATCAGCTTTCCCACTTCACATGAAACAGCAGGAAAATGGGCACCTCCCGGGTACACCTCCAAGAAACCACTTGGGCCACTATAAATTCAATTGCCAACACAATCCTGAAAAACCACTGTGTCCCACTCTGCAAACGAGTAACAAGCAGGGAACAGGTACCCATTTTTTTTTTCAGTGAAAGGAAATTACTTAATTCTGTTGCACATATGCAGAGAGTAGGAACCAACCAACTGCAGCTGTCAGTTTACTTCAGCTACTGCTATCAGAACTTCGCTTTTGACAGACATCCTTTATGTCTTTTGAACTGAACTGTCACTCTAGATTTAGAAAGTCTCTTTGCACCTCTGACTTTCAAGAAAGAGCTCTTGACCTACCCCAGATCTAGCATTTAAATATATACTTACATATACACACCACTTGTGAAATAAACAACAAAATCAACAATTAATTTTAGTTTTTTACTTAAATCCTATAGAGCGTTGGGAGGGAGAACAGTTTTTAAGTGTTCCCTTGGAGTTTCTGCAACATGAAAAAATATAAACCACATTAAATTTTAAAGGACTGTGCACACACTGCAAGGGAGAAATAATCAACATATCATTAAGCAAATTAGATTAAAAACCAGCTGCAGTATTCCCCATGCTATTAATTACACAAGCAGACTGAGGAAAACCACTGGAAACACATTCTGAGGATTTATATATCTTAATTCTCAGATCTGTCTGGACTTCCACTACACCATAAAACCTTCTTGGAATCACACAATAAAGCAAGCGATGACAGTACATAAATTAACTTTTAAGGGGACATTTCCTCTTTCAAGAATTAACATGCATCTAATGCATTCAAACAAGTTCCAAATATTTTTCCAGGACATCTTTTCCTACCCTTCAAGCGGAACAATTCCATTCTCCCTCTCTGACACTTCTAGTATTTTTGCATTTGATTTAAAATGAGATCTTAAATAACTCTGTGAAAACTTCTATCACACTATCAGGATGTTCTTTACAGGTCTGACTAAACGCAGCAATATTGTCTGTATTTTAAAGGGGGAAAATAAAGAGTGTTATGGAAAAACAATGTATTTGTGTGGCAGGGGCAGGGTGGCAGAACGAGGGGGAAGAGACAGAAAGCTGCAGAGCTGAAGGGGGTGGCATCAGATAATGAAACTTTTGTTTGAGCCTAAACTTTCTTTATTTTTTAGTGTGTGTTCACGTCTGTACTGTTTGTATGAAAAGTAGGATCAAGACTGAAAAAATGCAGCTCTGGAAGCCTCATTAATGAAGGAAACAGTGTCTTCACCTCCCACTCAGACCTGAATCTTCCTCACTGGATCAGGCCAACATCAGCTAGCTCTGCACAGTTATTGCACTTTTGGCTAGTCTTGATTAATTCAATGTTTTGGTTTGGGTCTTTACAATTAGAAGGGGGAAAATGCACATACACAAAATCATCAGTATTTTGTCTGCCAGTGTTCGTCCTGGATTACAATTTCTGGTTCATTTCCCTTGCTTCCTGCCTGCATCTTGGAGCAGTAATACCGGCATAGGCTCAGACCTTTTCCCCTTCCATTTCAGCCTTCTAACCAATAGCATAAGCTGAAATCAGCAGAAATTACAACCTGCAGGTAGGGGAGAATGGGGTAGTTCTGCAATGTAGATGAGGAGAGCTGAAATAACCATAAATTAAATTAACTATTTTAATGGAGAAAAATCAGTGCTCCAAGTCTCATGCTGAAAGGAAGACCAAAAAAAGGTTTCCTGACTGAAATAAAATTCTACCTCTGGGCCTGGTTACATGTTAAGTTTCCAAACATAATTTAGAAATCAATTCAGTCACTGAGCTATAAATGTAGTCAGTCAGCCATGGCAAGCATGGTGCTAGACAACTGCAGGTACTGCTCCCTGGGAACGTGCAGCATCTTGCATCTGTCAGCCAGTTATCACCATCACACTGACGGTCTGCCAAAAGGGAGATCAAAGCCCAGATAGCAACCATTCATTTAGTGTTGTGTGTTCACTTCGCAGCTGAGGCGGGGAAATCAAAATCGGCAAAGTGTTTTGCATGTCTGGATTAGATTAAGGCAGCCATGGCCATCCCTAGAGGAGAGAAGTTCTTGTTTGGGAAGCAAATGAAGGCACCTCAGGTCTAACAACAGTGGCAGGATGACACAGAATGCTTCACTGATAAAAACAGAGGTGCTGTCTCGCAACCCAAAACCAGGAGAAATGATGTGCAGAAGGAAAGTCAGTGTAGAGAGGTGCTTAAAGAACAAGGCTTGATGGCCAGAATATCCTGTTATGTCAGCAATATGGACAGAAATCACTATTAACACGAGGACTGAAAGCAGTGGAGCTGAAAACATTAGTACGGTAAGCACTGCTTGGCTACTGCAGAAAGGTGGTTTGGGAAACAAATACATGAACCACGAAAAGTAAGAGGAAAAGAACTTGTGGAAAGCAGATGGTCAGAGTCTGACCGGGAAGCCTAAGTGTTGGAAAGAAGCAGTGAGCATCTGAGAGGGGATTCTGGTTTAGGACAGTCCATCACACAGTACCTACAAGGCAGCAGAGGCAGGTACAGGGCTGTGTATCCAGCAGCAGTACGTGCTGAACCCCAGCATGCAGAAGCAGGTGACAGACCTGCAAGGTTAAACCATGGCTACACAAACAACCCCCAGACAGCTCAGGATTTAAGCCACTTCTCTTGGTAACAGAAACAAAGGAAGTGCCTCCTTGTTTGAGAGAAGAGGGAGGTGGAAAATGGAGGGAAGATCTAACCTTCCCACGTGGAGAAGTGCAGCAAAGTTTGATCCTGCACATAAACATGTTGGAGTTGGAAAAAACAGTTACAATTTCACAAAGCCTTCAAAATTACCCTCCATTAACAACTGTCAGTTAAAGACAAACACTGAAAAGGAGACAGGAGACTGCTGAACATAGGAAAGGCAACTTACAGACCCCAGCGTGGTATTTCAAAGTGCTAACGCTGTGTTTATGAGCCTTGTAGGTCTGGATTCGCTCCCCAGTGTCAACTAACCAGCACTTCACAGTCCTGTCCGCACTCCCCGAATACAAGTGCCGGTTCACGAGCTGAAGGGAAGAGATAAAGACATCAGCAATCGTCCCTCAGGCACATTCCTGAGAGAACTGCACTGAAGTGACTCATCCAAAATCAGTTTCCAACCCAACAGCAGCAGCTACACCTTGCAACAGAGCGATGGTGAGCAAAACCAACCTTGTGTTCTTCACAGTTGTATATCTCCTTGACTTATGGGCCTTAAAAACAGCTCCCAGCTTTCAGAAGATAAAAACTTAGCCCATCTGCTGGTGCAAGCAGGCAGAATTCCAGGGAGCTTAATAATGCTAACCCTGCTTCCATAATTAGTTATGTTATTACAGCCTCAAAAAAAACCCTAGCAGTGTCATTTCTGCAAAGCACATTTGACAGGAACTCCTGTTGGATTTTAAGTTCAAATAATAACAAAATTTTCATAACTGTTCTAAGTAACAAAACAAAAAAAGTAAATTAAAACTGTACACACCATAAACCAGGATTTATACTTAGTATGATCACCTTGCACAAGGTTGGCATTTGGAAACACTAACCCTTCCTTGAAACTGTTCTGTATCTGCGTTTCCACAAGTCTTTTTAGACTGGGTTATTGAATGATTAAATAATTAACCACCCCTTACACAGGCCTTTAAACATCTTCAGTCAGATTGTCTTGTGCTGTGTGTTTAGAGCAATTCTGCCTATAAGTCCCAAAGAATGGTGCCTCATGTCTCCCGTGATCCTGCACACCATGACAACTCACGGGTGGGGAGGGTGGGTTTTATTCCACAGAGACATGACAGGGAATGATGAAAGGAAGGACTGCAGTTGGGAAACTGAGACAGAGAGAAAACAACTGACCTGTGTAAGACTATAAAACCAACCAGTACACGGTAAACAAACTGTATAGAGCCTGAAAGCTCATCAAGGGAAAACTCCACAGTGCAGAGAAAAATCTGGCATGCTCTCTCTGTCTAATGAAATCAAACTCAGGGTTTTCACAGCCATTGTTATGTGGAGCTCTGACTGTACACTCCTGCAAGCTTCCTGGACTTGCAGCAACCTCTGTATCAAAGGGAGGGAGACCCTGACAACCTGCCCCACTCCCTGCCAAGAAATGGGACTTGCATAAGAAGGAAGGATACCTTGTTTTTCCCCCAGACACACAGAGCAGGAGGTTCAAATGACCAGCAGTGCACTAACCCCTGATGCTTCTCAGGTATCTCCAGGAAACCAAGTGCACAATAAATGACAAATTCACTTGTCATGGGTCTTGCTATCAGGGCACTTTTCGGGCTCTGGTTATTCTGCCACCTTAGAAAATTATAAACCTTCCATTCCCACTCTCTGCATGCTCTTTATCTGTAAGGCTGGAACGTTTTTCATGGTCTTCCACCTCCACTCCCAACCCAAAATGACCCCATTCCCAAAAGGCATCCTAAGTGAGCTTTGTAATGAACAACGCTGTGCTGTGTTACAACATGAAATGAGGGGTTTTTTAAGATACAAAGCACTGCAGTGCTAACCCACAGCAGAAATGTAGGCAGGCAGAGCAAGGGACTTGCTGGTCACAGCTCCCACCAGTCCAGCCAGAGGAGGGAATGCCACACCTCCCACCAGCAGAACCTGGCCCACGGGACAGAATTCAGAGCTAAATGGCAGCAGCGTGTAAAACACAAACCACTGTTAAAAGCCAGCAGTACTTTGAAATGTCACTTCCTATTACTTTTAAGCTGTTTTAACAACAGCATTAATACTGTATCTCAGTGAGGAAAGAGAACAAATAGCCAGCAGCACTAACAAAAACCAAGAGCCACTCTGTTAGCCTGAGGAAGGTAACCTGATTTTTAAATTCCAAGCTCAGCCTGAATGGTCATAAAAAGATTTTCATGCTGCACCTGCTAAATGGAAGAGGATTCTCTGAGTTGAGATCCTGCTGGTGGTTCTTGGCCAAGTCATTGCATTTCTTTTTTGGACATCTTGCTAAGCAGCATCAACCCACCCACTGAACAACTAAACAAAAACACTAGATTATAACTTCCTACAGGTAAATGCCCCTCTGCATTAATGGTATCTTAGGTTTTGCTGCTTCATTTCTACATTTAAGTGGGTGTATGAATGCCAAAGCGAAACAGAAGAGCTGCAACTTGCCTAGATTTGCTAATTTGCTAGACATAAAAATGTATTCCATGACATGGCCTTACTTAGATAATTTATAGCACCAGGACTGTAAGAGCCTTAGAATCATAGAGTGGTTTGGGTTGGAAGGGACTAAAAGATCACCCAGTTCCAAACCCCCAGCCATGGGCAGGGACACCTTCCACTGGACCAGGTTGCTCAGAGACCCATCCAACCTGGCCTGGAACACTTCCAAGGATGGAAGTGGGCAACCTGTCAGGGCATCATCACCCTCCCAGTCAAGACTTTCTTCCTAATATCTAAACTAAACGTACTTCCTATTAGCTTAAAGCCATTCCCCCTTGTCCCACCATTCCATGCCCTTGTAAGAAGTCCCTCTCCTGCTCTCTTGGAGCCCCTTCAGGTACTGGAAGGTGCTCTAAGATCTCTCCAGAGCCTTCTCTCCTTCAGGCTGAACAACTCCTGTTCTCTCCAGTTGTCTTCATAGTAGAGGTGCTCCAGCCCTCAGAGCCTCCTCTGGAACCCCTTCAACAGATCCACATCCTTCATATGTGCAGCACTCCAGGTGGGGTTTCAAGAGAGCAGAGCAGAGGGGGAGAATCCCCCCTTTGACCTGCTGCCCACGCTGCTGCTGATGCAGCCCAGGGCAGGGTTGGCTTTCCAAGGCCCAGCCACATATCTGGTGAGATGGCTGGCACACCAACCATCTCTAATTCAAAGCCCCTCTGCTCCCCTAGGCTGCCTCATCACACACATCCATGCACTTTACTCCCCCCCCCACCAGTTTAAGCAGGTGAGCGAAGCAGCAAAGGATTGGCAGCCTTGCAAACAGAAACACCAACAGGTCAAACAGTCAAGCAGATGCTACAGACTGAGGCTGCAACACAGCCAAGAGCAAAACCCCCCTGACTGTCACAAAGCCTCGGATTTCCAGGGTATTTTTATAAAACAGAGCACAAAATGGCTATTAGTGGAGAAACCATCAGCTTAGGTTGAAGCTGCAAATCAAATCTGCCTTAAGTGATGTGATAGGCATAATCTCATCTAAATTGGTGCAGATCTGTACAGCTAAGATAGATCTTTACAGTCACTGTAGTTTAGGGCACAATTCGTCTCATTCTGAAGCAAATCTCACCTTAAAACTTGCTCTTTCTTCCCCCAACAAGGACAACCTTCTCAGCTGTAGCCAGATCACGTCTCCCTCGCGTGACTAAAGGTAGGTCTAGCTTACAACTCCAGCCTAAACTACAACACTTCACAGATCTGTATTTAATCAAAATAATCATCATCATTTGCTACTCCCCCAGCCAGAGCACTTACAGGCTGGCCCCACACCCTGTGGTTTAAAAAAGATCAGTAGAAATGGTTACATATTCCAATTTGCAACTGCCCAGAGAAGCAGTGATATTTCCAAAGCTGTATTTTCCTTGGTCAGCTTTTGTGCACTTGGTTCACTTTGGCCAACTGCCCAGCAAAGCTCCTGACACGGAGAAGCCCGGCCAGGCAAGGACACCTGTGGCAGACTGGACAACACACAGCTGATTTGCAGCTCACATATTTATGGGTTGAGTGGACATTTCAAACCCAGGCAGCTTCCAAAAAATTAAAACCCTGATGATAGTCAGATACCCAGTTCTAAAGCCTCAGCCAGACAACAGAAGAAAATCACTGCTAGTTTTTCGCATCACTCCGAGACATTTTGCTTTGAACCTGATGAAACACTGAGACACACCAATGCAGCAAATTTGTCTTAATCCTCAGGCCAAAGTACTGGAGATGTACCATTGCCTGAAAAAGTTCAGCCAGACTGCCTGTGAGTTGCAAAGAGCAGTATCAAAATACAAGCTGTAAACACTGAAGTAGTCACAGGTTTCATTAACAAGAAAAGGTTGCACCTCCAAAACACGAGAATTTTAAAAAATAAATTAATTTTAAAAAATAAATTACCACATGCAGGGTTAGTCCCTCAAGACAATCACAACCCTACTGCTCCACAAGGTTGGATGGACTGAATATGTGCAGCAGCTTAAGACAAATATATCCTTAGCTTAAGACAATTTCTGCCTTTAAGAATGCCAAAAATATCTGCAAAAGAGATATTTAGAAGGTATTTCAACTTTGCAGGCATGGACTTTGCCTTCCCAATTAACCTTTCCTGTAAGAAACAACTTAATCCTCAGCCAACAAGAGGCAATTGGCTCTCCAAAGAGATTTGGCCACATCCTCTTTCTGAAGGTCATTGCACTCAGTCATGATCCCAGGAACTGCAGGATGAGTTCATATCAGCTGCCACATGTCCCACCACCAGCCTGTTCTTCTCATGGGGGTCAGTGTTCCTACAGTCTGCCATCTGGGTCTTCTATTCACAGCCACTTCTAGGTTAAAAATCATCCAGCTTGGACCAATCTCGAGTTACAATTATGCAAGCTTCAGCAGAGTTAAGACTTTCAGGATCCCATTCAAGCCACACTCATTTTAACGAGCTAACAAACTCCCTGTGGGCAAGAAATTGTTTGTTGGTTTTTTTTTTCCTGAGAATCCATCTAGAATGAGTTTTCTGGTCTGGCTGTTAGGGAACATTTTTTCAACTTTTTTACTGTAGTGCAAAGTAATGGCCCTAGAAACATGTTTCGTTTCTACAGGTGTCTTAAACATTCACACTCCTCTAATGCACATCTTCATCCTCTGATGCAACAAACACAGGTTACAAAAAAACAAAAAAAACAGCCTGCCCTTAATTCAACTGATGTGGCCAGAAAACATTTCTGTCCCCGAGATCACAACAGTTAAGCACATAAAGGGAGTTCAGGCAGTGGCTTTGTTCAAAGCATTCTTTTCTTCTAGTCAGCTTAAAAAGGCAACTGAAGGGAATGGCCCAAACAAAGGATCTTTTGCAGGAAAACCAGAAGCAAGTCCTTGCCCACTCATGTTCATGTTCTTCAAAAAGAAGTCCCCCTGCAAGAATGCTTGCTTGGAGGAATGTTTGCTGGGGTCATTTCTCTCTGCCAGCTTTTGGCAGCACAGTTTTGATAAATACTCAGAGGCAGAACAATCAGCAAAGGACAAAGGAATCCTTGTGAACAGTTTGCAAAGCTACTTCAGAGGCATTTAGAAAAACATACACAAGTAAATATTTTAAGCAGGGTTATTCAGCCTTTTTTCAGGCAGTCATGCTAATGAAAATGCATGTTTAATTATTAATTGCAAACACTGGTCTTTAGCCAGGCTTAAAATTTTTAAGTGGAAGAACAAGCATGAGCTGTGATTACACTCAGCCCACCCTTGTTTTTCCCCCATCACTTCCTATAAAATTTCATTATTGGCTCTTATACGAAGAGGGAGCACTCAAAACAGCTGCTGTACTTTGTCTGCCAAGCGATCAACACACTGCAGGAGGAAGACAGTGAAGAGTTCTGGCTGCTCCACGGTGAGTTACCTTGCCTGACTGTGAAAATCAAGTGATCAGTGCTGCCAAAGCACCTAGAACAGACACGATTCCCACTGTAGGTAGGTTTCGCCAGGAGACTGTCTCTCTCAGTCCAATTTAAAGAGTGGAAGGAAGAGAAAAGTGGCATTAGAACAAGCTGGTCCCTGCAGCTGAACTCCCTCGACAGCAGAGCACACACAGTCAGTTCAGCTGGTAACTCACCTTCACCAGGCTGGCCCTGGGACAGCAGGACCAGCCCTGGGGAACACAAACAGCTCACCCTCTTCACTCCCCTGCCCAGAACCACCAAGGACAGGGGAAAAGAGAAAGCCTAAAGCTCGCCCAGGCTCTTCTCTTCTGCCATGCTAGATTAGGGCTGTTTCCAGGCTCCTCTAATTTACACAACTTGGCAACACCACCTAAAGGATCTTAGAGCAATTGGGGAACATTCCAAATTTGAACATGCCTGTGGCATCACCCCTCTGTTTTCTACAGGCCAGCTCTGCAGGAAACTAGGTGGATAACATGGGTGTGCTTTATGGCTGTCTAGCCAATAAACTCCTTCAAGAAGCTCCAAGAATTTCCATTCACTGCTACAGCAACACTATTGGCATTTACTGGAAAGTAATGGGAAAGGACTGGAACAGGCTGGACCTAATTTGCAGCAGTTCAGAACATCCCAGGGCATTCCCGTTAATAACAGCTTTTTAAAGTTGGGGAAAATATGGTCTCAATATCCAAATTTTTCCTGATCTGTGTCCAGGATGAAAGATCACACTGAGTATTTCTCAAACTTTTTGAAAGGTCACCCTCCCTTAGGGATCTTTATTTGAATAAATAAAATGAAAATAAGTCTTTATTTTTCTTTCCCTTAAATCTCCCCACACAAGCATTATACCACCCAGAGAACAGGTAAGTGCTTTTAATTCCTCATCCCAACTCAGCTCCTCCAGGACAGGGGAGCAAAAAATCTGCTGTAATTAGCAGCTCACTTCTGCCCTGAAGAAAATGAATTACTGTGAACAATTAAAACTGTCTCCTGGCTACTGTGAGCAACTCACAACTACCTCCAAGTCCTTCCTGACCCAGGGTTTGAAAAATACCATCCCAACTCACTGCCACAGACTGCAACACTGTCACTAAGAAGCCCAAGGCAAAAAAGGCTCCAAGAGCTTTCCGAGAACAAAAATAAATAAAAAAATAAGCACCTCTACTCAGAAAGTTTCCTTTCTGTTGTAACATCTTTGTATGGATTCTGGTGATTGACCCCTTTCTAAAAGAATGAAAATACCATGTGGGCTGTGCTGAGAGGCTGCCAAGTGGAACAGAAGGGACAGTGTTGAACCCAGTTAGGCAGAGGGAGGAATTAGGAAAGATCAACAGCCTAAAGCTATTCAACAGCAGTACAGTGACTGCTTAAGCTGGGTAAGTTTGAGAGGCCTAGACACTAAAAGCTCTCTGTGGGGGCTCCATGTACCTCAGCTGGACTACCCCAGCCTCAGACATCACCTAGTGATGAGAGAAGTGATGGGCTATCAGTTACAGCTAGAAGAGGATTTGGCCAGGACTGTTGCCAACACGGTCTTGGCAGCAGCAGCCTTGTGTACTATGAATTGTTCAGGTTTTCCAAATAGATGTATTGGTTTTGCTTTTCTTCTCCCCTACAAGAAGTTCTGTTTGCTTAAAACCATTGTTTAACTCTGTGCTCACAAGCAGGGAAACATTGCTCATTCCTGAGCATTCAAAGAGCATAATTGAATTTCCCAGGCTTCTGGGAGAGGGTCAAGCCAGTTTTGTGCAACAATTTCAGAAAGAACCCAATTAAATTAAAGCTCTGTTGTTGCCAATCTGTGCCTTGGAGAAGGGCTACAATTAAAAACAACAAAACATAGCGTGACACTAAGAACAACAACGGATTTACTTCAGCATCCTCAAAATACATTACCACAGTATCATAAAAACAGGCTTTAACACTAAGAATTTACCCAAGCAAGACAAACATTACTCCAGGGCAACATGATTCTGTGTGGGATTTTTTTTTTCCCTTTCTAAAACTAAAGAAAAACAGAATTCCTTCAGTACTCTCAGGTTTTTACTCTGTTAGTGTCAGCTGTGACCACCTTCTCTAGAAACAAAGGCAGTATTTACTAAACAACTATTAATAATACATCCTGTAGCCTCTGTAAGGGAAAAACACTTACGGACAACAAATGCAAACAAGCAGAGCAGCAAGAAAAACTATCATTAACCTCAGACACACATATTTATAAACATTTATACTGGCCTGAAACTAAGTTACAGACCATCATATACTCTCTTTAAATACACTATGAGCACTTTCTGGTGGACAATGAGTGCACAGGATAAGTGCTTGTGCTACAGTTCCCATTTTGCTTCAACTGCCTAACCTCCTCCTCTCCCCTGCAACATGAACAAATCTGGCAGCATTCACCAGGAAAACACTGCAAACAGAAGCACAGAGTATAGTTTTTAAGATCACATTACATTTTTTTCTCCCTCTTTCCTTCCTAATTTCCTGATTGCTCTTCCCCATGTTCTACTTCTCTTTTCCATTTTCCTTGCCTATTATCTTGTCTTGGCCATCTCTTTCTCCCTTTCTTTTCTCAAATTACGTCTGCTTGGTTCTTAATGAAGGATTTCTTTCAGTTTTATGCTTTTCTATTATCTTTTGTCCACAGTTTTAAGTTGGGTTTTTATAGGTTATCTGGTTTGCTCTGAATTTCCCTCCCCCTCCTTTTTTTAAGTTATCAGACCCTGTGACTATTTACTTGCTCAGGTTATTTTCTTCAGAGTCTGGTGATCCTGTCTACACAATCCTATTCAGATGAATAGTGCTCTCAGCAAACCTAACCATGAGGTCCAAGGAGGATTTAGACACTGAGCTAAAAGTTAGGCCAGCTCAGGCAACAGAAGACAAAATGATCAGAAAGTTTTAGGAAAGAGGATTTGTCTAAAGACCATGGAGCATTATTATTTTGTTATTTCATGAATATTTAATCTTACTATTTACAACCTGCGTCAGAAGAGCTTCTTTACGAACTAAAAGACAACTGATACCCACAGGAGTTAAGAATCTGGACACAGCTTAAAAACTTTCTTAACCTTTCCAAAGGCTCTTGCAGAAGTCCCTGCTCTTACCTCCAGGCAAATTACTGATCCTTGGTGCTCTTTGAACACTTTGAGCTGCTCACCAGTGACAATATTCCAGGTCCGAATGGTGTAATCCATGCTGCCAGAGAACAGCTCCCTGTTGGGGGCATCAAGGATAAGGCACAGCACGGCCCCGGTGTGTCCCAGCAGAGTCTGGTAGCAGCGCCCGCTGGCCACCCACCACACCTTCACAGTGCAGTCCGTGCTCCCTGTCACCAGCAGGTCTCTGCTCACTCTCTCCTCCTCCTCCTCTTCCTCAAGGACATCCCTGGAGGAATAGTGAGCTAGAGTCAGGACACAGTTCCGATGGCCCCGGAACTCCTGGATTTGTTTCTCCTTGTCCACGCTCCAACAGCGGGCTGTCCTGTCGTAGGAGCCACTGAAGAGATAGTCTTTGGCAACCAGGATCCTGCAAAAAGCAGAGTTTGTGTGTAGGAACAGCATCATTCTTTTTATATACCCATCTGTTGTCACCATTTCAATGCCAAGCACTCTGAAATATGAAACAGCAGCATGAACACAACATACATAAATAACCCCAATTCACTGTCACTCTTTAATACACTTGATTTCTGAACTTCTTTTGTTGGGTTGTTTTGGTGGGGTTCTTTTGCTTTTTGAGAGTTGTGTTGCTTTTTAAAAAAATCACCAACAAACAAAAACCAACCAACCAAACAACAAACAAAAACAAACAAACCCCACACGCTTCCATGTTTCTACCTTTAAAATTGAGATCCCTTGTTCAAGTACATTGATGCAGATATTTTTACACTATAGCACTGTAACTCTGGGCATTTATGAAGCTTTTCTAAAATTTTTTCCAGCAGGTCTATTACTTACCCTTCGTAAGTTGCATATTATGGCTACAAGTTTGTTGTGTTGGGTGGGTTTGGTTGTGGGTTTTGTTTTTTGTAAAGAGCACATTCTTGATAATTATTTATTATATTTCTTTATTAAAAAATAATTTATAAACTGACCTATGACAATAGCTTGGATTCAAAGTAACAGCAAAAAAAATTTCCAGGAACTTGAACTGTAATTGACAGTGTGCAAAGATAATCATCTTTTCATCATCAAATAAAGAGAGTACAAGGAAAACAAAAATATACAACTAATTTCACTCAGTCCAGGAACTCAAAAAAAAGTAAAGAGCATCCCATGTGACTGAAGAGCAAATCAGAGATTACAGCTCAGAATTCAACTTACTGGGCCTCCAAAACAATGAGCTGAAGCAGCACAAACATATAATAATAGAAAAATCTCTGGAGTTCACATTTCCAAACCAGAGATAGAGAACATCCATAACCTGCCTTCTTTGTCAGCTGAGTTTGGTCCTCTGGAATCTTTCAAACAGGCAACAAAGTCATATGAATAAGGAACACATTTCCCATTTGCTGATTCAAGCAAAAATCAGATCAGTGCCAAAACACTGAGCCAGCCTTCCTAACTATTTACAGAATCCTGCTATACATCGTATGTGTTTTGAGTTTAGTAAGGAACAAAAAACCCCACACGCCCACCAGAAATGTTAAATAAATACCAATCTTTGACTGCTCCATTTGCCATTAACTAAATCCAGCCCAACTATTAAGAGGCACTCTTAATGAACAGGCTGATCAGCCACACACAATTAGTTTAATAGTTTAATATTAAACTTCATTTGCACAAACACTAATAATAATTCCAGAGAAAGCCTCGACTTTATCCCTCTTGCCAGCACAAAGACTTGACACGATGTTTTTAAATCTATTTATCAGAAGCATCTGTTATCAATTTGATAATTTCTTCTGGAATTTCATTCCTAGCCCTGGATTCAATCCCCCTGCTGTTTGCCTTTCATTTCTCTCCTATCTGCTGTCTATGGCTGTGTCAGCACTGCTGTTGGGAGAACTAATCACTGCAGCCCAGAACACGCGTAGCACGAACTCAAAGGTTTGCACAACCCGTTTTATTGGCGTGGTAATGGAGAACTGCAGGAAAACGACAGTGGATGTGATGGAGAACTGCAGTGAAAGGACAACAGATGTGGTAACAGATCACAGGGACACGGGGGGAGAACTCCAGGGAACTAACCTGTTCACAATGGACGTGTGTCCTCGGTAAATGGCCAGGCACTGGCCCGTCAGCACATCCCACTTCCGAATGGTGTGGTCAGCACTACACGTGAAGGCAGCCTCGTTTTCCAAGTGGCAAAAGGTGATGTAACTTTCATGTCCTGGGAATAACAAAGGAAATAAATTCAAACACTCTGCATCCAAGCAGGACAGACTAGTCAAGCTCTTCACCTCAGCTGAAAGAAAAATAAAAGAAACAAAGGACTGAAACTCTGGTTACAAATGCACAAACATGTTCTTCACATTAAAGGATTTCTATAAAACATAACAATTTCAAGTAACAGCAGAAAAATTCACTGGTATCAGGATCAAGTGAAAGAGTAAAACAGTACAGTTCCAACTCGGGTAAATCAAACAGCATTATACAAATGCAATGAGCTGAACTAATACCAATATACTAAAACTCAGATTAGTCAAGTTTAAAACCAATAAAAAACTGGCCTTTTTTTTGTTAATAAAGAAATGCTCTTGCTTCCTTCTTCTGAACTCAGGGAGGAAAAAGGCTGCATTTCAACCCAGCCCAATGATTTTCAGGATACAAACAGCCATAAATTAAAGCATGAAACTCTGAAAAAAGGAAGCAATGTGAGACTTACCAGCAAGTTTAGTTTAATTGTCCAGGCAGAATGAAAAGCAAACAAAACAACATGTCTGGTAAACAGTCTGCCAATACTTTCCCCATCATGACTAATAACATGAATAAACCCCACAAAGTATCAGTATACCTTTAAGGAAATGACACAAAGACAGAATAAGAGCACAATTGTTTATACAATATTCTGAATACCTTGGGATTCTACAGTTACAATAAGAACAGACACAACCACTGCTCTAAAGATGTCATGCTGACAAACAGCGTAGTGCCAGCAAAGAGGAATCAATATTACAACCTCAAGCTTTTGTTTTAGCTCAGCAAGATGTGCCATTTTTCCATTGTAACATTAAATGCACCACATTTAAAAATCACCTTTAGGAGTCAAGTCCCAGCTTCATCCAAGACCTCGAGTGAAACTGCTGTCAGCTATCAAATCACTGCGCCAGTATTACCTTGCATTCTTTGGTTTTAACATTTAGACTGTAAGCTTTGAGGACTAGAACTGCTTCCTCTGGAGTCACTATCACGAGAGCCATAGTTATGGTTGAAACTGGTGGGCTCTACTGTGATTTAAATACTATTCTTTGAGGAAAAAAACCCAAAAAACAAACAATCTAAGAAGAGCAAATGTGATTAAAGAGACAGATGGACAGAGGTATTAGAAAAACACAATCATGTTGTAAAATAGATGGTAAAAAAAAAGTGAGGGAAAGCATGTTTCTCAGTAAAACAGTTTCACTGACTGTAAAAAACAGATTTCACCACAACTCCTGTAGTGCAAAAGCAATTTAGAAGCCATGTTACAAACATATGGCTTGTTTCCTCAACAGCAAATTCATCAGATACCAAAAATTAAACAGATCACCAGGGCTATAAGCAAAACTACACTCATTCTCCCCTATTTGTGAAACTTTGCTGTTAGAGCAGCCTAAGTGGGACAGGTTTTAATCACAGGACTTTTTTTCTCACAGCACCATGTAATCCTGCTCTGAGATCAAAAAAAGCAATCTTGGTCACTGCACCAAAGTCTGTCGGTCAGGTTTTAACTCAGTAATACTCGACCCACACAGAGCATGCCAAAACCCCCTGTGGCAGGCAAGGTCTGGTGCTGGTCTGGCCAAAAGCAGCCACCACATGTGTCTGTTGGTTGTGCTGTGGTGGAGCTTGAAACTGTGTTACAGATACAGGTTTATCAGTAATTATGGCTTGTAAAATGCAAATTAACACAACAACTGTGTGTGCACAAATATAAAATACATACCATTATCTGATTCAAATGGCAGTTCACAAACCACCCAGCCAAACTTCTTTAGAGTTTACCCCAAACACTGGTAGTACACAGGCCAGATTCCATAATAATGAACATTATCCAATACATTTCTCTTTCTAGTTAAAAGCTAATTAGTGGTTTAAAAGGATTTCTAAGCCTAAATCAAATGCAGTGAGTTTTCCAGAAGCAGAACCATGGCAGGATGTGGTAAAAAAGACAATACTCCATAGAGAAAAACAAGCAAGCAAGCAAACAAACAAGAAAAATCACAGCAATGTGATTTCTTCCTTTGAACTAAAAAACAATTAGGAATTCCTAATTTAACAGCTTTGGTTTTTTCTGTATTAAAAGAACATGAGTGAGAATAGAAACATCTTCAGCCCATATCTGACTCCTGTAGGACTGTGCTTTCCATAGAGTTTTCCTTCTAATTGTCAACATGCTAGTCTAAGGAAAATAAATGTTGTTTAAGACATCAAAACAATTTAAATAGGAAAAAAAAAAAGCAATTAACATTTCTGTTTGTCAAGTGTGGTGGGGAAAAGCAGCATATTTAGTAAGGTTTCTTTAAAGACTTCTAGGTCAAGAGGTTCTAAACAAAGACTGTCTGGAAAAAAAAAAAAAAAAAAGAGAGGGAGAGACAACAAAAAGTCAGTATTTCTTCAGAGTGTACAACAGAGGGCTCCCAGAAAGAGACAAAAGTTAAATGACTGCTGCATTCCACACCCCGAGATAAAACGAACCGTGCATGGTAACCTGCTTGGGGTTGAAACAGCTTCTGCTCCACGTTACTGTAACAAACACTCCCCCCAAAAAAAAACCCGCAGAACAAAACAACCACGATTGGCTGCCCGGCAGGCTGCGGGGACCGAAGGCGAGCAGGACACTCTGTGCAGCCCGCGCTTTAGACTCGGGGCTAAGCAGAGGAGCCGCCGTACCTTGGAGGTGCCCGTGGCACTGGCTGTCGGCGGTGCTCCAGAGCCGCGCCGTGCCGTCCTCGCTGCCCGTGAGCAGCCGCTGCCCGTCGGGGCTCAGGCTCAGCCAGTTGATGCCTCCCTGGTGATCCGTGCAGACCTTCACGGCCGAGCCGCTGTTGCCCATCCCGGCGCCGGGTTCAGACCGCTCCGCACCCCCAGCCGCGTCCCACCGACCGCCTTCTGGCCATTACCTCAGCTCCCCAACATCGGCGGGGCAGTCCGGACTCCTGCGCGGGGACACAAAGGGGGAATGGGAAAAAGGCACGTTAAAACCGCTTCGTCCGTAGGTGAATCGCTTCCTCAGGGCGTGCTGAAGCCGTGGAGCGCCTGTTTCCCCGCAGGACCCGCAGCCCTGCGGCGGCAGGCGGGTGCACACGCAGGCTGGGGCATCCTCTCCGTGGGCACCGAGGCACGTCCAGCCCCTCGGGGGGCACCCAACCCGGGTGGCACCGCTACCTGGTGACCCCACCGAGGCTGCGGCGATCCCAGGGTTGACTTGGGGCACGCCGAGGAGGCGACTCCTCCGAGAGGGGAGCCCCGGCTCAGGCGGCCCCCAGCGCTGCCTCCATGCCTCCAGCACGGCCTCGCAGCATCCCCGCCCCCGGCACTCACCGCTCCGGACGCGGCGATCCCGCACTCGCCCTCCGGGGAGGGGGAAACCTCCTCCCACCGGGGCCAAGTGAGGGGTCCCCACTCCACGGCCGCCTCCGCCCCGCGGGGAGGCGGGCAGGGCTCCCGTCGTGCCCCCTCAGCCCACCCCGGGGCGGTCCCTCACCCCCCGCCCCGGCCCTGCCTCCAATACCTCCCGCTCCCTGTTCCAGTCACCTCCTCCCCCCCGCCCCATCCGGAGGTGCCCGGCAGCGCTGCCCCTCCGGATCGGCCTCCCCACCGCAGCGACCCTCCCTTCCCGCGGGGAGCGGCATCTCCGCCCCGCTCCTGCCGCGGGGCAGCGACCCGGCGGTGCGGGAGGGTCTGTGTGTACCGGCTGGGGGTCCCACTGATACCCGCACCACAGCTAGAGCAGCCCGACAGCACCTCCCCATCCCCGGCTCACCCCAGGGGAGGCATCGCTTTCTGCGGCGTGATCTCTCCCTCCGGGCACGCCGGGGGCACCGCTGTTCCCTCCGCGGTCGGTGGCTCCCAGGGGAAACACCGAGGCTTGTGCTGGGTTGAGGGAAGCCATCGCCTTTTGTTCCTGCTCTCACCCCCCTTCCCCGGGCGAGCTCCCGCCTCGTTTCTCCGCTGCAGCCCCAAAGCCCCTCTCTCATTGTGCCCCCACCCGAAGCTTTTGCAGCTGTTTCTTGTTAACGCGGCCCCTCGCTCATCCACCCCATGGGCAGGGCTGCTGCGGGAGGCTTCGTGCTGCCCCAAACCGAGGGCTCCGACAGCTGCTGTTCCAAAATGGGTGTCCGCTGCCTTGGGACTAACGTGAAACATGGGCTGAAAGGGTCTTGTCCCACCGCAGTCTAAACATACTAAGGATAAATCCTTCGGGCAAACCGATGTGGAGAGGCCAAGAACCCCCAGCAAGGCAGCAGCAGGGTCCGACGTGGATCTCTCCCCTAAGAAATGGGGAGCTGCATCTAATTTGCTGCTAAAAACAAGCCAGCAGTCTGTAGGATAAATCACAAACCCCAGCTTTCCTGGCTCGCACCCTATTTGATCAGAAAAGCACCTTTTTGTGGCGGGTCACTGGGATCAAAAGGACCCCGCTGGCTCCCCAGTCGGGGTTCACCAGGCGCCCACAGAGATTCACCGAGGCACCAGCCCTGCTCTGGCACGGCTCAGCTCCCGCGTGGGCTGTGCGGGGACTCACGCGTGGACCACGGATGCGGTACGGGATGTGTTGTTTCGCATAGCGCGCTCTGGCAGAGGCGAAACAGGACTAGTCTGCCACACCCAGCGCAAACACGGGGTGATCCCGCTTCGGCTGCTAGTTGTGGCCATGCAGGACCCACGGGAGGGGCTTTCAAGACGAAGCTGCAAATTCGGGTTTTGGGAGGGTCAGGTCGAGCCCCATGGCTTATCGTCCTCGGCCAGCTCTTTTCCGAGGACAAGCATTTCCACACAACCCTTGTGCATTCAAGAAATTACCGAGAAGTTTTGGGGTGAGGCGTGAGTGCTGTATTTCTTCCCTCTGAAAATCACATTATCCGTGAAAAGATATTTTTTTGGACACGGAGGCCTGGGAATCGGCTGCTCTCAGGGAGTGTCCCTCACCATCTGCTCGTACATCTGTCAAATCCACTCACAAACCCCTGCCCAGAGTCCTTGCTCGGGAAACTGTAGGATAGATTAGCACTCCTTTTTATTTTCCCGTGCTGCTGTGATGTGAATGCAAGGAAAAAATCAGAGGGAAGGGATATTTTCTTAGTTTTGAGGCAGGTCTGCACATTTTAAACACACAGTTTAAATTTCGAGGGGAGGCTGAGCTAGAGGGGGAACCCTTGGCCACAGCTCAACCGTGCATCAGCTGTGGGAGCAAGGGGGTGTTCTGTTCCTCCCTCCCAAACACACAACCTTCTTAAAGCCTATTCAAGCTTTTTTATTCTTATTTCAAATTAATATTTCCCTCCTGTGGTGACTAATGAAAACATCTGAGCTTTTGGATATTTTCCTGACTATTTATTCATTTTCTTGAGGATTTTTTTTTTAATTATTTTTTTTTCTGTTGGTTTTATCTGCCTGAATTTTAGATATGTTTTCTTTATCACATTTTTGTTCTTGTGGTTTTTTGAATTGTAGCACAGCGAGGAAAGTAAAAGAAAGTTATCTGCTGTTTGATTTTGCTCCTCAGGGCCCAAATCCTGTAATGAATCCTCCTTCATCCAAGCACCCAAGGACAGGCAAGTATGAAACTCAGGTTTGCTGGTGGGCATTTCACTTATTATTCTACAACCATTTTCTGTTAGCTCTGTACATAACTAGAGATCTGGACATACACAGATGCACGAGCTGCTCCTGTAATGTTCAGATAATTATGAAGAAGGCTAAGAAGGCTTCTAGATGTTTGTAGCTGGTTTCACAGCACCTGATTTGCAGGATCCAGTGGCTATTACTAAGTTTGGAGTCAAGTTTAAACTCTTTTGGCAGTTGGCAGAAGTAAACAAGGGATGTAGAGTTTAGATGAGCTACGTTGTACTTTGGGAGGGGAGAGAAGTGTCTCTGTCCTTCATTATGGACTGTGTCAGGGGTTCCACCATCAGGAGGCTCCTAATTCTCTTCAGTTATGTAGAACAAATTGAGACCTTTATCTTCAAAACATACCTTTATTCCACCAGAGGTTGAACCGGTTCTTACAACTCTGATCCAGAGACAACATAGTATAGGGAGACTCTAATTCCTCCCCACAAGACAGAAATGGTCAGGTGCAAAACCCTCTAAGAGCAACTTCATCCCAAATTATCTGAATTTAAACTCACCTGACAGACCTTCAGGCATGCACCATAGGCTCCCAAGCCTTAGAAAATACTTAATCAGTATTTACATAACCATTTGCACTGATATAAATGCTGAAGAACATTTCCCTTGAAAATATTTCAATAATGATGCAAATGCTTCCAATAATTTTGTTGTTGTTTGTGGAGGAAGGAACACAGGCAGCTCCTCCACGTTCACCTCCCCCTCCTGGGGCCTTGGGTATCTGGATGGATTGCAGTGGTCTTTGATGGATAACAAAGGCTCTTTGTTCTGTCAAAGAAGCAGAGCCAATAATGCCCCAAAGAAGTCAGCACAGAGAGCTCGACCAAAAACAAAGGAATAAAGTGTGCAGCAATGCAAATTCCCTCTCTTAGAGAATTAACCCCTTCCACCATCCCAGCCCCTCCTCATTCCCTACAGAAAGGCCTTTCCAGCTGCCTGTGTCTGTTCACTTTCATCCTATCAACCTCAATCACTGTCGAAAATGTTGATAATTAAGTATTACCTCTTTCCTCACCCCAGAAAACTGCAAAAGCCAACTAACTCTCTTAAAACTACAGTCAGAGGCCTGGAAGATCGATAGTGGCATGGACATCCAGCCTTGGTTGGTTTTTTTTTGATTCAACCACATCATTATAGTCAATGAGAACTGTTAGACTGAAAAGCATGCTACAGTGGTGTCTCCAGAGCCAAGGTTTCTCACTGAGCAAACCTGCCCTATGCTAAGGAAATTTTCCTGTTAAGGTTAAATTTTATTTAAAAATCAATCCAGTTACACTGGTACCAAATAAATAAAATTTAACCTTAATTAGGTTTAAATGTAGCTTCTAGTGGTTTAATTTAATTCAAAAAATTATCAGCATCTAAGTGGCTTCACTTGCATTAAGAATTGGCATTGGTGAAGGCAGATTAGGTTTATATGGGTTTAATTATCAAAACTCAACCACACATAGCCTTACTCTGAAGTGCGAATGGAGGGGCAAAAGTGTTTGAAAGCAAGGGTAAGTTTGATCCACATGAGTGTTTTGATGTCATTAGGGGTGAGGACATAAGCAGAAAACAATGGATGTAATATGCCAATTACATAAGGCAAATTAAGGCCGTGTTCTGTAATGGCTTTTTTCACATCCTTGAGCACAGGGAGAGGAATGGGCTCCCACACTGGAGGCTGGTTAGGATGGCAGAATAATGGGAATGCATTTAAGAAACCTAAATTGTTTGTTGCCTTTCCTTGCTGTCTCGTCTGTGCCTGTGGGTTTTGGTGTGCATTGGCATGGCCTGATATAGGGGCACTGCCATCATGGTGAGGCCCCACTTTGGGTGGCTGGTTGGGGGCATGTCCTGCTGGCCATCGTGGGGATGGGGGCTGCTTTGTGCAGCTAAGCAACCCTTTTGAGTGTTTTGCTCCCTGCCAAACCCAGACACTAGCCAGTCAGCTTTCCCCCACTCCTGAAAAGGGGGGGAAAAAAGTAGCAAAAGAAAATTGTAGCAAAGAAAAAAAATTGTATTTACATGTATTTCATTTATATACCATCAAATACTATGTACATACAAAGAAGAATCCCAAAGAATTCCAACGAGTCCCAGAAGGGAAAAGGGGAAAGGGAAAAAGGGGATAAGGACAAAAAGGGGTAAAAATAAAACAGGCACACATAATCAAAGTGCAGGAAATAGCTGAATAAAACAACTAACACAATAAAATCTCAGCAACTCCCCTTAGGAAAAGCAAATTCTTCGCCTCCTGCACCAACCCAGACAACAACTCTCAGATAGGTCTCAGCTCACATGGATAAGCAAGGCCAAAACATTGAGACCTGCTGTCTCCGAGTTAGCCTGAAAAAGAAGAAGAGAGAAAGAGAGAGAACCTCCCTCTCCATCTTTTGTACACCTGCTTACGTAAGGGAATGAGATGGAATACTTTCTTTGGTTTTGACCCCAGTTGCTAGGGAAGGCCTACAAAAAACCACTACAGTGTTAGACTGTTGGCTGCCACTTTGGCTGTTCTCTTGACCTTGAAGGAGCTAAGGTCGGCCCTTTTTTGATGGTGATGGAAAAGAAGGGCTGGAAGGGCAGGAATTGCCATCTTGGTGTGGTGTGGGGAGTTTCTGGGCGCTGTCTTGATGAATTTGCACATAGGTGGGGACCGCAGGGCACACATGTTCAAAACCTCATTCTTCTCCCAATGGTTGCCACGAGCTTTGACTGGTTCTATGAACTGTCCCTTCCTCAAATGTGATGGGTTGTATTTTTCTATTTGTTTAAAATACTTAGAATCAAGCACCACATGACGGTCACCTGCCACACAAGGAGGTCTTTCTTGATTGAAGCTTTCCATGATTTTATTCATAAATTGTCCCACTCAGAGTGGGTCAAATTGTAGGAAATTACATAATTATTTTTTGTGATCCATTTTATGAGGGCTTTGAGGGAGGCTTTGTCAACTGGATGTCCGTGTAAATAAATCAGGCTCTTAATCTGACTGCAAGCCTCCCTTTCTCCTTTTGAAAGAAAAGCACCCATTGTCTAATTGGATTCAAATTGAATGTAAAAAACAGTGACAATGATATAAGGCTGAGGAGCACGACTTCACGGCTGCTGACCTACCTCCTCCAGCAGGTAGGTGGATGATTCCAGGAATCCACCATGCTGACCCATGGACGGCCAACTGCGCAGGGAGCCAAACCACTCCATTGCCCGAGCCCGATGACCTGTGGTGATCTTCTGCTTGGAAGGAGGCTCTGCTTGAGGTCCCCGTTCCGGCACCAATCTGATGGCCATTGACCAAAAGACACAAAATGAGTGATGCACACCCCGCACAAATGGCCTAAAAAGCCTCTACTGAAGGACAGCATGAGCTTATATAGGGTTCTGAAGGAGGGTTATGGGCTGTGACTGGGTGGAAAGAGGGCTGGAGTGTGCTAATCAGGGGTCAGGATAGCCAAGGTGGGGGATGGCAGTCAAAGGCAGAACTGAGGGCCAGTAGGAAACCAGGTTTGGGGCTGGAGGTGGGAGATCACCGTGACAGGAAGAGGATAACATGATAAGCAACTAAGATCATAATCCTTGGTGACTTCAATGCCAGAGTAGGAAAAAACTCTGAAGCCTGGAAAGGAGTTCTAGGCAAGCATGGAGTTGGAAATTGCAATGACAACAGATGCCTCCTGCTAGAGTTTTGTGTAGAGCAGCAGTTCACCATCACCAACACTGTCTTTCAGCAGAAAGACAGCCTGAAGACAACCTGGATGCATCCTTGATCCAGGCACCTCATTGACTATGTCTTAGTGCAGCAGAGAAGTGTTCATGATGTCTGTCATACCCAACTGATGTACAGTGCAGAATGTCAAACAGACCACAGCCTTGGGCACTGGAAAGTTAACCTCCACTTTCAGCCCAGACCTAAGAGGAGCAGCATTCCAAGGAGGAGGCTCAAAGTCAACAATCTTCAAATGGGATGGAGATAATTCTGAGGGAAAAACCACACGGGGCAATGAGCCATGATAACCCACAAACTAAACTTCAACTGCAAATGTCTCTAATCGGATTCGTTTGTCCTGTCCAATCTGTGCAGTGTTGCCCTCAGCTTCATAAATCCACTTCTTATAATGCTGTTTCCAGTCATCATAACTTGACTGTTCTCCCACGAGCACCTGCACTGCTCACTGTGGAGCCTGACAGTGTCAGTTCACAGCTGGAGTGCAGGAGCAGACACCACAGCACCCCGGCCACAGAGCACCGATGGTGGCACCACTGGAGAAGCACACGTGCAGGGACACAGACAACTGTAGTGTTGGCCCTTGTATTAGGAAACACCAAAATCTCTTCTGTAAGGTGTGTAGACCATCTCCATCTGCCTACCTTGGAGTTTGTGAAAAATACTTGGGTTTGTGAGTTTCCTCCACTGCTGTAAGGAGAATACCCATCTGCAAAAGCCATCCACATCTCTGCTGTCCACTGCTGCTTCACCTAGGGGGATGGACTGCTCCTAATCAACATCAGGAGTCTGAAAGCCTGGGATCTGGAAAATCAACTGGTGTCCAATAACCTAATGAATGGATAGGTGATCATACTGTTGCTGGGTATATAAATGGGGTCTTAGTAGCTAACCCCAATGTCAGTCCTGGTAGCAATGGGAATTTAGCTGTGAATTTGGAGTAGGAGGGGACACGATTGCATTAAGTTTTTGCTGTGATGAAGCAATGGCTTAAAAGCACTGCTAGGAAGGCATCTTATCTCTCCGGCTAAGAAAGCAGATGCAATTTCCTAGAAATTTTTAAGCTGTGACATGCCAGGAAGTGTAAGATCTCACGTCAGCTGTTTCAAACATCACTGCAAATAAGCTTCCCCACAAATTGTCTACAGATGACAAGGCACTTCCATCATGTCATGGCATAGTGGGAACTTTACAGCATAATTCAAAATCACAAATATTTACAGAATTACAAAATAATAGTCAAAAGCTCATTTTACCCTGTTCCCTACTTCGATGGGAGCCCTGCTGTTTCTTCCAGACGGTAAGCTGGCCTCTTGCCCAGACCATATATCTCTTATGACAGTCTCCTTAAGGACCAAATCTAAATGGAAGCCAAAAGAAATACGTCTTACTAAGTGACACAAGGGTAACTTTCTGGGTCTGATTCTCAGTCTGCTTTAACTTTTTTTCCTCGGACACAACTCTGCTGGCTTTAACTGCATTAATCCAGATTTGGACTGATGCAAGCAGAGAACCCCAGTGCCTCTGACATTGGTACAAAAACAAATTTCTAAAAATGCTGAAGTTGCAGCCAGGGACCCAGGCAGTATTTTAACAATTGCATTCACATCTGGCCTCTGGAAGATTTCTCAGTTGTTTTTCTGCCTCGTTGTTAGCAGAGCCAAATCACTGTGTTACCTTGGGTAAGGGTGGGGGGGAGCGTTCACCACCTCTTACACCTCACTGCTGCTAAGAGACTGAGTCCAAACCCACTGAGCCGAACAGAATAATCTCCTGACTGAGCTTTGTACAAGGCTTTCAGGGCCAGACTACCCCTGCTCCTGACACTGCTGCCACAAGAACTGCACACCATTTCCAACAGGCTGACAAAGGCAGGGAGGGGCTTAGATGGTGGTGGAAAGTGCAGCTGGTGGTGAAAATAAATAACACCGTCCCAAGGGATGTTAAAGCTTCTGCCCTCCTCTGTGCCTCTGCCAGAGCGTGTTTAGTGTCAATGCTGTTCTTCAACATTTTCTCCACCAAATACTGCAGCAATCCTTGGTGGAGAGGGCACCAGCGTGAACATTCTGTCCACCATGAGGATTACAAGCACCTCTGAAGCTTGAACTGCTCAAATATAGTATCTCAAGTTGGATTCAGAGAGAAAATATTCCCATGGTAACCAAGTTTGGTTTTTTTTTTCATGGCACTTCATGTTATTTGTAAGGTGCATTTCTCATGCACCCCACAAGATATGTGGCTCTGCCCTCTCAAATACTCTCATCCAGGTCTGGATTCTACTCCTACCTTACCTAACACAGGTTTGTTCATGGAAACTGTAACAACCTCCATCTCTTTTTTTGTGGGAGTTTGGGCTCCCCAGTGGGCATGGTGTGTATCTCATGTTGCTGTTGGGCTGAAGAGAACTGGGACAGGGCCAAAATCACTGGGTCCACAGTGCCAGTGCCTGGCAAAGTCCTACTGAAATTGATGGCACAATCAAAGTGCAAAAGACAGGTGGTGACTGGTGTTCTGTTGGGGAGGGACGAAAAGGCAGTGTGAGGAGGTCTGATGCTGTGCACTGATACCAGCACTACAGGTAAGGTGACAAGATGTCACCTCACTCTCCAAGCATACCCAACAATTTGTCTGGTGAATTAATCTTTTTTTTCCTTGTCTCTGTTCTCCTTTTTACCTCCCCCATGAGTTTCCAATAGTGTTCATCCCACCCTTGTTCTGGGAAGGCACCCTGACTCGAGTCCTTTTCTGTTGAGAGGAGAGATTGCAGTTTAGCTGGTCTGTAACCGTCTGTTTCCATTCATTCCTGAGGTTTTCCAGCTGCCTACGAAAACAATGCACTGATACACTCTGTGCAGAATTGAACCACATCCAGAACAAAGGGTTAGGTGGGGCCAGGAGATTCGGGGAGCATTCTCTGTCCTGGAAAACAGAGTGGATATACTGGCATGACATGGTCAGAAAGATGATGGTGAAGGAGCAGTCTGCTGATACCCCAATCCACATGTGGTCCGCATGCCAGACTTCAGGGTCAAACATCCAGACCCTAGCCAGGCAAGTGTCAGGAGCAGCAAACTCAAGCATCTAAGAGTTGGGAGGAAAAACAAACTGAATTCCAAGGGGGGCTGATGCTGCACTTTCTCGGATGTGGAGTAGACAGATTTCATCAGAAAGGTTGTAATATTTATTTAATATTTCACTTAAACTCTCTCCCTTCCTCTTGTCTTTTTTTTTCCTTTTCACAGAGAGGCATAAAGTGAGTAATAAAAATTGCTAACAGTAAAACTTCTTGATTTATACCACCAGCAGATCTCAGGCAGAACTCCCTGTTGAGTTTGAGGGAATAGCCTGATTAAACATTGATGCCACAATATGGTCTGTCTTAGCAACAACACTCATAAGTGAAATTCATCTAGGATATAAACCGTGGCATTTAAAATGCCTGTTGGGTGGAACTTGACTTAAAAAAAAAATAAAAATAATTGGTGTGAGTGACTCTGGGGAGTAAAGGCAATTGCTATGCCACTTTATGGAATGTTGTGTGTGAATCACTGAAGCTATTAAGTCTTCTGCTGCCTTTTTCCTGGCCTCAAGATGTTAACTTCTTCCCAGAGCCATTCACTGAGATGGGAACTAAGAACCGTGTGCCACAGAGCTGTGTCTGGCGTGGGTACGTGGTGATCCAGATGGTGTGTTGTTTGCCTGAGAGACCCACTGGAGAGAATAATGAGGGGGTTCAAAAGAGGAATATTCTTCTTGCCAGAAGTGGTCGTTTAACCAGGCCTTTGCTTATTTGTTGGGGGAGATTACTCACAGGGTCACCTGGCAAAAATGCCTGGAAGTTATGAAAGAAAGGGCCTCCTGCCAACTGTTTAAGAGAAAGAGGGAGAGAAATGGGGAAGAAACAGGAGAAAGAGCAGTGAGTTGGCTGCAGGGAAAGGGTCAGTTTGTGATTCAAAGGAGAAGCCAAGAACCAAGACTGTAAAGAGAGAGAGAGGACTCCTCTCTGGCTCCTTAGAAGGCCAGTGCTGTATTCTGGTGGCATTCAAGCACAGGTTGAAAGATGAGGCACATACACTTTTACACATGTCTTGTGGAGCCCTTACAGCAGAGGTGGAGCTCTAGGAAGGGATGAGCAAAGACCACCAGGGTGACCTGGGGGTTGACCCTGGTCCTGGAGGTGTAGGGCAGCTGAACTTTCCCATTCCACCTCCCAAGAGGGGCAAAGAGAGCCTGAGCTACAAAACCAAGACCAGGAGGCTCAGCAGAGTCACTTGCAGGTTGTTCACTGTGCCCAAAGAGCTGCTTTGGGAGTCACTCCTGAGATACCCCCATAAATCTCAGCCTGGACTGTTGTCACACCAGCAGGGAGCTTCTGGGGCCAAGACACGGCAAACTCACACAGAGTTTGGCCTTGATCATGCCAACAAGGGAAGCTGTCACAAGGCAGCAGCAATGCACCCACTGAGATCCAAGGACAAAGAACATACACAGACCCAGCACAGTTCCCTGCAGCTTACACCCCTCTCACAAAACATCTGCTCACCCAGAACAAAATCCCTGCCCTGTTCTAAGCAGATCAGTTCCCCTCGAAACAGCAATAGGAGCTGCTGCATCTGCTTACACCATGGCCAGGCTTCAGCCCCAGGAGGATAAGGCCTTCACTAACTCAGGCTGAGCTGCCTGCTTTATCTTACAGTCTCCTGTGAGCAACTTTTCTTATTACACCTCTTCACACAAACGCCAAACCCCAAGCAGGCAGGAAAGCTGTCCAAAATGCAGAAGAATTATGACAGAGGCTCCAACATCACGGGGCTTTGGAAAGGTTTTTCATTTAGTAAAGCAGTAACTGTGCAAATTGAACTCTCTGGCAGCATTTGTGTGATGATAATCATGCTGATTAGGTGTTCAAGCCTCGGGATATCCTGGGAACGGCACTAGGACCTAGAAAATAAGCACCCCATGCTTTTGGAAGACAGCTGAGGGCTCTTCCTGTTCTGCTCTGTAAGTGATCCATCTCCTTTCACAGATCTGTTCATTTTGGATGGGATTGCTCAAAATATGTGTTACTTATGGTCATACAGATATATACAAAGGAGACTAGCAGTTGTGCAGTTAACCCTTGAGATCCCCATTAGGCTGAGCCACACAGTGAGCCTGGTTTTACTCCAACTGATTTTGATAAAGGTGTCACATTAGCTAAGGCTGTTAAGTTAGGGAATATACTTTTCCCCTCTCCTCTCTAAATTTGGTCTCTATTGCCATTTGTTATGAGGAAGGTGCTCATTCTCTTGCTTTCTGTGTTGCTGAAGGAAAGGAGAAGCTGATCAAACCAAAATGGCCTTGATTCACTTCCAGCTTTGAATTTGATATGACATTTTCATCTAATCAGCACTTTACAAGGGTGTCAGTGAATATCTAATGTTTGATTATCAGGACATCACAATGGCATAGAAGTGAAAGAAGAGAATAAGGACAGAGGAGATGATACCTTAGTTGTCTGCCTGGGGGCTTCCACCCACCACCACCACCACCCACCCTCCAGGCATGGATTTCACAACTGAACCACTGAAATGATGAAAACAATAGTTACTTTGCAGAGGCACTACTGAAATATGCAGCTGTGGAGCTCCTTAACAGGCATGAAAATGTGAAGAGTGACTTTTAACCATCTAAGAGCACGTGTGTGCTGTGGGCCAGCTACTCAGCTGTGGTAAATTGGTGCAGTCAGGCTAAATAAACTTGATTGAACTATCTGGCTTGCTCTGCAGCAGGCTCCTGATCCAGCCAGTGTCCCTCTGGGATGGGCCACAGTAGCCAAGGCACAGCTCTGGGCCTGCCCTGATTCACACTAATTGCACTGACTGCCCCCAATGCTGGATAATCACTCTGTGCATCTGGGAAATCAGAGCATCACTGCTGAGCCCAGCAGAAGTCAAGAACAGCAAAGGACTGAGCCTGACATCTCCTGACACGGTTTTGGGTCTTTTCCATGCAAGCCAAAGTGTTCTGCTGTGTTTTTCAAGAGGTGATTTGGACCCAAATGGAAAACACTCTGTTTTGAATGTTTTTATTATTGTAGTCCTTATTACTATTATTCATCCTATTGTTTGTCTGTCTTGCTGGGGAAGGAAAACCTCCTGAAATAAATTGGTGCAAGCTTTAAAAATCTGGTAATCTGTGCCCTCCCCTGGAACTTCCATCATCTTGACAGCAAGTTAGTGCTGAGGAGTCAAATACCAAATTAAAAGAAAAAAAATAAACAAAGAACTAGAACAAGGGAAATTCTGGTACTTCTTTCCAGCCAAAGAACTCTTTAATAGCAAACTATTAGACAAATCCCAGGCCTGGGGGGCTGTTACAGAGGTTCTGGATTCCTACCAGAATTTTTTTTTTTTTTTTTTGTGTCTCCAAACCTGTATTGTCTGAATGCAGCTGAAAAGAAGAATCATTCCGTATAATTAGAAGTCTTTCCAGTGTTGTGGATGTCCCTGGTTCTGATGAGATAGGCAGTCCTTAATTGTCAAGGCTGCTGACTATTAAATATCATTTATTGGTAAGTTTTAAGAAGTCTGAAACCTTTGAAATGCTGATTGTTAGCTCTGTAGTTAGACCTGAACAGAAATGATAAATTCCAGAAGTCAAAATGGTGTTCGCCTGCTTTTTTTCCTCTCTTTTTAGAAGGAAGATGACAAATTAATCTGGCCCCAAACCCCAGTGAAAAATTTGAAGCTCTATTATTTCCAGAAAAATCATTTCAGAGGGCAAGTCAATAATAGCAGGACACACACAAAATAAAACCTTTGAATTTGTATTATTATTCCTATTATTATTGGTTCAGATGACTCAAATGCTATTGTTTTCTTCTTCCATTACCAGCCAAGAAAACCAAAGACAACCACATAGTTTGCAGATCTCAGCAGTTTTGATTCCCACTTGCATTGCTGAGCAGCTGTTGCACTCACAGAGTTTAGCAGGTCAGCTCTGCGTGTGGACTGGCCCCCACTGTGCTTTGTCTTCTTGAAAACTTGATTTAAGAGCAGGATTCATGGACATCCTACCCCTCAGAACTAAAAACAGCTTAGGCATGTTCCTGTGTCATAGAAGGCTCAGTTCTGTGCTGATATGGCTTATATATCACTTATATATCTTATATGGCTTATATATCACTGGTTCATGTACAGGTAAGAGACTGGTTTTAGTGGTGGCCACCACTAAAGTATACAAGGAAAACATCTGTCCTATGGACACTCTTTGGCTATTTCTCTTCAACAGCACAACAAATGGGGAAGGTCAGCTGAAACCACAGAGTCTGGCCTGTCTGTGAGTCAGGATCATTCACCACCATCACGGGGCAACAGCGTCAAAGCTCAAAAGCACCTCTCCCAAAACATGAATGAACCTGTGCTGACCATGAGCGGGCTGCCTCCTTCCGTGCTGTGGTGTCTTGCAGGGAAGGAGTTGTCCTGCTCTCTTACCCCATCACAGATGATGAGCCGAGAAATACTCACATGAGAAAAGAGCTGTCTTAGTTTATATCAGGCTAAACAAACCAAGTGGTGACGTACCAGAACTGCTGCAACGAACTAAAGAAATATTTTTAAAATTGCAGTTTTTTCCCGTGAAATAGCAGGGACTGATCCTTCACCATCCCAGACGTTGGAATATCCTTTCAGGAGCACATGAAAACATTCTGACTGAGAGGGAGCATTCAGTGCTTTTTTGGACTGTGCGAGTGCAGGTGTGAATGCCTACAGGACATGTGGATTTACCACAATCCACTGGAGATCGTCATATTCAAAAAAGGAATTTGCATTAACAATTTCAATATGATTTCATGTTTACTTCATGCACAATTTGACTGAATACACTGGTACATTCCTCCATATGTTCACATGCTTAAACCAGGACAGCTTGACTTGATTACAGACTGACTTATTCTGAACCACGTAAAGATGGTCAGCTGTCCATGGAAAATATGGTGTAGCCACTTGCTCTTTCTTCAGTGCTTCTATTGCTCCATGGAAAATTAACACACATTTTTGTCTGTGTTTATTTTTTCCACTCTTTTCTATGTATGTTTGGTTTCCATCACTGCCACCAGTAAATATGGGAACAGCTCACATTGTGTGGGATGTTATTGCACCTCCTCTGCTGCTGAAAGGTGACTCTTGAACAAGAGGACACCAAGCTACATGAGTCCCAACCACTGAAGGTTGATTTAACTGAATTTAACCTTGCCAATAAACCAGATTATTTAAAATTAAAGTCAAAAATCACCTTTTGCAATGTTGATGATGCTGACCACATTATGCAGATTATCTGATTCAGGACTTGTTAGCTGTATCAGATTTACTCCTGACTTTGAGCCTATGGGTAGTAAAAATTTCAAGGCCAAACCTGTTTTCACCAAAGTTAGTTTTCCTTTGGCTTCAATACATCAGGGAAATGAAAGTGAAAACCAAGCTAGACAAAGCCTGGGAGCCAGGGTATCTGTCAGTGCTCCCAGAGTATCACAGAATGGCTAAGGTTGGAAGCAATCGCTGCAGACCATCTAGTCCAACCTCCTGGCTCAAGCAGATCCCCTAGGAGCACGTTACTCAGGACTGTGTCTAAACAGCTTTTGAATATCTCCATGGAAAGAGGCTCCACAACCCCTCTGGGCAACCTGTCCCAGCGCTCAGTCACTGAGATGTGGTCTCTCTACATTTTTACCCTGTCATTGCTTACGCTTTAACAGTGACCAGGGTTCTCATCCTGGTGCCAGAGTTCAGAGAAACCTTTTCAAGCTCTTAATTTCCTTTCTGCAATCAGTCAGAGGTCACTGTTGAGCCTGACTTTCTACTTAAAGAAGCAATAAAACAGCTCTAGCAGACACCAAGGAGTGAATTCATTTTCACCAGGTCCAGAGAGGTGTCTCTGGAGGAGGAGAGAAGAAATCACAGGAAGGTGTGAGTGTGGGGGAGCCTCAATAGCAGGATAACACCTCTTGAATTCCCCAGGGAAGGGATGTGGCTGTGCAGCCCTTTCAGCTGTGACAGCAGTTAGTAGAGACTCATTTGAGCTATGACAACATCACACATGCCAACAGTGGGTCAGTAGGCAGTTTCCTCCTTACATTCACTGTATGTACATGTACCAGGAAATCTCTCAATGCAAAAGCACTGCAGTTGCTCAGGTATCTTCCAAGGACTCATTTGAAAGCAGTATTCCATCAACTTTGCACATTATCCAGCTACAAAGAAAGGACATTTGTGTATGCAGGCATTCTGGCAGGAGCTATTTGCTTTGGGGCCAGATGTAATTCAAAGTTATTCTGAATATTACACTGCAGCAGCCTGGCCAAGTGCAGTAATGCTGATTATTAGGGTTTTCCTGGTTTTCCAGATGGATCTGATTTCATTTAGTTCTCGCTCTTGTAATTAATAACTTGTCCCTTTTGTTCATTTTGAATCTTTGTTTTATCTTTGGCATTTTGTGGAATAGTTTCCAATTTACTTAATCCATTTCTTGCCTCTTCAGTGCACGTAGCAGAACTCATTCAGCCATAAAGTTTAGTGACGTGCAGCTCAAATCTCTGCTGCCCAGTCTCACATCCACTTCACATCGAGCTGGCACTTTTGTCATTTATATTTTATACACTGTAAACTCACAAATCATCCTGTTTCTTACTAGAGCAATGTCAATAATCTCCCTTTTTTTTAAAAAAAAAAAAAAAAAGCAAACTCAAACCCCTAACCACTAGCAAACATATGGGATCTGTACGTTCTGTCCTTTAAACAAGTGCAGATTTAGCAAGGAGGGGGAGGGAAAAGGAAAAGCACATATCCCCCCACTGCCAACGCAATGCCTGTTCCTGCAGCATCAGTGTTTGGATTAGGCCCATGGCCACTCTACTTAGGTTTCAAATCAGGAAAAAAATAGATGGAATTCAATTCCTCGCTGCCAGTTTTTAGCAAGATTAGACTTCTGCACACAGAGGATTTTTTTAAATAGCCTTCACATGAGACTGGCTCTTTGCATTCATAAATGGGATATCAGATGTTAATAAATGACGAGTATTTACTCAGCAGGCATATTACAGACATGAGTAAAATGTGCTACAGGAGGCTAAACACTCACTGGTTACAAGCAGGCTTAGACACAACAGCATGGATTAACCAGACCGCCTTTTTTGTGCTTTAACTCCCAGTACACAGCACAGCTCAGTCCAGGACTGGAATCCTAAGGACTGCCACAATTTAAATAGCAAATATTAATCTACCAGAACATATAAACAAACAATTAGTTTCAAGTGTGTGGGTGAAGTGGGCTTGCACCCAGTGGCTGGACTTTGGGGCCAGCCTGTACATCCGTGTGTACGTGCACAGTCCCACATGTCCCATGAAGGACAGGGAGGGATGTCCATGGGTCCCTCTAATGCTGGTCTGCACGGAGGGAAGTTGAACCACTGGACACTGGAAGCCAAACAGCAGGATATCTATGATATCACAGCTCTGACCCCAGCATTAGTGGGATAGTCACCTCCTCAGGCTGGGTGTACCAAGTGTGGAGAAACACAGGTGTGGGGGTTTCTGGGCTTATGCTGTTGTTCCCAGGGGAATGTAGGCATATGGCTGTTCTCTGTTTTCGTTTATCCTCCAAATACTTGGAGCATCTGGGACTCCAGTTACTGTATATTTTAAAGCCTTTGTTTCTTTATCCTTCATGCTGCACTGTGACATTGGACATGCTTCAAATGAAGGAAAAGCCTTCTTTAAAGCTCATCACTATTCAATGCTGTCTTTCTGTGAGACCACATTTTGGGGTTTTTTTAACAGATTAATGGCCAGAAGGTCACAACAGAGAGCACTGCATGTGACTGAATATTAACTTTTAATAGAGTGCATTGAGCTCAGGAGCCGATTAGAGCCTTCATGAGGCAAGAGCAACACTAATTCTGGAAGGACTCCTAAAATCTTTCGTAAGCTGCATTTAATTAAAAGAAAATGAAACACGCAAGAGTTGATGCACGAGTTGTACATTTGTACATCCCACTCAATGAATGAATCATTTCCCTGCCTTCTCTGACACTGAAATACCTTGCAACCCATTAAAGATATTAAATATTTTTACAGGTCCAGTGGACCACAGGTCACCACAAGCCACCCAGGACATGGCCATTGAAGTCCAGAGCTGGGCTGGTGTGACTATAGTGTTTCTGCAATGGTTTGTGTGGAGGATGACGTCAGATCACAGGCTGTCTACAAGAGGACATGGTTGCCTGTACCACTGCTAAGGCAAACATCACCCATACTGTTGGCAATTTCACAAGGTAGAAATTTGTTTGTGTTTCCAGACCCTCCATAATACATATACAGCATATGTGCAACTGGGACAAATCTCAGTCGATGAAGCTCTACCAGTGGCACCACTTCAACGTAGGAAAAGCACATGTCCTTCTCACACAGGTGCTGTTGCTACCAATTAGTTGCCCCAGTCCTGTTATTGGTAGAGAGCAACAGGGAGCCAAGAGCCTCCAGCTGGAAACACGAATGACAGGGTGGATGAATGTGAGATGATCAAACAGCAGCCAGATCCTACTGGGATGCAGTTTGGGACCGCCCAGCCCCCTGCCCTGGCCCAGAGCAAAACCCTGCTCCTCCCCATCACTCAGCGAAGGGCAGATTCCTATTGCACACCCACAAAGCAGAACAGCCCTGAAGGCAAGCAGGCCTCATGCTCCAGTGTGCTGGGGACCTGTCAGCCTCGCTCACATCCCTTCCAGGGCTGGGGCTGGGGTTGGATCAGCAGCCTTCCCACTGGATTAACACAGAGCTTGGCAGCTCTGCCCGCACCATGCCCGTGCCTGTCAGGATCCATCAGACAGCCAAACCTTAACAGCTAATAGAGTAACGGAGTGAAAAGAATAGAATTACCCCTTTCTGAAATAGCCAGAAACACTCCTAGCTAAGGCTGAACACAGCTTATGCTTTTACAAAAAGGAGGATACTGGACTTTTGGGGGCTGCATTGCAAGAAGAAGCAGTCAGGCTTGGATGGTCCATAGCTGAAGGGACAGAGCAGTTCCCATCCCGGTTGCCAACCACTGAATGGGGTTCAGGGCCACTAAAACAACTGGGATGAACTGGGAGCACTGAAAGGGAAGAAATATGGGAAGAGGGTTGTACAAGAAGCAGCATTGCTGTAGCTGTTCTTCTTTCCTGCTGATGCCTCAAAATGTTATTTTCATCTGAAGGGCTTATGAGTCAGGGAGCAAAGAGAAGGTTGTGCTGGTTTTGTGCCTTCAGGGTTGGGCTTTTTTAATATATATTTTTTAATGTGTACTAGTCTAAGGTCAAAGTAACTCATGATGAATGATTTCTATCACCTTTGCATCAAGAACAGCATGTCATGCTCAGACAGACCCCACGAGTCGCTCTGATCCTGCCATGATCCTCACGTGTCCTCACATGGCCTCTGTCTGCTGTGCGCCTGCGCTCCCAACACTTGTGTGCATCAACGTGACTCCCTCCAGGCACCAGGAGTCAGCTGGGTCCATCACGTGGTGGCCCTGGTCGGGACAGGGGGAACATGTATCAGACCACAACCACAGCGTGAAGCAAGTTCCTGGACCTGCTTCTCACCACCACTTCTGGCCCATCACTCCCATGTCCTCCTTATAAATCACTGCAGAGTTAAAAAGCAAATTCATAGCACATAAATCAAGGTTAGAAAAGTTGCAAGTCTGTTCTCTCTTGAACTCACGTTAGTTATGGGGGGGGGAAAAAAAGGCACTTAGAGGCAAAAGCTGGTGTTTAACAATTTATTCCACAGGTCAGCGAGTGGGGAGGAAGGTGATGCTCAGTCTCAGTCTCAGCAGGCCATTGCTGATAGGGTGGAAGCTCAGCTAGAAGTAGTTGACGACTCTTCTGATGGATTGGACGCTGGCGCTGCGCGCCTGCCACGCGTTGAAGCTGCTGAACTCGCCGCGCTCCACCACGTACATCCGGCCTCGGTAGTTGGGCTCCTCGTACAGCACCCACCTGAGCACAGAGGGAGGGTCACCTGGGGCATGCAAAGTGCCCATGGGGAATGCCTGCTTTTAGGCACTGCACAACCACACACTACCAGGGCTCGGTGGTCCCCGAGTCCCGGTCCTATCCCGCGCACAGGAGTGCTCCCAGTGGAGGTAACTGCAGGTCCTTCCTCCCATTTCCCCCAGCATAGCCTGGCAATTATCCCCAGCCAGATTTGGCCTTGTCTTTAGAAGACACGGGATTACACCAGTGGCAATGTCGGGCACCAGGGGTGCCCTGCTTCTCATTACTGTAAGGAATGCATCTCTCTGAGCTTCACCATGTGCAACAGAAACAATTTAATGGCCTTTGATAGTGCCAAAGAAGGACATCAGCCCCCTCAGCCCCTGGCTAAACCCCTTTGGCAGTGTAAGGAGAAATGTTCAACACTTGATGGATGTTCTGCCTCTTTGAACTGGCTCATTAGCTATGATGGGAACCATATTTAGTAATTTCTTTCTTTGTCAGTAATTCTTAATGACCTCTTTGAGGTTTTCCAACCAAGAGCAGGAACTGGCTTGGTTATCTTCACTTTATCTCTGCATCCAGAGTTAACCACGACCTTCCCTTGGAATGCAGACAAATAGATGCAACAGTCAATAACTTTGAGGACTTTGACATGCCTGACTTCTTCACCTGGCTTGGCTGCATCATTCCCTGTCAGGATGGCTCATGGCATGTCTCTCACCATTCAAGGTCTTCAAGTCAAGAGCAATTCTAGTGGTCAAGAGAGACAATTTTCCTGCTTTTCTCTCCCTTCACCTGTGTTTAATCACACTGTGTCATGATAACGTGGCCGGAAGTGCCACCTCTGTCCTCTGTTTAAATCTCCCGTGCTGTTTAAACCAAGTTTTGCCATTGCCCAGTCATGTTTCCACTCTGTCATTGCTGAGATACTCATCTCTGCCTCTTTCCTCTTTTCCCAATGTTTTTACAGCTTTTATAAGGATCTCTGCTTCTTGTCCCATCCGTTGGCTCAGGAATGACAGCAGAGCAGAAATGCAGTCCTCCAAATTATTTGGTTTCTGTGGTTTGTCTTGCCAGGAACTCAGCAGGGACATTGGGGTTGGGACCTACAGTATATGGGATTTCCAGGGAAAAACTTCTTCAAGTACTGGATGGGTCAAACACTGCTGGGCCTCCAAGGTCAGACAACAGCTGGTGAACTCAGATCAGTCTGACCCAGAGAAAAAAGCTGGAGGCTTTGGAAAAAAAGTTGTTTATAAAACCACCCACCCACGGGCATTATTAAAAGAAGTTTAGGGTATTTAGTCAAGCCACCTTACAGATTCCTTGACATTTGGATTTGTTTTGTGTTTCTGAGAGGACACAGGGTAGGACTGTGGTGGTGCCTTCTCCCAGCTTGCCTGGGCACTGGTATGACCTGCCTGGTGCCCCTCTCCTGCCCTGCCCATGCCTGCACAGCCCTGTGCTGCACCATCACCACAATGTGCTTCCTACAAACTTCAACACTCCATTCTTCAGCACTTTTAGCAGCCAGTTTATGCCGAACTGGGATTACAAAGCCATCCTCGGACTTTTCCTCTGAAGCTCACCTTGCAGCACATGGAGGAGGCTGCCCAGTGCTCATGTGAGCATAATGGCAGGTTGTGTTGAAGCCATGTACCCCATCACATATCCCAGTGTGCACTGACAGAGAGTGTCCTCAGCTCTTCATCTTAATTAGGAACAATTTATACAATTATCCTCCTCCTAGAGATACACCCCAGCGTTGTTCCTAAGGCATGTGTGGCTTTCTTCCTTTTCTACCCCACCCCTTCATCTTACATGCACTTCTTCCTATTTTCAGATGATTGTGGACCCCTTTGGCCCTCAGCTCACTCCCTCCCTCAAGCATTCCTGAAAAGAGCTCCCAATTGTGTTTTCTGCACCTTTCAATCACCCCTCCTGCTAATGCTATTGGAAGTACTGCATGGTGGTAGGACAGTGATGTCCACAAGGCACTGCTGGTCCACCAGGACATGGTGGCTCTTCCAGCTCTTTGCTGCTCCAGGAAGTCTTCCAACAACACGTGGACACTGGGGAATAGTGCAAGGGGATGAGCAACCCCTTATAGTCACTGTCTTTCCCAAGATTTCTGTGTTTCCCTCCAGCCACATGGTTGATGCGTCTGCATAGTCACACAGAGGGAATGCGATAGGTCTTGGGGTAGATGGAAGCAGACTGAGTGACCTGGTGTGGTGATAAGACCCCACTGGATTGTCCCTTTGCATAGGGAAAGGCTAGGGTGGGGAAGAAAAAAAAAGAAAAAGATGAATAAAAGGAATAGCAGGAAGGTGGGAATGAAATGCATTGGCAGTGCAAGGTGATGAGTGAAGGATTGTATGACTTACTTAGCTGTTCCTTTATTGCCTAAAATTTATGTTCTCTGAGACCATCAGTGAGAGGAGAAATTGAATCAGTCCAGAGCCCAGAAAACCAAAAAAAAAATTATGATCCTGTTCCCAAGCCCAGCATGGGGGAGCTCATCCAGGCACAGAGCACACAGCCCTCCAACATCTTGGTGCTGTGTTTCATTAGCACATAAACCCAGAGGACAGGGGAGTAAAACACGCATGGAACCAGCTCAAACCCTGTGAGCCAAAACCTGCTGCTCACACTGAAAAACAAGGAGGGGAGTGCTGCAGAATCAGCCTGGACCAAGCAGGAGGTTTTCAGTGGGGCTCAAAGTCACTCATTCTCCACGTAGGACTTGAGCAGTGCCACAGGTGGGTATTGCCTCTGCCGAGAGATATGTCATGTTCTTTGGGCAGCAGCATTTGGGTGCCTGTTCTGGTTGATATTTCACAACCTGCAGAACAACTACCAAACACTCCGGAATGCTTCAGCAGAATAAACGGTTCTGGTTCCTTCAAGTTATGTCACTGTGGTGTAGAAAAGCTCTTTTTGGAGTATTCTCCTCTGGACCCCAAAACAAATTTGGCTTTTTTAAGTTGTTATTTCTAAGCAGTCCTCTGTGGAGTAGCTGAGGCACAAAGGAAGACAAGAAGAGCACGTCTTCGTCTAAAATCAGATGATACCATATGTGATACTGGAGCTGGCTGTGCCTGTGGGAAGGGCAAAGCCACTCTCCAGTGAACCTGAAACAGCTTCCGAGGAGGCGGCAACACCTCGAAACTGCTCCAAAATAGCAATCCCATTTCCAGCGTGGCTTTAACAGCTTTATCATCACCCTTTCTGGCTGTGTGGGGTAACAGTTGCCAGCCCCAGAAGGGCAACAGGGAAGGTGCTGGCCACCCTCAGCCCCACCACGCACCGTGCCAAAGGCAGATGCTCGTCTTCATTCCCGTGTTTCCAGATGATCCATCATCACTCCCCTCAGGCACGGCCGCCTCCGCAAGCGCAGGCAGCAGCTTTGTGTCGGCACGTGACACCATCCATGGGTTTGGAAAAGGAAGCAAATACTTCTGTATCCAACAGATGTCACGTTGTGGGAATTGAGGGTGAAAATCACGGATTGAGACTGTGGCTGAGACTCCCTTTGCCTCCATTGACCCCCATCTCCTCCGCTACATAAATGGCAGAGGATGGGTCCTGGTAGAGCTTTGCCAGGCTGATCCCAACACCACCTACACCTGCAGCACCTCTGGAGTCACCTGGGCTTATATGGTCCATCCAAAGGAGAAAAGTGGTGCCATAGGGTCCCTCTCTCCTCCCTGGTCTCACCTCTCTGCTGCCATATCTCATCCTTTCCTCCCTCCTCCTGCAGCCCGGGGACAGCAGGTCCCTTTGCACTGCTCTGCCTTTACAGACCTTTCCAAGCATGTCCACCAACTGTCTTCCCAGGAGCTGAATGTAATGCTACAAACCTCAGTGGGTTTTCTCACCATGCTCCTTTCGGTGCTTTATTTCTTCCCAATTTTTTATCACTGCTGAAAGACCTTGGAAGTCATGTCATGTTAACACAAATAGCCCAGGCTCCCATGCAAAGGAGAATAAGATTTGTGCCCTTGATATATTTTGTAGAGGAGGGGAAAAAATCACTCTGAAAAATATAAGTGCTTGAAAGTTTCTGGGCAGCTTCCCAATTTCACAAGCTCCAGGCTTTGCTAAAAGGACCTGAGCAGTAAATTAACCCTAAAGCTCTTGCCATGGGCTCTCACAGGGTTGGTACTCAAATGCTCATCTCTAACAGGGCCCCCAGTGGGTTCCAGCCATGTCTTCCCATGGGAAATGGGTAGCTCTGCTCCTTAGTTTTAATGAACTGCCACTGCCTGGGCATAAGCCTGGATTTTTGCAAGAGGAGAGGTCTTGGTTGAATCAGAAAGGGTCCTGCAGGATATTCGCTGTCAGGATGTCATGAGATTGGATGAAAACCACTATTCTGGGGGACAAATGGACAGAAAGGGTCCTCCCCTCTGCCCCATGCCTGCCCCCAGCCACCCTCTGGGAGGATGTTATTGCATTCCCCAGCTACCAGAACACTGGCAGTGAAAATGCAATTGCCAGGCAGAGAAAAGGGGAGACGGACAGATAGCAATCCATCTGACAACAGGAGTAAAAAGACATAAAACCCACAAACACCATTGAGAAAATACAAATTTCCACAAAAACAAGAAAAAGGCAAAGCACATGTCCTGCCAAGGCTTTTAGGACCATCTGTAGGGGCAGGAGGTTGGGGCTGAGCATCACTTAATCTGGAAAGTGGGTTCATGAATCACTGGGGATGACCAAACTCCCCATGGGGTGGCTGGCCATCACCACCACAGTTGTCCCTGTCTTTCAGAAGTAGGATTTAATTTTAAGCCTCATTTTTGCTGTCTAAGGAGGAGGTTTCTGGTGTTGCAGCCAGATACGTTCAAGCCACTTGCAACATAAAACTCCTGATGCACCAACTGAGCCATCCATCTGCCCTCCCTGAAAGCCTCTGCACAGATTTTAAAGTGGAATCTGGAAACATGAATAGAAACGTTAGGAAGGGATGAAGGGAAGGAAAGAGAAGAAGGAAAGAGAGGAAAGAAGGAAGGAAAGGGAGGAAGGGAGGAAGGAAGGAAAGACGTCATGTTCCACACACTTGGAAAAGATGCCTTGAAACTCCTGTAGCCTGTGCTTAGCTGCCACTCTTGGAAGCAGCTCTCAGCATTCAGGCACCAAAATTCACCTTTAAGCCGCAGGCTTAATGCCCACTTTTAGGCTTTCTCCAAGTCCCCCCATCACTGACAGGGTTTTCCACGAGGAGGGAGACTCTGCACCCCCCTTCACTCGCAGGGTGTGCAGGGCAGGGAGCTCGGCAGAGGCTGAGGGCCGGGACACAGGGAATTACTTACGCGCCGTCGCCGTACACTTTGAGGGCATTGATGCAGGTCTTGTCCCAGCCTTGTCCCTGCAGGAAGGAGCAATCTTCTGTCAACTCCAGGCTGGGACCCCTAAAATGGCTCCCCTCGAATATCTCAATCCTGTAATGTTCACCGTGCTGGGGACAAAGGGATTTGAGTCAACAACAGCACAAAAAAAAAGCGCAACAATTTATTTCTCCAGCTTTAGTAAGACAAAGAGGAAGATGGAAAGGTGCTTTGGAAAGGGAATGCGAAGAGCAGTCCAAGACCGTTGGTGCCAGCATGCACAGAGCACGCACAAGCTCTTGCTGCCTTCCAGCACACCAACCAGGAAAGCAGCCAAAAATCCCTCTTGCCTGTGCCCAGCTGCACCTTCCTGTGCTCAGGCACACGTAACCCCATCTGCAGATCTGCTCCCCCATCCCCCAAACCCTCCATCCCAAATACAGCATCAGCTGCAGCCCCAACTCTCTGTGCACCCACACAGCAGAAAAAGATTCATATCCAGAGTGTACAAAGATGCCAGACTATTCCCCTGAACTAATCTGCATTGCCTGCAGTTCCATGTGTAGCTGCTGTTCCTGGTGGGAGATGCTGTGCCTTCCTTTCAGGAAAATAGGAACAGGGAGAGGAAAAGGAAAGTTTCCCGGCATCATCGTTGCTGCGTGAGCCCTTGATGGTGACACGACAGAAATTACTCTGGGGAGATCTCTGCAGCCTGCAGCAGAGTTGTGTGGGACAGAGAGAGCTGGAAGGATATTTTTAAGCCAAATTCAAAGAATACCTAAATGCATTTTTCAAATAAACAACGTCAGCACACAAGAAGGCCAGGCTGTGATGCCAAACCCCACGGCAGGCAGCCACCAGCAGCGGCCAAGCGGATGCCGTGCCTGAGCAAACATTCCTCTGGGAATCTGCACTGCAGAAATGCCTCAAAGCACTTGCTGGCATCTCACAGGGAAAACCTCGAGCCAGGGAAGGAGCAGCACATCCTTGTGCTGGCCGGGGTGCAGGGCCTGGGGCAGAGCACCCCTCGATGTATGGACCATGGAGGGGCTTTGGGAGTAAAGCTACAGACCTGAAACAGACCCACTGCTGTGCCAAGGGGGCTCATCATTGCCCGGGGGATCCTCAGTGATAGGAGAGTCAATGGAAAGACCCAATCCAGAAGCATTTTAGTTTGTTACCTTTTTATCTTCCCATTTAAGCCTTCCTCTCAACTGTGCTTTTAAAAGCTTCATAACAGAAGGGGAAAATAATGGTTTCTTTTAGGATTACTGGGAAGAGGTGTACAACAGCAGAGAATTCAGCTAAAATTTGCTAGGATCAACCCAGCTGCCCCATAGGTCTAATCCAAAAAGCCCTCGGGCTGCCCATTCCCACTCCAGGTCCATGGGGAGCCCAGGCTGCCACAGCTCAAACTTGCCTTAGGCAGTGAATCTCTGACTGGATTCCCTGGTGAATATTTCATAGCAGCTTAAATTAAAAAGGAAAAGCACATGGTACCAGCAGGACCACACCAACTCATCTGGAAAAAGCACAGGAATATCTCAACCCATTAAAGGCACTGCACTTCACTGTGGGAAGAAGGAGATGTACCTTCCTCCTGTCTGGGGACACAGGAAGCTACGTCTTGGCTTTGTGGCCTATGCAGACCACTCCAAGGGGGGACAAGTCTTCCCTAGGAAGCTATTTCCCTCTCAATGGAACATGCTATTTCTAAAGAACACAGACTTTTATGACACTTATTCACAGGGCTCCTGTGACCTGGAGAACTAAAACCCAACGGTGCTGCGGCTGGGAGAGCCAAACGCCGCCAGCAGCAGCATCCAACTCACCATCCCCACGGGCCGGCAGGAGCCCAGGTGGTCGCTGCGCCCGTTCCAGCGGTAGAAATCGGGATACTCTCCGTGCTCCAGGATGTACTGCTGCCCTCGGAAGTCGGGGTGGTCGAAGCAGACCCAAGCTCCGCTCTGGACGCAGATGGAGTTGACCCGGTTGAGGAAACCTTGGTCCTGGAAGCTGTTGCAGCTGCCACAGACCTCCAGCTTCCTGCCCGTGAAGCATTTGCCTTCGTAGAGAGTGATCTGGGGGGAGGGAGCAGAACGGGCCCGTGGTGAGGAGCAGGAATACCCATTTCAAGCAGATAGGAGTCTCTTGCAGCTGCATCATTTCAGGGTGGTTTGGGTTATTTCAGCTGCTCTCCAGCAAAAGGAGCACGGCATCACCGGCATTTTTTCCTAAGAACTGCATTTGTTTTTCTGGGAACACAGAGCATCCCGCATTTACGACACTTCTCGCTGCCTCGTGCTCTCCCATACATATTTCCAGCAGGAATGTTTAAACAGGAAACTCGGCTCCCAAAGCGCAGCTCCTTCTGCCACACCCTCCCCATCCCTGCTCCCGAATTTGCTCCTGGTCTCATCACCCACATCGCATATGCCGGCTCTATTATCCTCATCAGCCCCTCCAAGCCGGAGGGTGCTGAGGCTCAAAGGGAAGTGGTGGGGTCGCTACTTACTTTTCCTGAGTACTGAGACATTTTCTGCTGGCTGTTATCCAAGACCAAGAGCGGGAGCCAGACCAAAACTGCGATGGACAGAACATTGGACACCCCACTATATAGGGGCCGGCGTGGGGGGGCCGGGCCGGGGTTGGTGTCGAGAGGGCTTTTTAACAAAGCCGCGGGAACCGGGGGCTTTGCACTTTCCTGCTTCGTAGGCAGAACCGCCGGTAACGGGCCCTGCTGAGTCCGGGGTTTTGATTTCGGGCAGATGATCTGACAAAAGATTTGCTTGGCAGGGCTTTGGTCGATTAGCAGTGCACATTTGCTGCTCCTTTTTGGAGGACTTATTTTTTTTAAGTTTTACCTTTTTTTGCTCTTTTTTTCTCGATTTCTTTTTTGTTGTTGTTATTGTTTCACTTCCCCCACACACCTTTTTCCCCTCTTTTTCTTTCTTTTTCCTCCCTTTTTTCTTAGAACAGTTAAGAAGTGAGTAAGGAAATAGCAGCATATCTAAGCAAGGCACATAATTACTCTGTGCTAGGTTTGCTGCCTTTTACTATCAGGCTGCTGCTTTTTTCCAGCTTCTTCCCACCTATTCCAGTGTGGCAACCAAGAGCGGGTGTCCTTGTAAGACTCCTTACCAGTACACACATCCATCAAACCAATGGTTTCTCATTCAACTTTCAAACCTCTTTGAATGGCACCTCTGAAAGCCAAGGACCTGGTTCCCTCCAAAGCACAAATACTGGGCTCACAAACCCACTGATGTTATCCACGAGCATCATTTTTATGACTGTTTTGTTCCTCCAGCACTGAGGCCCTGACTCACAGCTGTAAATCAGGATTAGAGGGACTTGTGGGCCACAAAGGTACTGCAGTAAGGCAACATATACTGCAGCTATATGGGACCATAAAGTCCTTGTCTGTGGTATAAGAACATCCAGAGATTTTAACTGCCTTATTGTCAGGAGAAACAGCAAAGGAAACCCCTAGCCCATAAACATCATCATTTTATATTAACAAGCCAGGCTGGGAAGAGGTAAAGGCAAATGCATGGGAGTGACCAATGGATCAGCGTTCAGAGATGTACCAGGGGTTAAAAGATTTGTCTTTCATGTTATTTAATAGCTCTGTAAGAGACTTCACACGCAGCTCCTGCTCATCAAATCCTCCTTTTCCTCACCCACTGGGCCCTCATCACCTCCCCTTGCTGCTGCCGTCACCTCTTATCCAGGATCATCAAGCACACGCTTCAAATCTGAACCCTAAAACCTCATTTCTTGGCAGGTCCGAGTGCTCACATGTGCCAGCAGCCTCACTTGTCAGCCCTGCTCTGCTGCCTTGGTTCACTGCTTCAAGATTACAGACCATTCCAGAAGAAAGGATGTCATTATGAGGGCTTAAACGCACGCCACCCTTTCAATTAAGATGTAGAAGTTAATAAGTGCATGTGCATGCACACGTCGGCGGAGCTGGAGGATGTTGGTTGACTGGGATGCGCTGGAGGAGGAAGGAGTGAGGTGGCACATTGCCCTGGGAGAAGAAATATATTCTTCAGCTGATGCAGGTGAACCTGCCCTGGCATCACAGGAACACAGTCTATATTCACAGGTGCTGATGGGATGCAGGAAAGAATGAAAAAAGCCACATTTAATTAAAAAAAAGAAGCTACCGAAACCCTCACTGAAATGCCAGAGCTAATTTTAAGGTGTTGGGTTGATCAGCAGATGGTTTAGAGGAAAAGTAACAGCGCACAGAAAGTCCCTCTTGGAAGAGCAGCAGCCAGGGGGGCACGAGGGCTGTTCCCAAAACCAGCCCTTCCCCGTGGGCTCTCAGAGCCCTGGGAGGGAAGGAGACGCGTCCCTCTTCTGAGTCATGGCTGGGAGCACGATGGGGATGAGGTGGCACCGTCATTGGCTTTGGGACCCAACTCTCCATCCAAGTGAGGTCGTAACAGCCCCGGCTCTTTGCACTGGCCATGAGCTGTTTGCTGCCTGGAGAGGCAGACCCACAGCATCCACGGCAAACTGGCCTTCAAGGACCCAGGAAGGCAAATATTACCTCAGGAGGAGTTTTTTTAAGGAACCACAAGAGACTGGTTTCCTCTGGCTCTGTCTCATGATGGTATTTTCCTGTTTCTCCTAAAGTGTGAGATTTAATTAAATGTGCAGAAACTTGATGAATCTGAGACTTGTGCCCAGCTGTCAGGTTTGTTAGTTGTCCATTAGGTTCCAAAGCTTTTTTGGGAGAGAAGGAAAGAGGGTGTGACAACTTTATTCTCATTTCTTTGAGAAACCACGTTAAAGAGATGAAATAACAAAGGACCCGTGTCTATGGGGGGGAAAAAAAAAAGGAAAATGTTAGGAGGGAAAAAAAAGAGTATGGAAGAATAGCAAATAATAGTTCCTGGACAAATCTCCTTAATTTCTTGACAAAGACAGAAAGACTGACAAGAGAAGACAGGAAAGAGCAGCCTGAGGAGCCTGTGGCCACCAGCAGCCTTTCAGGCACTTGATGCTGGGGCAGACAATTTGCTCCAGGCCTGAGCCAGGGGGGTGAGCAGGGTGTGACTCCTGGAAGGGAATCTTTGGGAGTGACTTCACTAATGTGAACAGGAATATTCCTTGTCAGAGGCTTAACAGGATTAGTATTCTGCTCAGAGGTACCTACTGTGGCAAGTACAACCCCCACAAACAACAATTAAGGGAGCAGTGGCCAAGGTGTTGCTCCAAATCCTCTGGAAGGGCAATGCTTCAGCTTTGGGAGGAGTCTACTATTTGCAAAGCAGTGCAAGATGCAGCACAGAAAATCCATCTCCTGGGGCTTCCAAAATGCCATCTTGCTTTAAAAAGCTTGTGGATTCTTCACACACCTCAGTACGAGAAACTTGGAGCTCATTAGATGCAGAGCAACCATGGGTCTCGCTCCTTCCCGTGGAAGATATTTTGGTTTGCTGCTGGGAATGGTGAGCACATCTTGTGGGCCTCTTCAGAGCAGCAACAGACCTCAGAGTGAGAAACCATCCCTGTGACTCAAGGGAGAGTTTCTCTGTGAAATCCACTTCGCTCAGTGGAGCCCACCTCAGACCAGTTGCCAAAGTACTAATTTCTGCTGGTGATTAACCCATTCCCAGTACCCGAGTACAACCACGTGCTGCCTCCCAGACCTGCTGGGGAGGTGGTTACACTGACTGCAGAACATCCTGCAAAACATTCAGCCCACCCCCTCACTGGCAGAATGCATCACCTGTTGCCGTTAATGGGAATCTGCTGTCAGGCAATGGTTTTGTGTTCACTGTGTTGTCTTCACCGTGGATGCACCAAGACACAGAGTCTCTGCAGTATCTCTGCCAAGGGTGGCCACCCCACACCCTGACCCACCATCCGTCCCATGTCACACAACACCTCACGTCACCCATGACTCCAAAAAACCTCCTGAGACTGACCAAACCATCACAGAATGATGGTTTGAATCTGGCCACGTTCCTGCCAGGAAAAATAACTTCTCACCTTGGAGACGGGACTGGCCAGTCCAAGTTTAGCCAGTCATAGAGATGGATATGGCAAAAGAAACCTCTAAAAAGCTTTTTTCAGCAATATTGTGTCTAGGGATTAATGTTAGTGCAGCTCATGGCACTACTCAGTCAGCATCTGACCAAAATGGGATTTGGACTTCATTTTGAGAAAGTCTGGAGTTTCCACTTCGTTTCAGTTTCCCTTGTATTCCAAAAAGTAAAAGTACGAGTAGGGAAATGGGACACCTAAGGAAAAGCTGGATGCTGAGGACACCCATCACCCAGACTAGTTCAGCCACATTTCCACATGCCTGAGTTGAAGGCAAAGGTTCTCACTCCCCCTCCCCAGCTGTCAAAAGGGAGCAATTTTGACCTTATTAGATGAGGCTGTGAAGATGAGTCAGTATTAGAGAAATGCTCTGAAGATCAGCAGTCCTGATTACATAAGGACTAATCAGAACCTGTTGATGTCTCCTTTTGGAGAGGCTCTAGCTCAGCAGTGCTAATTAGCAGGGTAAGCCCAGCAAGCCTGGGCACATCATCACCACTTGCACTGCACAGCAGCCTGTGACCTCTGCAGCAGCAACAGTTCTTCAGCAATAAAGGTCTAAGACTATACATTTCTTTTTAAAAAAGGCCAAAACACAAAAATATGCACCACACCAAAGGCTTGTTTTGGGCTGCAGCCCATCTTGCACTTCAAAGGAAAGCGCTGCAGGTTGGGGTACACCCAGTTGGGTGTTCTAAGCCCACCTGTGCCAGACCCGTGGGTGACAGCAAGAGTTGTCCTTGATCACTGCCGGGTTGCAAGTCTGGACACAGAAACTTCTCTGTTCAAAGAAACCAGAACAGAGAAATCCTGAAGCCTTCACAGCTCCCTCCTGTGCCGTGAGAACTTCCTCAGCGTAGTCTGATTTCAGCCCATGCTGCTCTGCCCTGGTCCAGATACTACAGTACACAGCTACTGCAGACACAGGGGAGCAGCAAAAACACTTTTCCATCTCCTTTCTTCTCCAGCATGCTCTCACCAACCTTTCACAGAAGCTGGGAAGAAGGATTACACAGTAGACTCCCTAGATCCACAGCAGACCACCCCCAGCCTTCCCTGTCGTGGAGTTCATCAGGGACAAAACTCTCTATGCACAGAAACAACAGGAGAAAGAAGGCTCGTGTATCCACTTTGTGCCCACAGTCCATCCCACACTTGCTGAGCTCAGCTGCCCCACTGCTTTCCTTGTCCTCAGCACTCCATGCGTGGCAGGCTGGGAGATGGGCAACACAGGCTCTGGGACTCAGGATTATTCACAAAGCAAAGCCAGGAGTTGGGCAGGAGCACAAGCAAAGCACGAGTCATTTCCAGACCAGCGCAGTTTAAATCCACACAAGTCAAGGAGAATTTAGCTTGACGTACGGTAGTTAAATTTTCACACAGAGTGGTTGAGGGCCACAGGGACCTCTGGAGGTCACCTGGTCCAACCTCCTGCCCAAGCAGGGTCACCTAGACCCGTTTGTTCAGGACCATGTCCAGGCAGCTTTTGAGTATCTCAAAAGTGGGAGACTAGTGGACAGTGCTTGGTCACTCCCACAGTGACAAACTTCTTGTTTCCTCAACAGGAAATCATCCAGTGATCATCCCTCAAGAATAAGGCTGGGCCCTATTAAGTATACATCAGTTTTTATTATTTTTTTTTTTGCCTGGAGCAGATAATTTATTTCCTCCATGACTTACCTTTTCATCCACGCACCATTTATCACAATCCTCCAAAGGATCAGGGCAGTGCCAGGCAAGGCTGTGTAAATTCATCGACTCCAGGCAAGCAGCAGTTCCCTGGACGGTGCTTTCTTGCTTCAGTGCCTGACAGAGCTGCCAAGCTTGCCCACCACCCCACTTCAGGGCTCTCACAGTGAAGGATACAACTCGTGCCAGCTCAGTATAAGGAACCAGGAGGCTGCCCCAGCTTCTCTTACACTCCAGCTGCTGGAAGGTGCCATCCCAAGAAGCCACCTGAAACCTCTGTACAAAGGATGAGTAGTTCACTGACCACACTTGACTACACATTTCACTAGGACTGCAAGACTGTTGCACATGGCTGGTCTTTAGATCTTATTAGCAGAGAAAGGCTTGGACAAGTGGAATAATTCACAGTTTTACTGGACAAACCAGTGACAGGAGGAAGGGAGTTCATCCTATATGGATGAATTCTTCAGCTATTATGAAAAATGCAATGGAAGTACTTCCCTATCAGTGCCAAGTATGTGAATTGTTTGGGTTGGAAGGAACCCAAAAGGTCATCCAGTTCTGAACATTCCTCTAGACCATCTTAAGAGTTTCCTCCAACCTGGCTTTGAACACTTACAGGGATGGGGCAGCTACCTCTCTGGGCACCCTGTGCCAGCATGTCACCACTCTTACAGTAGAGAATTTCTTCCTAATATTCTAAACCCACCCTCAGTTTGAAGCCATTCTTCCTTGTCCCATCACTACACACCCTTGTAAAATGTCCTTCCAAATCTTGGGAGATCCCATTGCACATCATCCAGAGAATCTGCACTTGGCTTTAAACCCTCCTGAAAAGCCTCCCCCCTGGAAGGCAGGCCCTGGGTTATCCCAGGACTATCAAATTGCACGTGTCCTCATCCATCTCCTTTAAGGTCTTAGCAGCTGGCACACCCTCTGCCCCAATGCAGCAGCTATTGTGGGCTTTAGACTCATTGCCAATTCCCATCCAGCCACTGTTCTACAAAAAAGATGAGTATATGTGGTCACTGAGGTTTACATTATTCCCAAACTTCCACCCTGTGATCCAGACCACATGACATCATGTCCATGATGCACCACCACAGCCTTTGGTCATGCAACAAGTCATCCATCACCTCATGGTGAGGCCGTGAAGGGCAACACCGATCAGACACACAGTGCTCTGTGCTCCACACATCATCTCCTGCACCCCAGTGATTTCACTGCCAGCCAAATGACCCCCCCCCCTTCCAGTGCTGCAGATTCTTGGGAAGAAAACAGGCCCAGCTCAGTTTGGATCCAAAATTCTGGTTTCCCTGAATGAGCATCTCTGACTTCACTGAACTCCAGCAGTCCACCATACACCACAATCACCCAGCTCCTGAACCTGCACTTGGCCCAGGTTATAAAAATTCATGTCACAGTTTTCAGAAACTTGGGGAAATATCCTAAATGGAGAAAAAAAGGGCAACTCTGTTTTTGGTTTTTTTTCCTGCCAGGTAGTGAGTTAATCTTGTGGCAACCAAAGAAAGTACCAAGTATTTCTGTGTACACTGTTGTATTTCATATCAGGGAACGGCTGCACAGAGAAAATAATGAAATGAGATGCTGAATTTTTATCTTTTAGCACACATCAGAATACCAAAGCTAATTTGGGTTGCAAAAACATTGCAAGGTTCCCTTCCATTTTTCTCCTGCCAGAAAATAAGTTTTCAAATGGACACAAAAACGCATGAGAAACACTTCGTTTAATCAACTGTTCCCCAAACCAGCCTTGTTTGTTTTTACTGTTTTGGGTTTTGTTTTGCTTCTAATACAAAGTAGGTCAACTGCATATTTTTTAAATACGTAGCTGAAGCAGTTTGTTTCCAGATTAAGGCTTGTCAAGCCCCTAGTCCAGAAGGAGCTGGTTAGGGAGAGCTGCCAGGAGCCCACTCCCTCCCCCAGCGCCACGCCGGTGCAGGACAGAAACGCATGACAAACAGCCCCCATCGCTTTGTTCAGGACGTGCAATTTATTTTAAATGACATTTTTTTTTTGTTCTCTTAACAAGTCTACGCTTGTGACCTGGATAAATCCACTCCTCCATCCTGACAGCGTTCCCAGTTACAAGTCCAGGCGAACAGTCCGTAGCGCGGGGTCGGCCGGGCCCCTCCTCGGGACACCTGCGCTCCCTCCGCTCAGCAGGTACAGAGGACACACAGGGCAGGTTTTCTGACTGAAACCCCTTCCACAAAAACCCCAAAACCAGCTGTCACTTGTCTCTCCTTCCCGTGAAACGGGCACAAAGCAAAGCTGAGCTCCTTTGGCCAGCCTGGAGTTCCAGTAGCAAAAAAAGTTTGGGCTCACTCGCAAACAACTTTCCAAGCACAGTCAAACAATCCATTGGCTCCAGGGATCTCACGCCTCCTCTTAAGGTCAGCAGGTGAACATTTTTCACAAAAAAACCCAAAAAAATTTAAAAAAGAAAAAAAAAAGTTGATATGGAGTAATCAACGAAAAATTATAAACAGAACATTTAAGGTTTGCAGCTATTTTATTTACAAGTATACATTTAACACAAAGAAACACTGATATCCAAGCCTAGTTAATAGTAGTGTAACAATATGCATCATTTTGATGATTATTCTAACCAACAAACTACACTGAAAAATTAATGCCAGTAAAATTCTTGGTCATAATATTAAGAAATACAATATATAAATTGAAAATATGATTGCTTAAAATTTGAAAATGGAAGTGAAGCCATTTGCACAGGAGTCAGAGTTTAACATAATCTGAAGGGAAAGGCTCCAAACCAACTGTTTCTCTTTCAGGTTAACAGAAGAAAAAAAATTAAAAAAAAAAAAAAAAAGGGAAAAAAAAAAAAAAGGCATAGTTTATCCTTAAAGATAATGGGCAGTTTTGCTTCTTCAGGTAGAATGTATTCCCAGTGTTTTCAGGTTCTGCAGTGGAATTACATTACTGAGCATGAAGACTTCCCTTGTGAAGCTGCCCCATCGATTTTTTCTGCCTCCAAAATTATCCTCTTAAAAACATCAACGGCAGTCTGCGAAGAGAGAGCACACCATTAGGAGGGAAGGAGAAACTGGCCACTTACTGAAAAAAAATAATTTAAAACATGTTAGCAGGTAGTAACTGGCTACAGCGGCACATAAATGCACATCCAATGCTTATTCAAAAGTGAAGAGGGAAAATATGGTAATTTCCGTTTCAAAGGAAAGTGTAAAACCCCATTCCATGACAATCCTCAACTGGCTTCTGTCACAGCAGGCAGGGCAGGTACAGAGTGAGCCAGACTCACAACAGAGCTAATAACTGTAATTCACTTTACTTTGCGTAGTGAGTTTGCACTGAATGACTGACAGCACGGAAAATTTTGATGCTGTGCTGCTCCAGAGAATATACCAATTCATTTCCTCTCAGTAATCTTTAAGATACTGAGTAATTACAGAAGGCAGCAAATTTTTTGGCTCTCAGCACTGACTTTGCACAGCCCAGTTGGAGGGTTATTTTAATATTCTTGATTTTCTCATCTTCCCTATAAGGAACATCTGTACTAGACATGGTGCAAGAACAAGAGGGAAAAACACAACTGAACTAGTCACCAATATTAAGGGGCATCCTTTGATAAACCCTTCTGAGAGAAAGGGGGTTTGTATTTTAAACAGCCTGAACTGTATGACTGGTGCTACAGTAAGTGAATCTTCAGCTTGGAAATGATCTCCTGATCAAATCAGACGTGCCATTTGATGTAACCTCCAGCCATCCATTTCAGGAATTCCAAGCATAGGAAAGTATGTTCATTATATAAAAGCATTCACACTACAAAAGAGGATAAAAAGGGGGGTTTGTTGGTTTTAATCAGCAGGCTGAAGAGCACCCTGTGATTTATGACTACATATTCTGCTCTAACACATGTTTTTCCACCTTCACAAGATATTATTCTCAACTGGATCACTTCCAAATTAATCCCATTGACTGAATCCCCACAACAAACTTAACAAGATTAGACTGAATGTTAAAGTTTCCCATATTTATACTGTTTGTGCACAGCATGATCTCTGGAACGATTTAAAATACTTCACCGGCTGGAAATGGAGTATCCCTCCATGTAATGGAGTTTCCTGTAATCCCAACAGAACCTGACAGAAGTGGCTCATTAGTTCAGTAATGATACAACCCATTTCCTGGGCAAATTAGACTCTGGAAGAACCATGCACTGCAGTTGCTATCAAACTGGTTCCACTAATGAAGAGTTTCCCTTAATCAAAACTTGGTGATACACTGATTTACAAATACACTGCACCACTGTTCCCCTGGAGTCAAAATTTTCAATGGTTTCATTTTAACACACAAGTTCTTTATGCTGTTTCACAGCAACCATTAAAAAACCTCCCAACTTACTCTGTCAACCACGAAGCTGCACATTCCCTGTCAACGACATGCTGTTTGAAGCACTAAGATGTAGGAGTTCACAGGGTGTTAATTCATCTCACAGAAAATACGCATTCACTGAGAAGGTTTAATCACTGTCCTACAGTTAACGCTTGGGAATTTGTAATCCAGCTCAAATGTGCTGATGAATTTTAGACTGAGCCTTCAAACAACACAGGAAGCTGTGTTTTGTGACAAGGAATAAAGAACACAGCCAGACTCGATATGCCTCTGCCTCCGTATGTTCCAATTATGGAATGTGGGTCACACCTAGCCCACAGAAAGCCATCTGGCTTCCTCCTACCTTTCTCCCCCCGAGGAAACAAAATCCCTGTCAGCCTGGGCAACACCTGCTGCTGGGGGAGCTGAGCACCGCGCAGGAGACAGCCGAGGCTCAGCTGCTGCTGCTGCTGCAGATGTGCTCCCTCGGTGGCAGCAGGACAGACAGCTCGGGATGTGGAATTCTCGGCAGGAGCAGGAGTCGGGAATGCGCTGCCAGGAGCCAGGAAGGTGCAAACACCCAAACCCGGCCCACGGCTGCCCGAGTCATCCTTTGGCAACTGCTTTGTTATTTCAAAGAGGAAACTCTCAACTGCTCATACTACTGGTTTATCCTGGCACAGAACTGGGCAAAGGAATTTGAACAATACTTAGGCAAAGGAAGAGAGTTTTTCCTCCATCCTTTGCCAGTCCAAACACACTCCAAACATGTAACACCTCTGGATCACAAACTGCTCTGAAGCATTTACTGACCACTGCATCTTCTGAGCTCAAAGATGAAGCTGCCTTTGAAAAATAAGGAACCAAGCTCCATTTTGTTAAGGCGTACATTTTTTGCTACTTCCTTGCTCCTTTTGAAATTTATCTAATGAATTTTGTGTAACTGGATGAACACAATTTGGTTGCTTAGTACTCCCTAAATTCTTCCAGTTACAGTTGGTTCCAACCTTCAGCTGGAACTGAAAATCAATTTGGATTCTAGCTCTACTTCAGTTACCACTTTATTGTACTAGGATTAAGATGAAGCACTCTACTGTGGCCTAGGTGAAACTAAGTAGGGAATTCCACAAGAAAGGCTTGAAGTTCCTGAAGTTAGCCAAAGCAGTTCAACATGTCTGGTAATAATCAGGCAGCTTGAGGAGACATGACAGTAACAGCCCAGCAGTAATTTCAGAGAGGTCTTTTCCATCAAGTCTCAGAATTGCCCTCCCAAAGCCCAGGGATTTCCCCTGATGACTGATGTGCTGGTGATGTGCAGGCTCCTCCCAAAGTCCTACCAGGTCATCCGTGTCTGGAGAAGCTGACACATCAGATGTATCTGACCTTGGGAACTCTGGCCACTACCATTCATCATCACCACAGCTTTGATCTTTGCCTGTCTCACTTTCCATCCACTCCAAGTCATGCCATTTCTGTACTGTGTTATCTGTGGCTAACTACTGGCAGAATAAATTAATCTATAGAGCTATTTTAATTGCCTGGTATTGTTGGACTATGCTCCTTGGACTCTCAGTGATGCTCCAAAAAGGATTTTTTGTAGGGTGGGGAGGAGGGGGAAAGTAGCCTTTGGTATCAGATCCTGCTCTAGGGTATCATTTCTGGTTTCAGCAGCTCTTTGCAAACAGAGCCATTATGAAGGACTACACAGATGACAGAGAGTGTTCTGATCCCCATGGCAGAAAGACCTTCTCTCCCCCCAGCTGTGAAGAACAGCACATACCCAACCAGCCTCAGACCAGCACACCAGAAACTGTCATCCAGAAACTGTCATTCTTCTGCTCCACATCCACCATGTACAGGAATGTACATGTCCCCCCACTTAGGAACATTTGAACACTGTACTCAAGCTCTCAATTCCAAATCCAGTGCAGTTCATCCCTTTAAGCAAACTGTCCTTCTATAAAGCAAAGAGAACCCAAAGCACTTTTGGAAGGAGTTTAGAATTAATCATGATAGGCAAGTTACATTTGCTGTACCAAGCCAGTACAGGTGATCATTTGGATGAACCTCAAAGCAAAAAATGCCAACAGATTTCATTTTCCAGTAATGTTGACTTATGCAAGGTGAATACTCAGTACCAGGAAAATGACAACACAGTTTGTTATGAGGTTCAAAACAAATCCTTTTCCTCCCCAAACCAGAGACAGATTCAGAGTAAGACAAGATATCCTGACCTGAGAGATCAGCTGGTTTCAACCTGTCAAATTAGGATTTGGAAGAAAAAACCTGCTTGAGTTCAGAGGTTCTCCTGGTCCAACTCACAGGGAGGGATGTCACAATGCCTGGTGCCTCCTGTTCCCCCAGCACCTCAGAGATCCAGACTCCACACCTGGCTCTCAAAGTTCAATCTTCACCTCTTCAGAGGTGGAGGTCTGAGAGACAGACTGAGGCAGCTATGCCAGTTTTGGGCTCCTCCCCACTTTCCTCCACATATCTCAACCCTCCGAAGGAAACACACCGGAGTCTGAAAGGCAGTCACATGCTGTGGGCACCCATCTCAGAAGTGACACATGATCTCCCAAACTTTGAGCTGGACACATTTTCCAAGTGTGTTATGTAAGAGGCACGAAGGAGGAACTGTGTTCGAGCACCTGTCTCTATCAACCTGCTGCTAAATCCAGAGGGACATGATTTACAGGGACCTGCAATCGCTGTTTCCAATCCTGTTGGAAGGAAAACCTTTGCCAGCAAGAATGCACAAGACTTCTGATTTTTCTTTTGGTGAGATTTGTACAGGTCTGTGCAGGATTTTGAATACTGGACATACAACTGCCATTCTGATTTCCCTGAAGGTTACCAAGTTTGCTGTATAAGTTCCAGCTGGAAGCTTAATACAGACAGACTGACACTGAGGAACAGGCACAAACACGTGGCAGTCAATGAGACTTTGTCAGTGCTGCAAGTTAACACTCAGTACATGTCAAGCATCCTAGAGAGCTTGTTGCTTCTTTGCATAGATATAGCCAACCTTTTTTTTTTTTTCATTAGTTCAAGAACAATAAAAACTCCTGAAAAATTACCAGCAAGATATTCTGCTGGCTATCAATTGCTATGCTATTACACATTGTGAACATATGCCAAAAGAAAAAGAGCACTGGCAGTAGCTTTGCTTAATCCAGAAGTATTAAGTCATTTAAAACAAAGAAGTGGGAAAAAATATCAAATGTTTTTAACAGGTTTATTCTTTACACTGACAATTTAATTTCCTTTGGTATGCATTTGAAGCTCCCCAGCATACAGAGAAATGTCATGCTTTTATCATGCCCGGTTTTGACAAGGTTAATGCAAGTCTTAGCCAGAAGCAGAAATACTGATAAATTAACTCCAGTGTTTCATATCTGATGACAAAAAATAATCCAAGTAATAATCAAATAATCTTCCAGGGAAAATCCAACCTTACTCAACTAACTTGAAGAACTGTTGACAGTAAGCATTGGACAAATGCCGTTTATTTGGATTTTGGGGATGGGGGAGAAGGAAAGAAGAAAGGAAAGCTGCTGAAACAGGTCCTGTCATAGCTACAGGACTGCCCTTCTAATTGTGCTCATGTTATCAAGGAGGACAAAGATGTGATATGCTATGTTAAATGTGAGACCTTCTCATGTGTCTGTATTTTCAAAAATCAAAAGCTCTGTTGACGTTGAGACCTACAGGAAAAAAACAAAACCACACCAAAAAAAAAAAAGAAAAAAAAAAAAGAAAAAAGAGAAAAAGCAGACACCTCTTCCCCTATCTACAGCAGTTATCTATTACCTCACATCCAAACTAAGAGTCTCTTGCAGTTCAGATATGTAAGGAGTCAAATCAATGACAAAATATTACCAGCCACAGGAACAAATTCAAATATCAGGACATATTTAGGGGGCGTTTTAACAAAAGTTATTTAGAGCAACCAAGAATAAGATGTTCTTTAACAAGTAATTAAACACATTCCTTCTGTAACAGGAGACCAACAAGTGTAAATGTGTGCAGGTTAAAAGGCATCACTGTGCAACTTCACTGCAGCTGTATCAGTGGTGCCTGACAGCTTCTGCTGTGCTCTAACACTTTTCTGTGTGTCCTCCACCCTGTGGGCCCACAAAATGATTACTCCCGACAGCAGAGACTGAGCTTTGCCCAGCACCTTGAGCTTCATCCCCTCGTACCAACTCACTGCTCTGCGACCAGTAACAGACCCTGCTCCCCCCACCACGTGGAGTTTTAGTTTGTCACGAGGTGCCCTGCTGTGTTCAGAGAGGCTTCACTTTCAGTTCTTCACCTCCTCCCTCCACTGACAGTTGCATGGAAAAACCTGTACACAGAAACCTGAAGGCAGCCATTCTGTTTCCATCCCCACAAAATATCTGTAGAGTACATGCAAATATTTCAGCTTCCCTTAACTGAAACTATGAGTCATCTGCTACACTGTTATTTCAATGAAGTGACTCTTAAATCCATTACCTGATTTTCTTTAGCAGAAGATTCCAAGAAAGCTGCATTCCAGGATTCTGCTAAAGCTTTCCCTTCTTCATAGCTGATCACCCTGACCAAAAAAAAAAAAAA